>JANJGK010000023.1:18993105-18995742 GCA_039081455.1 Macrobrachium rosenbergii
GCTAAGAACCAACTGGTCACCTAGCAACGGGACCTACAGCTTATTGTGGAATCCGAACCACATTATGACGAGAAATGAATTTCTATCAGCAGAAATTACATTCCTCTAATTCTTCATTGGCAGCTCGGAGAGTCGAACGCTGGGCCAAACAGCGTGCTAGCCGAGAGCTCTACCCACCCCTCCCAACGAAGAACTGATGGAAGGAACAGGAGGAGACTCGCTACAAGGGGCCGTTTGGGGTCTTCTTTTTTTTCTTTTTTTCCTCTCTTTATTTCTTCTTTCCCACAACAGAAGGACAGAAATGAAAAACAAGAGGTAGCTCCCCTTTACACATCTGTACTCGTAAATCTTCGACCTATGAGAATGGCGACTTATTTACATATATATTAGCGTTTGCAATTGTTGTGAATGATAGAAGAGCTCTCTCTCTCTCTCTCTCTCTCTCTCTCTCTCTCTCTCTCTTCTCTCTCTCTCTCTCTCTCTCTCTCTCTCTCTGTGGAACGAGCTATTACTGCATGTTAAATACCACCTGCGGTACCTCAAATGAAAGCGTCAACAAATTTCAAAGAAATATTTTTTTCATTGTTTCCTGTGGGCACATTTGTTACTTGCGCTTTTGTTCAGGTTAGTCTTCATCTTTCTATTTTTAATAATTTCACAATCATTCTTTTTAACGGCATTATTACTGAAGCTTATAATTATGGACGCCCATGGCATGAGTGAAGATGAAAGTTTGGTCATTTTTCACAACAAAGAATGTCACGAATCCAGTCGCTTCTCGCACAGGTTTAGAGAATTTTGCAAGCATGAGCACATGCACACGTGCGCACGCTCATATATATATATATATATATATATATATATATATATATATAATATATATATATATATATTATATATATATATATATATATATATATATATATATATATATACAGTATATATCATACTATATATAATAGTAATATATATATATATACATATATATATATATATATATATATGTGTGTGTGTGTGTGTGTGTGTGTGTGTGTCTTTAAAAGAGAATCTCCAGTCACGGGATTTTCTGAGTTATAATCGTTTTATCCCGTCATAAGCCGTAATCTTTATACTTTTATGTTCAAAATAGTGATTGATGTTAGTCGGTATAGGGAGTTTTTGTATGGAATTTGCTCTTCATTACTTGTTTGTATTTAAAGCGTCTTCTTACATGTGCCTGCATTTCATAGCCAGTTCTTCCTGCCAAACAGGAAACCTTCAAGGCTTTGTTAGACATTAGTTTTGTAAGCATATGATTGCCTAATGCCTACAAAAACATGTACTCATATCACGATTAAAGACGGGAGGGCCTCTATATGTAAACCTTACCCCAGCTGGGCGAAACCATTTATAATAAAAATCTTAAGATATTCTAACTCATCGAAGAGATGTGAAATTTTGATATGCTTATTTGTGTCCAGCTATATCCTAAGAATTTATCTGGAATCTCTGTTAGGTTTAACTGACAGCTCATTCTTTAGTCTTATTAGTGTGACCTTGAAGTATCCTATTTCATCATCATCTAAACCAATTATGATTTTCATCAAATTCGTCCATTAATTCTTGTTTGCTTTCAGTCGCTGCAAAACCTGTGCTTCGTAAGTTAACGGAGTTTTCTTCGATAATGCGGTTAGAAGTAGTGCCTAAATAATTTTAATTCATTTTTAAAATCCTTTTATTTCTCCGTTTTTATGCTTCATTTATGAAAAAGAACAAGGAATACGTGTACTGTTACTGATTTTCCCTTACTTATTTACTATAGACTACGCTTTTATACAGCTTTCTTTACTGGGATTTCGTGCCTATGCGTTGTCAATGAAAACTGAATATATGAAGTTGAGGAATACGTTAGATGATTTTCTAGAACAAAAGAAGACCTTCTGTGTGTGTGTGTGTGTGTGTGCGATGAAGATATCTTTAGTTTTTACTGTAAAAGCTTCCTCATCAAAAGCGATACATGGCATAAATTATGTCTTATTTTACAGTAAGTATTTTAATTTAAATCTTACTTTTATCTACGTATGAATTTCCGTTTTGAATCTTATTCATACATTTTTTGGATTTTTCGATCACTCTTGGCTTGCGCGGCGTCTATATTTATATATTCATTTTTATTATACATAAAAGATCAAATAGACCTTGTGTTCGGATACGGTAGTTTTATTTTCTTTATAAGAACAGGTTTTTGTTTTTAGAATTTCGGGTCGATAATCGATTATTAACATTACGCCTAATTGGATAAATACGGATAGACTTACTAACAAATAAATATATTTGAGGTCAAGGTCCATGTCTATCATTGATTCTAAACCAGACCATGGTCCGAATCCTTGCCGGCGCAGAAGCACTTCAATTATAGTCCCCCCTTGGACATAAGTTATTCCAAGGTAAAGTGAATTCGATACTGATTGATATTTGTGGCTTCATATTTTAGAACATAATTAGGCCAAGCGGGTACAAAAGACTATATATATATAAATTATATATATATGTATATATATATATATATATATATATATATATAGAGAGAGAGAGAGAGAGAGAGAGAGAGAGAGAGAGAGAGAGAGAGAGAGAGAGAGAGAGAGAGAGAGAGAGAGA
>JANJGK010000023.1:18995842-19000842 GCA_039081455.1 Macrobrachium rosenbergii
TTCTCCTCCTCTCGGGCTTAATTACAACGCCAAATGGACTTCGTATCTTGCAGTTTATAAAGAGCGCAACTCCCGCGTCGGCTCAGGTGTTCAGTTCGCAAAAGACGAACTGTGAAAAGAACGTTGAAAGACCATCAGTTTATAATGTGTTAATTATATTGAGTCTGGAATGATCGCTATGATATAATAGGTGTGTTTTTCAAGGAGTCGTTTCTTAATAATAATAATAATAATAATAATAATAATAATGCTGTTGGTATTCTACTGAGTAAATAATAATATACTCTTTAATATGCAATGCTATATTCACGTTATGAGAGAAAGTTTACATAGTATGAGATGAGGTATTGCCACTTGCTAATGATAAAAAAAAAATTCATACCACAGACAAAAAGCTATGAGAAAAATTGTTCTGGGTTAAAGGAATTACAGTTTTTTTTCTCAAGTAATGACAGTTTATTCGTTCTATTAATGTTACACTCTCACCAAATAGAAGTAAAAAAGGATCTTGATTCAACATATTTCTTAAAGTTCCGGAGACTACCTCATTGTTTAGAATCACAGTTTACGTAAGAAATCTTAGACATTCGTGTTGGCTAAATATGTATTTACTGTGCTGCTGGAAAATTATAGTGATTTTTGACATGGTCATTATATTTTTAATTGTAGCATTTATTCTTCGTGAATTTCCTTCTTCTAGGCTACATAGCAAGCCGGGCCTACAACATTAATCTCCACAATTGGGATGTCAACAGTTGCAGTGTTTCAAGGAAAAGTTTTATACGCTTTTCTTCTCAAGTAGATAAATTTCCTCGTTTTTACAGTGCTTTAAAGGTTCATACGCTCTTCTTCTTAAGTAGGTAAACTGCCTCGTTTTTACAGTGCTTTAAAGGTTCATACGCTCTTCTTCTTAAGTAGGTAAACTGCCTCGTTTTTAGTGCTTTAAAGGTTCATACGCTCTTCTTCTTAAGTAGGTAAACTGCCTCGTTTTTAGTGCTTTAAAGGTTCATACGCTCTTCTTCTTAAGTAGGTAAACTGCCTCGTTTTTACAGTGCTTTAAAGGTTCATACGCTCTTCTTCTTAAGTAGGTAAACTGCCTCGTTTTTACAGTGCTTTAAAGGTTCATACGCTCTTCTTCTTAAGTAGGTAAACTGCCTCGTTTTTAGTGCTTTAAAGGTTCATACGCTCTTCTTCTTAAGTAGGTAAACTGCCTCGTTTTTAGTGCTTTAAAGGTTCATACGCTCTTCTTCTTAAGTAGGTAAACTGCCTCGTTTTTAGTGCTTTAAAGGTTCATACGCTCTTCTTCTTAAGTAGGTAAACTGCCTCGTTTTTAGTGCTTTAAAGGTTCATGCGCTCTTTTTCTTAAGTAGGTAAACTGCCTCGTTTTTACAGTGCTTTAAAGGTTCATACGCTCTTCTTCTTAAGTAGGTAAACTGCCTCGTTTTTACAGTGCTTTAAAGGTTCATACGCTCTTCTTCTTAAGTAGGTAAACTGCCTCGTTTTTACAGTGCTTTAAAGGTTCATGCGCTCTTCTTCTTAAGTAGGTAAACTGCCTCGTTTTTACAGTGCTTTAAAGGTTCATACGCTCTTCTTCTTAAGTAGGTAAACTGCCTCGTTTTTAGTGCTTTAAAGGTTCATACGCTCTTCTTCTTAAGTAGGTAAACTGCCTCGTTTTTAGTGCTTTAAAGGTTCATGCGCTCTTTTTCTTAAGTAGGTAAACTGCCTCGTTTTTACAGTGCTGACGCATTTTGTTTGTAAGTTTGCTCAGACCCGGCCTGAATATTATCAACAAACATTGATGCCGTTTTTCTCTCAAATTGATTTCCAGTTGCTCGGCGAACGTGGCCAAGGGTCACGTGACCCAATGATATCATTCCGTGTCGGGGAAGAATGATTCGAGGAGATGATTCCCTTGCGAGACGATTTATCGTTTCGTGGACATTCTTCCTTCCCTCTGGAGGTGGATGCTGCGATGAGAACGCAGTTCTCTGCAATGTATTCAGGTCTGACTTCATGACCCTCCTGAAGTTGCGAAACTCAGACATGCACATGACTTCCGTTGGCTTAAATGACGTGTTTGTATACATGAAACTACCGCCATAGTAAGATTTATGTCGGCAAATTATCTTATAACAGATTGTTAAAGGATACATCACTCGCAATCCCTACGATTTCCTCGAAATTACAAGAATTAGGTGGAGAATTATTTATTTGAGTTTATTTTTATCATCATTATTCATAATGAGCGTGTACTCGTACGAAACGAGTCGAGAGGCCTTGAACTTGCATAGCAGGCTCCCACGGAATGGAATGTTCACATAATAAAGCGAAAAAAAAAAAAAAAAATATATATATATATATATATATATATATATATATATATATATATATATGTGTGTGTGTGTGTGTGTATGTATGTATGTATGTATGTATGTATGTATGTATGTATGTATGTATATATATATATATATATATATATATATATATATATATATATGTGTGTGTGTGTGTGTGTGTGTGTGTGTGTATGTTTAGACAAGGAAGAATAAATATGAATTACGTGCTCTTGAAGAAACAATTATTTAATAAGTTCGAGACACATTTATCTAGAAAAAGCTTATGAGCGATAGATGTGTAATGTGGATGGTACTTAGGATGCACGGTACAGAAGATAATTTCTTAAGCGTAATGTAGTATTTATGGTATAAGCAAAGCATCAGTTAGTATATGTAGACGGGAAATTGACCAGTGAAGTGTGCCAGACAAGAAAGGGCTTGACACGTCTCCTCCTATGAATGTTTAATACCTCAGTGCATGGAGTGATCATAAGAAACTGAATTGTGAAAGAGTGTGGAATGATTGATGTTTGCAGGGGGATGAAAAGACTTGGTGTTATTCCCAGTTTCGATAGTGAAATTTAAAATGCAGGAAAAATAAACCAGGATGAGCATAATAACAGCCTTTTTTTTTTTTCTTAGGTTAAGTTGGGCTTAATAAAGCACTGGCCTTGCCCCACGGTGCCCATAAGAAGTGTGGTAAGGTTGCTTAAGGATTAAAAACCTTGGTGTGACCTCTGGATCAACAAAGACATGAAGAAAATGAAGTTTGTCGTTGATTTATATTAAACTAACTTATTACTGGACAGGGCCTTGCCCAAATTTTAACACTGAATTTCACTATTCATTATCAGTCATATCATTAACTTACATATTTCACCTTCATTATGGCGTTGAATAATCCTGCTGGGTTCCGGCGCTTGGTCTTCAAGACCTCAATTTCATAATCAATCAGTCAATCAATCAAAGGGTTCCCTGAGTGCGGTAAGGCATGACGGAGAGAACGAGGCCTAGTATGGACCTTTGGATGGTAAATAACCAACAGAGACATGAAAGTATGAGTATACCATACAAATTTTTTGTTTTTTTTCCAGGAGGATGTGATTATGATATATATATAATATATATATATATATATATATATATATATATATATATATATATATATATATATATATATATATATATATAATAAACTTAAGTGTTATTATCTTTAATTAATACATGTACAAAACGAAAAACATCAAAAAGTAATAAGTATCCCAGGAAACTATAACCCATGAACAAGAGGAACTCCCTTATATTTCGTATTTCCATGACGGGAAAATGACGACATGAGATTCATCCTACTCTGCTTTGTACAAAACATTATGGTTTAATATAAAAAGTATTTCCATATAACCAGGAACATGGCTAAAACAGATTTAAATGACTTAATTTTAAGTAACCATAAGTAATTAATTGCTTTTAGAGCAGGGAATTCAAAGAGCATTCCATAAAACAAAGGGATATCATCATGGTGGGAAATCCTTGTCTTCTGATTGGCTGTTTCTCTTACCTGTGATCGGTGGTTCTGTGTTTACTATTCTAGCAGCGACGTCGTGAAATTGTTATCACGTGTTGCATTCTAAACCTAAAATGCATTTAAAAATCAAGTGATGTTCGTGTTTAGAGATATCACCGGTGTATTTTCTTCCATTAATAAAAAAAGTTGATCATACATGTAAGGTTTTTGATCCACAATAAGGAAATATAACAAAAATAATACATTTCATATGATACTAGGTGGAATCTCTTAAAACTCGTTGGTATTATGAATGAATATAACTTGGGAAAAACGGGTAAACATCTATTTAAATATTCATTGAACTAATTCTGCTAAAGTTTAATTTTAGATAAATAAGACTCATAATTGAATCATCTTTAATGTGAAATAGTTAATGAGTCAAAATATTATTAATGAAATAGAACATAACAGTTATCAAAGGTATAATTGAACGTTCTTCGGCAAAGTCGTCTGCAAAACCAAGAATACAAATAATAACTTGCCATCTCCTCACAAAGATTATGATAATTGGAGTCAATAATGTGTATTTCCCTATTCGATTTTTATCTTATAGTCTTCCGTATATGGCATACAGTCTTCTGGTAACATACAGAATTGATATAGAATGCCATGTTAATTTAAAACAGGCTTAAAAGACATTCTGCTTGTGATTTTTTTGTTAACTATAAGGTGACGTCACCATTAATCATCAGCGGGGGAAGTAGTACCGTGGTCAACGACCAATCAGGTGTGAGAATGATCGTGGTTGCCAATGAGAGGACAGATGTTTACCAAAAGGAAATGCATAAAATATATGTCTACCTCGTCTTTATACGTTGCTGTTTGGAGATTTCTCAAACGACCCTTTAATATCGCTCGGTTTACTTTAAACGCTCTAGCTAAAATAATCAATTGGTTGGGATGTATTTGCTTCTTTTTCATCTTTTTTTTTTAGAAGAATATATATATATATATATATATATATATATATATATATATATATATATATATATATATATATATATATATATATATATATATATATATATATATACTGTATATGAATATATGCATGTATAATTGAAATAAGAATTAAACTTTATTATTTATATAACACA
>JANJGK010000023.1:19005842-19013342 GCA_039081455.1 Macrobrachium rosenbergii
CTCCATTTTTAGTTCCTGAATGATTTCATTTTCAAGACCAGTAGCCATGCCTTTGGTAAAGACTAAAAGCAAGTCTCCAGATTCTCACGTTGTTAAATACCAAATACGAGTATGATAAAAATATCAAGTACGAATACATGACCAGCATTCCACGACCTGAGGTTAAATTAAGTTTAAACAATACTTAATACCTGAACCATCTATAACCAATCTAGACTCGTATTCATAGTCAAGATTATTTTTAGACAATTCGATTAAAAAGGCATCACACATACGTAACTTTTTCGTGTATGTTAAACTGTCAGTAAGCAAAAATCTAGATTCGAGATACTCAAGAAATAGCTTCAGATCCAACATTCAGCAAATCGGAGAAAACTGAAAGTAAAAACAATGGCCTGCAACTTCTGGAATCTACAATCATGCTATCCTTGAGAAGATACATACCTAACGCTCGGTCGTGAAAATTTCTAAAAGGAAAGGTGAAAATACCCTGGACAGCTTATTCCTATGTACGGAAAATACATCTGCCTTGGCTAGAACTAGAAACAATGCCTTTTGGCTTTATATAAACAGGGACTTATCCATTCCACTATCGAGAGAGATTATAATTGATAGACAAAACCAATGTCAGTATATACATATATATATATATATATATATATATATATATATATATATATATATATATATATATATATATATATATATATATGTATGTGTGTGTTTGCATGTGTGTCTCTATATATATATATATATATATATATATATATATATATATATATATATATATATATATATATATATATATATATATATATATATATATATATATATATATATATATATATATATATATGTATATGTATATGTATATGTATATATATGTATATTCTACTTTGACGCGTGAGGAAATCCTTTGACCACAGCATTGCATCGGAAAGGTCAGTCCCTCTTTTGCGGTCAGCATGAGTGACCTTCGAACGATGGCGTTTCATTAAAGCTGTTATATCCCGGCGTTCTTTATTCCAGCCTCTTACTTTCAAAATCAGAAAAAAATTTCTGCGATATTTTGTGCTGAAGGTTTTTTTTATAAGTAATGTTTTTTTCTTTTTTATTTACTCGTCACGTTTCGTTTGGGAAACTACAGAATATTAAAAAAAACTATAACTGTTTCCATTCTAGTATGTATATATGTATATATATATATACATATATATATATATATATATATATATATATATATATATATATATATATATCCCCTACACACAATATAGATATGTATATGATACATAAATATATCTATAAATATACTGTATATATATATATATATGTACGTTTCTACCACACACACACACACACATATATATATACATATATATATATATATATATATATATATATATATATATATATATATATATATATACATATATATATATATATATATATATATATATATATATATATATATATATATATATATATAAACGGCTTGGGATTAGACAACAAGCTCTATGCATATCTCTGCGCTGGATGCGACTCGCTACAGTCAGATAACCACCATGTACAAAATCAAGTAGCAAAAGGCATTTCGACGCATTGCATCACTATCGCTCAGTCACTGTCCGTTATTCGAACCCATTACACCACGAGACTTCGTCCTTAAAGGTTTTCTGGGAACTGGAATTCTGTACCCTTCTGGGGCCACCCCCCCCCCCCCACAATAAGGGAAAAACCCCATGGCAGTATCTTATATAATATAAAGGTAACTGAGTAGGAAAAAATTATAAGAAACTACTAAAACAGAAATATGGCAGCAGACCTCCAATAAAGGATGAAGATATTTATGTGGTTTTCAACTTTAAATTAAACGTAAAAAAATATCTGGAACAGGTGAAGATTGTAGTGATCAAAAGGCAACATAAAAATGAAATATTTGATAAAATGAATCTTCAGCTCTTCTTCAATGGACTCGAAAGAGGACAGGTGTTTTTTTACGGTTGTAGCGGAAGCGACAATGGATCTTTTGGGTATATATATGTCTGGGTAATATTAAAAATAAAATGTCTGCAATAGAAAGAGAGAGAGAGAGCTAATCTTTCTAAGAAAAAAGTACCTGTATGATGGCAGTAACTTTTCCATGGAACACTGAATTAAGTCCAAAAATTTATCAACATAAAACATTTTCTCATTTACATTCCAGCCAACTGTAGCGGTAATATGTTTTCATGAGAGCGTTAAGCGATTTATAATCTTCCTTCGTTGATCATAAGTTCCTCTACCCAGGTAGGACATGAATATTTTATACCAAATGTCAGTTCTTCAATTTATTAAAGCCTTCTGGAATGTTTTTTTTTTATTATTCATTTTACTGTCAGTCCCCAATCAAAGAAAGATGAATTAATGGTGGGGGAGACAATGGTTAAGAATATCTATACCTCCCATAATCACTTGAACCACAACAAAACCAAGCGAGACGAAAATCAGGCCTGAGGCAAAAGTTGATACGAAGAGCAACAAAAATTGTGAGGCATGCGAGAGGAAAAGTTGAATGGGACTGTAACGAAGCAGAGAAGAAAGAGACCTGACATTAAAATAGCTGCACAAATATCATGGCCATCTAGGAGCCAAGGAGAGAGTTCTGATAAACGGTCTTCAACCGAATATGAGTCAGATGAGTTATTACTTCATTTTGCAGAATCTATATTGTTGTCCACGGGAATGAAGACTAGTCTTCTGTCGCGTCATTAGAGAGAATCAAGATGATACTAAATGATAATCTGTGGCAGAAGGAATTTGACGAGATCCAATGAGAGATGAACAAATTAGCCACAGGTTCTCCGATTCAATAAAAATAGTCGGGGAAAGATTGCTTCACATTGATGTAATGCATGTGATACTGTTATGAAGCGTAAACTATGAATTAGTTTGTGATAAATGCATATATGCCGGTCAGTGTTGTTAGTGTATTTGCAACATTCACATAAATACAACGTAAATTCATATAGAAATTTAGTATGATTCTTGTTTCATACTGTGACAAGAATCTCTTGGCGAAGACATTTAATCCCTTATTTTTAAATCTTAGTGTTGTTTATATATTGCAAATATTTGTAAATATTCGGTATATTTATTGTTACTTTTAATAAGTTATACGATGTACACTGAGGCAAAGTTTTTGGGTCTGGTCAGTACATGAATGAGTGAACAGCAGGAAATGCCTGACGTCATCGACACATAATCCCATAGACATCTGTGGGGCAGGGCGTGGGCTAGCAACCTCATTCCAGCAACAATTTCAGAAAATCTGATGGGTGTACTTTCTGGTGGCATTCCATCCAAATAGGAAATGGGAATATGGTTAAAAAAAAGTATTTATTCTTTCTCATTTTTTCTTCTTGTCACGTAGCCTATATGCTTTCCTTTTTATAGACGCGATCAGTGCACTTAATGGCTGTCTCGGCTTGTTCTGTAAGAATGCACTCTCACAGTGAAAAATAATAATAATAATAATAATAATAATAATAATAATAATAATAATAATAATAATATTAATAATAATAAATTCAGGAATTTATTAGCACATATTTACAAATATTTCACCTTTGACCTGAACCACTGCAAGTGGATTATTATGCCATGATAGAAGAAATTATACAGCTCTCGCATGTCTTTCCTTTTTAAGACCCCATCAGACACAAAGATATAATTCACATCGCCAAAACAGGGTATGTGGTTAATGATACAGAGAGCCTGCAAGGGCACACGATCGATCAGAGCCTGAAAACCACTGTCAGTCTATTAGAAAATGAAATAAAAAGGTTCGCAGGAGAGTTTACAAAGGTGGGCTTCAGATCGCACTAACGACTACCTTCGTGATTAACTTATTACAATGTCAAGTGATTGGTTATAGCAATCTTTATCGATTTCTTATTGATTAGTAGTCATTATGTGTTCAATGGTGGGTTAATGGGTGTTCGTGTCGATGGTTGGAGAGCTTATGGGTTGCAGCGTGAGGTAAAAGGGTGAATATTACTGCCTTAGAACAAGTCGATACTATGGTATGAACTGAGGGAAATATAGTGATGTATCATCAGAGTACCTAATTACAGTAATGTTTACATATCTTGGATGTTGCTTTCTGTGAAGCACTGCAATCATTTACAGAGGATAGGAGAGAGAGAGAGAGAGAGAGAGAGAGAGAGAGAGAGAGAGCGCCAGTGATCTGGTTTTACCAGGTGAGGTGGAGACTTTCGTTATTGATTCAATCGCTTATTTAAATCATATAGGCTAATTACAATAAGTGTTGAGACCGCTGTATGAACTGACGAAAATATATTGCTGTATCATCAGAGCATCTTCAATATAATACGTCCCCAGTGTACGCTAATTTCGTTGAAGCACATAAGAGAGAGAGAGAGAAACCTGTATTTGATTCCATCAGGTGGGTTAGGGAATTACGTCAATGATATGCTCTTATGTTAATATTCACTGGTTATTAAAAACTGATAATGCAAAGTCATGACTTCGAATTGCATCTGGTGTCGCAGATCAAGTCGGGATTTCGTCTTGTGTTATTAGTATCCTCGAACCGAGTAGTAACATGACATTCAACCAGGAAAGATATACAGGGACTTGCCTCATTTATTTTTGAATGTGTATACTGGTGTGTTTGTGATGATTGTTATACCATTTCATACCCTCGAGCTTTAATATCATAAGCTACCTGAGATTAGTGTAATGGAACTGAAGCCAAAACAACTCTCAAGATTGAAAAGGTAACCTATAACACTTCTGGGGTTGCCCTAGCTGATACAGGACCCTGTATATATATGACTTCAATTTTAACACCATCTTTAAGATGAACAAACCACACTGATTGACAGACATCTATGATCAATCTAATCGACGATATCTAAAATATGCAGATTACATTGACATCTATTTGAGAAAAACCATCAAGTATCTAAGACGATTTCCTCTGTACAGTTCGCTCGGACTGCCGTACGAGTAACCATAACGAAATCTTTTTCAAGACAAGAGTTTAGATGTCCTTGGAAAAACCCCTTTAACTAGTTCAGTTCAGATCGCTTGATTCCTTGCCTAAGTATAAATCTGCTGAGACTCAAGAATCACCCGAGAATAGATAACAGTTAACTCTATATTGCAGTGTATGTCAGTTATAGGCCTAAGACTGTTCCCGTTGGAACACGGTTAGCCAGAGCTGGTTAGGATGAATAACGATGTCGGTGCCAGAGGTCACCGATCTGAAAGGAACTGGAAAACCAAGTTCCTTCGGTCACCTCAATCCTGCTTCACAGAGTCTGAAGCAGAGCTTGAAAATATGACGCTGTAGCGAAGTTAGGATAAACTATACCGATTTTGCCCGAGTCGAGTATCCTGATTACAGCTTCGGTGTAATTGATCACTTGAGAGAGAGAGAGAGAGAGAGAGAGAGAGAGAGAGAGAGAGAGAGAGAGAGATCTTTTTTCATTTTGCATGTTCTCAAGGTTAGCGGGAAAACTGGCCTTCCTTGGTGTTGCCAAATGCTTGCAACAATCAAAGGCTGTAAACATATCTCAGAGTTGTCATTTGTTTATAGCCATTCACAATGAAGCTCTTACGTCTTTTGTTCTTTTATTTCCTTCTGTTGATTTCATACAATTTGATGCTTTTCCCTTCAGTTATTGTAGTTCTGTATTCATTTCTATATATCTTACCCAGTCCATTAAATGCTAGTTACAGAATCGCCATTACGAGATGTATTTTTATCTCCTCTCATTTCCCTGTAAATTATGCTAAGTCAGCACTCTCAGGTAAATACATTTATGAAACCTACATTTTAATCAATGACATTTATTCCTCCGGAAGGCTCTACTTATTTCCTAATTTAACGTATATCCGTCAGGCGATGGAACCACTGGATAGCTGTTAATGTATAGCTTCGTCCAAATTCTTTTAATAAGTTGTTGAAGTTGACGTTTTACTCATTTTAATCTGAGCTCTAAAAAGGACAGTAAAATTATGTATATGTACATATATACAAGTGTATATATATATATATATATATATATATATATATATATATATATATATATATATATATATATATATATATATACATAAACATACATACATACATACATACATACATACATACATACATACATACATAAATACATATAATTCGTGTGGAGTGGCATAGCCGTTATATGCAACACGTATGCTGATGGACAATTAAAAATTCCTCTTCTTGTACATATTTATTTCCCGACGTTTCGTAATTCTCATATATAATTACATCTTCAAGGGCTCTAAAATGGATAAAAACAACACATAATTAGCATAAAACTCAAACTGAAACATTTTTACACTTAAAATTAAACATTTAAAAAAACCAAGATATATTAAAATTCACTTCCACTTATGTTTCTTTTACTCTGGTGGAAGGTTGGTCCAATAGTTTGTGAATTTTAATATATCTTGGTTTTTTAAATGTATAATTTTAAATGTAAAAAAATTTTCAGTTTGAGTTTTATGCTAATTATGTGTTGATTTTATCCATTTTAGAGCCCTTGAAGATGTAATTGTATATGAGAATTACGAAACGTCAGGAAATAAATATGTACGTACAAGAAGAGCAATTCTTTATTGTCCATCAGCATACGTTTTGTATATATATATATATATATATATATATATATATATATATATATATATATATATATATATATATATATATATATATATATATATATATATATATATATATATTACATACATATACTGTATATATACATGCAAAAGTGTATGAGTGTAGGAATATTTACAGTGGTCATGATATCGGGATGTGTCCAACATAATGAAGTTACATATATATTTCTTGATCAACATCGGTTTATCTATACACGTAGCATATACAGTAAGTCTAGCAATATCTTTCAACGCTGAAGTGGATCTGGAAGTTCCCAGGTCCCACCATGGTATTATTTTACCTCTTTGCTTCTCAGCATCCGAACAAAGTGAGAGAAACTTAACAGAACTTAAACTGGCCCTTGAGCATCAGGAGATTGGGAAATATTATGCGACTGCTGGTGATACACTAATGGTGACTTAAGATTTCAAAGAACCCCGTCCAGCACACAAGCCTAGACTAAATTTCACTCATCGTCTTCATATGATTGCATGAAGTCGTGTTGAGGCGGCGATTTGAACTTGCAGCTTCGAGGAACTCTAGTCTCTCTTCTTCATCTTTTAAGCAAGGGAGAAGCTGGTTGGACAGTGTACCGTAATAAGGCATGGAGGTTCCAGGGAAAAGTTAGGAGCCGTACCATATTTGCTGCACCAGCAATCACCAGATGCCATACTCGAAGCTTTTTCCTTTCCTTTCCTTTACTTCCGAGGAAAGGTTTTCGATAATGATTTGGAACAACTCTGCGCACATACACTTGTATGATTATTAGACCTGAATTTTTCTCGTATTATGCCCTTTTTTTT
>JANJGK010000023.1:19018342-19183842 GCA_039081455.1 Macrobrachium rosenbergii
TCCCAAAGTTGTGTGCGTTGATTTTCTTAGGAAAAAGGTAGCTGTTTAAGGTGAGAGGTTTGGTAATTCGAAGTGAAAAAGAAAATAATTGTGAAGGTAACAATTTCCAAATTCCAAGTCGAGATGAAACTAGGTTTACAGTGAAGCTGACGTAGGTACTTTTTATTACTGGCAAGGGGTTTTCGAGATGGCACTTGAACTGATTTCATTTATCATTAATTCATAATTCTAAGAATAAGACTTAACTGAATATTAAGAAATGCAAGACAAGTCACTGTTCTTAACACTGTTAATATCTTTTTTTTAAACAGCAATGCTAATACAATTCATGCTATTTCTGCCTTCTCGCCGTTTCCATCCGTGAGATTTCTCTCAATTAACGTTTTGCATTGGCAGTGATTTTGTTTTAACCTACGAATTTGTTTGACTTTGAAGTTCAAGACGTGAGCGCGTTGAAGTTTATTTACCCACTAATTCAAACTACCTTTGTCATGGCCGTTTATTTTAAACCACTCTTGATATTATGACTACGAAGTACCGTGACATTTCTTAAGAATTGCTATTCCTGATTTAGCTATCGTAATTTGGTTTTGTTTATTGTTTTCGGAGAATGCCGATTTAGCTCATTATCCCCCGATGCTTGTAATGATCCCATCCTCAGTAAAACAAAGATACTTACATATTCGCACTTTATAGCTTGGACCTAGTTTTGAACTTGCAACCACATGCAAACATTTATATATTAGGTTTTATGAAAAGGGTTTATTTTAAACTTTAGAAACATATGCGAAAGGAGATATTTATGAGCAAAGAATACTGCCATAACTTTCGATAGAACATAAGAATCCTTTTCCTGTTTAGGATCTATCGTAATACATCTAAGTACTTCAGCCCTTTTAACTTTCTATCTTTCTTTTTGTAGATTAGAGAGCAAGCACCCACGGGCCGGGCCTCGCTTCTTTAGAAGATATAAAATGTCTTCCTACTCTTACTTCTTTCTTTGCTTTCAGTTATTAACTACTATAATTTATCCCTGAACGTTTTGTTGAAGAAGCGAATCTAAATCCTGAATTTTTTTCGTAAAATGATAAAGATTCAGAGTTTGAGAACAGGAATCAGCTCATGCATTACGAAGTTACATTTCTCTCCCACTGACGGATCATTTGCGAAACCTTCCACTGATTCTAGTGATAGAATAGAATAGAATAGAATACAGAATTTAGGCCAAAGGCCAAGCGCTGGGACCTATGAGGTCATCCAGCGCTGAAAGGGAAATTGACAGTAAGAAGGTTTGAAAGCTTTAACGGGAGGAAAACCTTGCAGTTGCAATAGGAAACAAGTTTTAGAGAGGGTGGAAAGTCAGCTGGAAGAAAGAGAATATGAACGGAGCTACAGCATAAGAAATGAGAGAGGTTGCAGTTAGGGCCCGAAAGGACGCTGCAAAGACACTTCAGTAATGCCTACAGTGCACCACGTGAGGTGCACTGACGGCACTACCCCCCTACGGGGGAATCTAGTGATGATCTGGATTCGAATTCGCGCCGAGATCATTCAACAGTTTCCGAGAATACTTAGAGATGTCACCCAAAGTTCCCAAGTTAAACTTTTAAGTTTTCGGTGGATGGTCCAAGTTTGGTTCCTGATCGAGATCAGGACGCCTTTCGCGAAACTTGACTCACACCGGAAATGAGCCAAGGACGAATCAATTCTAATTTCGGTCGTGGACCAAAGTTGGCAGAGGGAAAGTGTTCCTTTCCTTTCTGTACTCTCTCTTTACTACAATCGTTTTTACCTTCATTCTTATATTTGATGGCAGATTATGTCTGTCCCTTATTATTATACTTCACATTGCGTCTTACGTAACATTTGCTAATATCCATCCTCTCTGTCATTCACAGTGCATTCACGAAAATCATATCTGCTGTAATACATGACATCAGAATATATTCCGTAACTCTCGAGTACATTTCTTCAAGTTTGATGTATATACTGGTAATAATATCTATTTTTTCTCGACCGCGACATTGCATGTTTTTTTATTTTACCTCTAATCCGTATTATTTTTATCTCCTTATTTACTAAATATTTCGCTATGAATAATACTCGTTCTGGTCGATCTTCATCACTATCAATTTCTCAGCCAAGTAGTTCTTTAAGAGACGGCTAGTCATCATAGTCAGCTAAAAAAAAAGTGAGAGAAAATAAAATAAAAAATAAGGTCAAGGCTTCACAAAGAAAAGATAGTTGATAACCATTCGGTGCACATAGCTCAGTAGAATTACATCTTTAAAAACGGAAATCTCGAAGGGAGCTTCGTTATCTAACCCCCGAGCGTTTCACTCCAATGTGATACATAAAGTGACTGGGCAGAATCCAGAATCGCAACGCTTGCAATCACTTGAAACTCATCGTCTTCAGAAGAATGCTCAGAGGAAAGAGTCATCGATCGAAGGAGACAAGGACAGAGTGTACAACAAAGGCCTGAGGAGAAGTGGGAGGGAGAATGGAAAGAACGATCATTATTTACTTAAAAATTCATTATGTTTGTGTTACCGTTCTTTTCCACCGGCTGCTGAGCCCTCCTTCCCAGCAAAATAGCGGCGTTAATCACCCGGACATTATCCGGCATTTATCGCACGTTTTGCCATTAAGTAACGTGCTTTGCATTCTCGAGCGCGATGATATCAGACGGTTATCGTCGCCGAAGGAACGCTGATGGATATTTAGACGACAGAGACACGAACTCAACGGCACCAGTTCCATATCAGCCTTTATTCGATCTAAGGACAACATTAAGGAGGGTCCATTTATTCGGTCGAAGGGCAACATTAAGGAGGGTCCATTTATTCGGTCGAAGGGCAACATAAAGGGGAGTCCATTTATTCGATCTAAGGACAACATTAAGGAGAGTCCATTTATTCGATCTAAGGACAACATTAAGGGAGGTCCACTTATTCGATCTAAGGACAACATGAAGGAGGGTCCTTTTATTCGATCTAAGGACAACATTAAGTGAGGTCCATTTATTCGATCTAAGGACAACATGAAGGAGGGTCCTTTTATTCGATCTAAGGACAACATGAAGGAGGGTCCTTTTATTCGATCTAAGGACAACATTAAGGAGGGTCCATTTATTCGATCTGAGGATAACATGAAGGAGGGTCCATTTATTCGATCTAAGGACAACATGAAGGAGGGTCCTTTTATTCGATCTAAGGACAACATTAAGGAGGGTCCATTTATTCGATCTAAGGACAACATGAAGGAGGGTCCATTTATTCGATCTAAGGACAACATGAAGGAGGGTCCTTTTATTCGATCTAAGGACAACATTAAGGAGGGTCCATTTATTCGATCTGAGGACAACATTAAGGAAGGTCCATTTATTCGATCTAAGGACAACATGAAGGAGGGTCCATTTATTCGATCTAAGGACAACATGAAGGAGGGTCCTTTTATTCGATCTACGGACAACATTAAGGAGGGTCCATTTATTCGATCTAAGGACAACATTAAGGAAGGTCCATTTATTCGATCTAAGGACAACATGAAGGAGGGTCCATTTATTCGATCTGAGGACAACATTAAGGAAGGTCCATTTATTCGATCTAAGGACAACATGAAGGAGGGTCCATTTATTCGATCTGAGGACAACATTAAGGAAGGTCCATTTATTCGATCTAAGGACAACATGAAGGAGGGTCCATTTATTCGATCTAAGGACAACATGAAGGAGGGTCCTTTTATTCGATCTAAGGACAACATGAAGGAGGGTCCATTTATTCGATCTAAGGACAACATGAAGGAGGGTCCATTTATTCGATCTGAGGACAACATTAAGGAAGGTCCATTTATTCGATCTAAGGACAACATGAAGGAGGGTCCATTTATTCGATCTAAGGACAACATGAAGGAGGGTCCATTTATTCGATCTGAGGACAACATTAAGGAAGGTCCATTTATTCGATCTAAGGACAACATGAAGGAGGGTCCATTTATTCGATCTGAGGACAACATTAAGGAAGGTCCATTTATTCGATCTAAGGACAACATGAAGGAGGGTCCATTTATTCGATCTAAGGACAACATGGAGGAGGGTCCATTTATTCGATCTAAGGACAACATGGAGGGTCCATTTATTCGATCTAAGGACAACATGAAGGAGGGTCCTTTTATTCGATCTAAGGACAACATTAAGGAGGGTCCATTTATTCGATCTGAGGACAACATTAAGGAAGGTCCATTTATTCGATCTAAGGACAACATGAAGGAGGGTCCATTTATTCGATCTAAGGACAACATGAAGGAGGGTCCTTTTATTCGATCTAAGGACAACATTAAGGAGGGTCCATTTATTCGATCTGAGGACAACATTAAGGAAGGTCCATTTATTCGATCTAAGGACAACATTAAGGAGGGTCCATTTATTCGATCTGAGGACAACATTAAGGAAGGTCCATTTATTCGATCTAAGGACAACATGAAGGAGAATCCTAGTCGAAGCTGAAATGAGTTAGTTTACTGAATAGGAATAATCTTGCACTCGTCTTACGAGAAATCTGGTTGAATTTTCAGTCTTTTTAGGTAAAATATAAAATTTTCTTAGCAGATACTTCATTCATATTGCTTCCTGATTTCTTTGCAGTTATGTCATTAGTTAGCAGCGCTAAATCACAAAGGAAAAACACGGTTGCTCATTAACTTTTCTTAGAAATAATAATCGACAATACAACACCAAAAGAAAGAATATGGCTCTCCATTTTTCCATCAGTATAAATAATGTGTTACTGAACGTTTTCTCGGATATTGTACCATATTTATAATAAAAATGTACACACATACCCATACTCATATACTCATACATGCATTGTATATATATATACAAATATGTGTATGTACTCGTATATGTTTACGTATGTGTTTGTAAACACGTCTTTCCTCCTAGGAGTGGGAGTGGCTCCAGAACCTGTTAACTTTACGGATCTTTTGAGTTGGAATTTGAAGCCCTGCGCCCTTCTCTACCCTGCTGTGACCCACTTGAGTAGAGAAACTATCAGGTGCCTAATTTGTTGTTCCTTCAAACAGAGGCGCAGTGGACTCCTCGGGAAACTTGCCTAAATCACTGGACCCGCAAGGGATTGCCCGTGGCAGTCTTACAGAGAGAGAGAGAGAGAGAGAGAGAGAGAGAGAGAGAGAGAGAGAGAGAGCAGCTCTTTATGAAGGGATGCTGAACAAGATACTCAAGTTGGGGTACTTGTAAGAATGCCAGGCTTATCTCTTAACTATGGCCATTTATTTCATCTTCATGATTCCTTCTGTTTATTTTTTCTTCTTCTTTTTAAAACGATCAACATTCCGATAAGGAAATATAATCATTAACTTCAATAAACAGCATAGTCGTCATAGAAGCAAGTGCTTCAAATAATTCACTTTTTTGTAGTGTCTCTTTGCTTGAACCTTCAAACCTTCGTTGCTCTCTTACTCCATAAGTGCTGAAGATCGTATGAATAAAACAAAGGGATTGAGTAATAAAGCGATGGCTTTTTCTTTCCTAATTTTATCTCCCGATGCGAAAGCATTTGCATACGCCATATAAGAAAACCTCCCGCGCTTGCAAGCTGCGATTCTCTGGCGATACCTTCAAGCATAATCCGACTTGCTTGTTTACTTCTTATGCAGCGTTTAGTAACTTTTTTACTTCCTTTATTTGTGCCTTGGGCTTTTTTTTCTTTTTTTTTCTTTGCTTGGGTGAGCTTTCGTCTACGCATGCAAATGCAGCATGTGAACTTCTAAATGGATGGTAGGGTTTGGACTCGCGTCTTTTGCATTTTGCAAATTCTTGACGTTTGTGATATATATATATATATATATATATATATATATATATATATATACATTTATATACATTTATATATATATATATATATATATATATATATATATATATATATATATATATGTATATATATGTTTACGTATGCATTTTTGTCTGTTAATCTACTCCTGTCACTTGATTGCTATTTGTGTGTGTGTGTGAGAATGATTACAAAAGGAAAGCCCTTTTACAACTTGCGATACAGAGAAACAAACAGAAGTGAGCCCCCGTTAAGGACACCTGGAGCATGGTAAGGAAATAATGACTGTGTGTTTATTAAACAAGGGAATTACCGGATAACATCAGGCCCATTTTAATGGCTTCTCTCACGTACTCTGCGTTGCGAGAAGGAAGGGTCGGGTAACAGGAGAATGGAAAAGGAAAGAAAATGGCAACAGGACTTTTAGAGAGCATGCACAATAGTTAATAGTTGTTGTTGTTGTTGTTGTTTGAAATTTTTTTTTGCAGCCGGGATTGAACCGCGTTAGGTTCAAATTATGGTCCTTAATAGACTGATGCTGCTCATCGACTAGCGATGCTTTGATCAATATATTTTTGCTTATTGGACATCCACGATACGTTTAACACAAGTAAGGTGTCGCCTAGGAGAAACGTGTCGTAGAAATTTACGTCAATATGTCAAAGGCCCTCTAACTTGATTAAATGTAAGATATATTTCATATTTTGCTTTTTTACCGAAAATGCTAAGAAATTTTTACGCAAAGACTCTTTTACTTAATGAATATTAGATTCCTTCGGCTATTAAATCTTGTGTTAAGGTACCTGATTATAGACATTGTTCCAAATACAATCTTCTAAACATCAAAACATCCTTTTAAAATCCAGCAAAAGTATTTTTACACAAATACGTTCTCTCCAGTAAGAAAAGGCTGCGATGCAACTGTGCGTCATATATGTTAGAAAACAGGCGTAAGACATAATGTCAAAGAGATACGAGGTAAAATATCGAGTGCCCTTCTCATTTCATAACCGTAACTTCATATCTTACCTCAAATATATTGCTTCTTTGCTGGCACAAAATTCAACAATGAAACGTAGAACTGGGAATATAGTATATTATATGTTTTTTGTACTTGCTTCATTACTGAAAGAACCGTCTTGATTTCAAGCTTCATGAAAATGCCAATGCCTTTGTGTGTATACAGTGTATATATACAGTATATATATACATATATATGCAGATATAGGCTATATACATGTGTATGTGTGGTGTGTGTATGTACGTCCTGTGTGTTTAAATAGATATGTATGTGTGTATAACGTATTAATAGACAAAATAAACCGACAGTAGTGTACACTAATCCGATGAATAACTTGAATCTGTATCCATGGAAAACGATGAGCCCTCCTCCCATGTCAAATGCAAGTATCTCCGTATATAGTTGTGAACAGAACACCAGCATCTTGGATTACAGAGTTTAGGTCAAAGGCCAAGCACTGGGACCTATGAGGTTATTCAGCGCTGAAAAGGAAATTGAGAGTACGTAGGTTTGAAACGTGTAATGGGGGCGCGGGGGGGGGGGGGCGGGAAACCTCGCATTTGAACTAAGAAACAATTGTTAGGAGAGGTTGGATAGCAAGATGGAAGAAAGATAATATGAAAAGAGGTACAATAGAAGGAATGAAAGGGATAGCAGCTAGGGACCGAAGGGACGCTGCAAAGAACCTTTAGTAATGCCTACAGTGCACCCCGTGAGGTGCACTGACGGCACTATCCTCCTACGGGGAGAACACCAAAGGCGCTTTTGAGTTTCATTTAAGATCTTAGCAGACCCAGTACTTTAGACACAAAGGTCAGGAGTTCTTCAAGGTGGAGAGAGAGACTGAAGACCTCATGAGAAAATTGTTGAGATTTTAACACGAGAATTTGTGATCAAGAGATGCTAATTGTAGTGTATTTCTACGTTTGATACCAGAATCGAATGTTTCTCTCTATCTATCTGTCTGTTCATCTATCTATCTATCTATCTATCTATTTATCTATCTACCTATATCTATATATATATATATATATATATATATATATATATATATATATATATATATATAATCTATATATATATATATACATATGTGTATATAGATATGCAGTATATACACATATATATATATATATATATATATATATATATATATATATATATATATATATATATATATATATGCAGAGAGAGAGAGAGAAAAAGAGAGAGAGAGAATTTAGTTAACTGTATTTTTTAAACGAGCAGCGCTAATATACTAAATTCTGCAATCGGACGGTACTTTCTCTTCGCCTTAGTAATGTTACCAGTTATCAAAAGGATATCGTCTTCGTTCGTCTCCTCTGGAATCTGGGCCTTTTTATGCAATCCTGATTATCTCCTCGAAAAAATACTAAGATATGCTTCAACGAACTTCATATAATAAGGCATGGTTTCAATGTACTTAACCGTGGTCTTTTATTCGTGATTATTATTCCGTGATTTTCAACCTTTCCCAAATGTTCACTGCCTCTCATGATATAGCAAGTGATTTCGTTCTTCACCACGAAGACAATATAAGCTGTTTTGGTGTTTTGGGCGCAGGATTTATTGAAGTGAGATGAAGTTCTAGGTGGGGAGGAAAAATTAAGCAAAAGGTTCAAAATCAAAAACAAAATAGAATCCATAAGAGAATATTTACTGTCTATTAACATCATATTGCACATCCGTTTCCCATATATACTTATAATTGGATTGCTAGCACAGAAGCTATAATGGTATTATATGCGTCACAATATATTAGCGGAAATAAACTGCATACTCTTGTCTTTTTGGCCCTATTACTTCATGGTACTATGGGAGTATTAACTGAACATCTTTGCTACTATCGAAAATACCCCTTGAATTCGCTTGCGCAGTAAGTCCATTTTTCGAGGGTTTTCCTTAGCGGTACGAAACAACCCAAGCGGTTTTCAACATTCACAAAGAAATTCACTCTGAGAGAAGAACTTCTCTCTGAGAGGGCCCCTGGCGTACGCTGCATGCACTCTTCTCTCATTCATCCCGTCATAATAAAGGACAAGATCTCTCTCTCTCTCTCTCTCTCTCTCTCTCTCTCTCTCTCTCTCTCTCTCTTGCTTTATCATTGTGTTGCCCAGCCGAGAACGTAGACTTTAAATGGGTTTGTTGTGTTGGTTGTAATTCATAGCCACTGGACGAATGTCTCTGTAACAATAGAAGCGTCATCGACTTAGAATTCCCACAGGCTCTGCCTTTTAAGTCTCGAGTCTTATCAACTGCCATCCGTACCTCCAGCATCCTCCTCCCTTTTTTTTTTTTACTCAAATTATTCCGGAGTACTTGCTCTTTTGCCTTGATTTATTGTCATCTCATTCTTATCCTGATCAACATTAGTAAAACCCGGGCCAGTTTTTCCAGTATTTTTTAAAGGTAAGAATAAGGAAAATGACGCTGCATCTGCAAGTTAGCGTCTTCATATCTTCGACATTAAGTATGAGTTTATTTGTAACATATACACATTGTAGAGAGATGTTGGGGCAAAGATCAACAAACATAAGCATGTACATATGCCTGCGAGCAAATGAGGGTGTACTCATAAAACTTATTGACAGCCCTGGCAAATGAGTACATCTGTTATCGGCAGCATCAAGGAGCTTTATGTAAGGATGAAGGGTAAATTACGGGTCTGGAGACGGACCCAAAGTGGACCCTCTTCCGGGCAGTGCCCCAAACAAAAAGAAGGGTGAATTACTGTCCGTGTTTCGGAGTTTATGCATCGTCGTGGGAAGCTGGGCAGATCTCAGTGCAATGGCTCTTCTTCCGCTTATCATTATCATTATCTTTGCTATTATTGACGAACATGAAGACCAATCACGTACTTTAAAGATGATAAAATAAGACTTTAAAGATAATATAGGATTGGATTATACGATTTAGGCCAAAGGCCAAGCGCTGGGACTCATGAGGTCATTCAGCGCTGAAATGAAAATTGAGAGTAAAGGAGGTTTGAAAGGTGTAACAGGAGGAAAACTTCGCAGTTGCACTAAGAAACTAGTGATAGGAGTGGGTGGAAAGTAACATGGAAAAAAGTGAATATGAATGGAGGTACAACAAAAGGAATGAAAGGGGCAGCTAGGGGCCGAAGGACGCTGCAAAGAACCTTAAGTAATGCCTACTACAGTCCACTGCGTCAGGTGCACTGATGGCGCTACCCCACTACGAGGTTAAAGATAATATAAGACTGCTTTCCTTGGTTTTGAAACTGGGTATTTTGTTAGGAATACACACACGAAAAGAGCATCTTATCTTATCCTCATTATTATTATTACCAAAACAGTAGAAAAAAAAGAGATGATAATGGTCTGTAAAATATTTTCATAATATTTTAGAGGTAGAGATACATTACAAATTGAGTCTGTCATATTTAACTTCTTACTAAGAATCTTACGACCACCAAGAATACAATACAGGACAGATAAAAAATAAAGGTTAAGGTTAACTACCCTGGCTTTTTAAGGCACGCATTGTTACTAAAACTTGCAGCTAACTGTAGCTGTTTGGTGTAAGTGGCAATGGGACATAATTAGGTTCAATGGGCACAGAATAAAAGAAAGACCATATAAGAGGGAAACAGCCCCAGTTTTACGGCTTGTTGCAATTACCATGTCACTGGTCAATGCACTATGCACGCTGCTCTTAATGTCGAGGCAGTGCAGCTTAGTTGCATAAATTCTGGAAATGTCTTTCCCTCCTCTGACTGTGGGATTTACTTCCAGGACTTCATTAACCATGCCATGTGAGAAAGCTTTACTCTTTACACACTGTAGAGAAACATTCGTGCAGTAATTGAGGGAATCGTAGCGAGTGTGTATTTGTGTGAGTGTGCTTGTTTGCCAACATACTGACGTACTGCATTTGAGACTCAGTTGAAATAGCATTAATTACACAGGTAACATAAAGCGAAGAAGTCTCTGCAATAAGTTCTTCAAATTAAAGGTTTTATGTTTCGGCAATACATGACATCTATTGCATGGCGTCTTCTGAAGTTATTAAAAACAAAACAACTACAAGAATAGAACATTAAGGAAGAAATATAGTGCAGGGAGCGATGATTTTTTTCAGAGGATTTTGCTGGCAAGATCCTAAAAGACGTCAAAAAAAGTTTTATATCACACAGTTCCACAGCTCCACGAATAAGCAATGCCTACAGGATCTTCTGCTTGTGAGAAGACAAACACTGTTGCTAAGTACAGTAATGCCCACATTTCATTTCTGTTACGACGTGAAGGCAAATCGATAACATGCAGCAATTCCGTACTTAAAAGTAACTATAATATCATAATTAATAAGTCGCATTGCAACTAATTTAAGTATTGGTTTGAGTATGTGAGTGTCCTAGCAAGCATGATTGTGTATGTATTTCCGTATGCAAGCGTGTGTGTGTGTGTGTGTGTGTGTGTGTGTGTGTGTGTGTGTGTGTGTGTGTGTGTGTGTGTGTAGGGCTTGCTCGTTGTATATCTGCATCATGCCTGGGTTGTTATATAACAATTCAGGTCAACATCTAAACATCAATTACGACAGAGGGAGGCACAGACAGAGAGGCAGACACTGGCAAACACAAAATAGAGAAGAAAAGAGGAAGGTAAAAGAAAAAACACCTGCCATTTCACCTTCAAATGAAACCCTAGCCTTAGTTCGTCCACGATAATCCCTGAAATCAGCCGCCATCATCGTCTTTACAGCGGAACGCGTATTCCGAGGAAGTAACAAAACGGTCACTTGAGACCAATAATAAGTGGGGGAGAAGTCGTCGCCATTTCTTTACGACTGTCTAAGCTTACATGTCAAGACATCGTAAAGGAAAGCCAATAAAAATGATTGTCCTATATAGCTCAGGGGACCCGGGGGAGGGGGCGGAGCAAAGGTGGGAGAGGAAGGCGCTACTCTTTATTTGGTCTGGTGAGTACAGTAAACTGCTTTAAATATCACATGAATGCGAAAGATTACTCTCACACGCACTCACACGCGTGCGCGCACGCATATATATATATATATATATATATATATATATATATATATATATATATATATATATATATATATATATATATATATATATATATATATATATATATATTTGTGTGTGTGTGTGTGTGTGTGTGTGTGCGCGTGTGAACAAAGTTACGGCCACGAAGGATAAGTGAAACAATTGAGATGCTAAGTACTTTCGTCTTATTACCATCTCAATTGTTTCACTTTTCCTTCGTGGCTGTAACTTTGTTCATATAATCATCACGTTTTTGCCTTTTCGTGATTTAAAATTAAACACACACAAATATATATATATATATATATATATATATATATATATATATATATATATATATATATATATATATATATATATATATATATATATATATACAATATTATATATGCGCATGTGAAATGTGCTTGCGTAGAAAGACAGAACACGCACAATACATATATATATATATATATATATATATATATATATATATATATATATATATATATATATATATATAATCAGAAAGCTACAAACGTCCTTTAATATCCAATTCGCTCTACCTCGGAAATAATATATTTTCATATATGTTACCGAAGGGGAATTTTTTAGTTGATAATAAGTTCACCGTCCCGTGGGGTCGAACCAGCGAAGGACGAGATCTCAGGACTACAGTGGACGCACTAACCCAGTAGTCCTGAGATCTCGTCCTTCGCTGGTTCGACCCCACGGGACGGTGAACTTATTATCAACTAAAAAATTCCCCTTCGGTAACATATATGAAAATATATTATTTCTGAGGTAGAGCGAATTGGATATTAAAGGACGTTTGTAGCTTTCTGATTGTATATGAATCACGGTGATGTGATAAATAGTCATATATATATATACAGTATATATATTTCATTATCTATAACTCCTTATGCCGCACCGAGCCTCTTTAAATTCCACCATTCCAGTCTTTCCAGTGCTTTATCTTCCATAATTCTCTACTTATGTCAAGCCCCCTTCTCGTAGTCCTCATCCAAGTAAACCTGGGTCTTCCAACTCTTCTGGTGCCCACGGGAACCCAGCAAACACCAGCACGTACTATTCTCCCAGGGGTTGTGCGAAGGACATGTCCGAGCCATCTCCATCTACCTATCATCATTATCTCATAAAGGACTTCCGGAATTTCCCCTACGGGCTTGTGGTATCATTTCTAACTCTATTTCGCCCTCTTATTCCCAATATTATTCTGAAAGATTTACTCTCAAATATATATATATATATATATATATATATATATATATATATATATATATATATATATATATATATATATATAAATATATATATATATATATATATATATATATATTTATATATATATATATATATATAAATATATATATATATATATATATATATATATATATATATATATATATTTATATATATATATATATATATATATATATATATTTACACATATGAATTAATATAAATATACATAGACCTATACACATATACATAATATATATGTATATATACACATAAATTATATAGATATACATATATCTGTACACATATACTTATATAATATATATATATATATGTATATGTATATATTTATATATAGACATAAGAAAAATAAGTAGTTTCCCATGGTAGGGGATGGCTCCAGAAAAAAAAAAAAGTCACTTCGACACTTAACTGCTGAGTCTCGAATAGAACCCCTAGGCAGCGAAACCTCCATAGCATCAGCTGCTTCATGCAGCTACTCAGAAGACTTATCAGCGGAGTAACGAAGCCCCAGAATTCCTTCAAA
This sequence comes from Macrobrachium rosenbergii, assembly GCA_039081455.1. Classification (NCBI taxonomy): domain Eukaryota; kingdom Metazoa; phylum Arthropoda; class Malacostraca; order Decapoda; family Palaemonidae; genus Macrobrachium; species Macrobrachium rosenbergii. Next base: position 19,032,058 of record JANJGK010000023.1, read on the forward strand.
AAATACTTTGTAAAAATATCAAATTTACAAATTTACTTCTGCGACAAGACCGCGAGCTGTCAGACAACTGTGTAGAAAATTACGTTAGACGAATAACATGTTTTCGGTCTAATTTTCTCTCTCTCTCTCTCTCTCTCTCTCTCTCTCTCTCTCTCTCTCTCTCTCTCTCTCTCTCTCTCTGTTATACTTGTGTGATTTTTATTGCCATACGGACATGAATCTTGGTATAATAACAAAATTATGTATAAGAGATTATTTCACGAAAAAATATATTTTATGACAAATCAAATATAAATTAAATCATTAAATCATACTGAAGTTGATTATTATTATTCTCTTTACAATAAAGTTTCATGAGAAAATTTTATAAACTTTCATACTGAAAATCTTTTACATTTAATATTGTTTTCATACCAAGATTCATGTTGATATATCAAGATTGTTCTAGGTTTATGTACAGTTCACTCTCGTATGCAACTTCAGCCTACTCGATTACCAGATCTTATTCAGCCTGCCTGTTGTTGCCTGACTGGTATTTTTCGGTTTTTACTAGAATCCAACTCAAGAGAAATGTATATATATATATATATATATATATATATATATATATATATATATATATATATATATATATATATATGTGTGTGTCTGTGTGTGTGTGTGTGTGTGTGTGTGTATATGTATATATATATATATATATATATATATGTATGTATATATACAGTATTATGTGTGTGTATAGTATGTATAATATTTTTACAAACATTAAGCTACAATTGTCTTTTGATATCCAATTCGCTCTACCTCCAAATTAATACCGAAGAAGAACTATGATTTATAAGTGGTTCATCTCCTGGCGACTCCGATCTACCAACAACAACAACCTCCGACCCATAACAATGTTCCCGGTAGGGGGATAGTGCTGTCAGTGCACTTCATGCGGTGCACTGTTGGCATAACTTAAGGTTCTTTGCAGCGTCCCTTCAGCCCCTAGCTACAATCCCTATCGTTCCTTTTACTGTACCTCCTTTCATATTCCCTTTCTTCTATCTTACTTTCCACCCTCTCCTAACAATTGATTCACAGTGCAACTGCGAGGTTTTCCTCCTGTTACATCTTTCAAACCTTTTACTGTCAATTTCCTTTTCAGCGCTGAGTGACCTCATAGGTCCCGGTGCTTGGCCTTTGGCCTAAATTTTATATTCAATTCAATTCAATTCAATTCATAACAATGTTGGGAAAATTTTGATGATTTTGTAGGAAAGGGAATGGGCTGCGTCAAGGTGAATTCTGACGCTCTGCTCATAAAGTAGCACAAATACATTGTACAGGCAAAGGCATTAAGAGTAGCAGTGAGAGGTTCTTGTCAGATTAGACCTTATGGAAGACTGCCAAACATGATACCAACCAATGGTAGCCTGAAAGGTTGTTACTATAGTTTGGAAAATTTAAGCTAATACTTCAACCAATTTTGTCTGGAAGGTAAACAGACGAGGAGATTATACAGACACGAATACTTCAGGCAGGAAATCAATATCTAGCAATGATAGACTAGAATATCTAGACCAGTACAACTAATACCATCATTTCTGTGGATATGAGAAGCCTCAAGAACAATGTCTGGTTTTCTCACAGAATTGTATTACTAAGTTCTGAGGAAGAACTTGGAATCAAATGTACAGACAAGTATTCTGCAATATTCACAATCACCAAATATATACAGTCCTGCGGAGGTAAAGCGAATTGCAAAGTGTGAGCACAGTACAGTATCAGTTAATTTATTAAGTTTTCGGTTGCCTGGACCTAAATCAACCTCATTTTCTCTGACAATGTCACGTACACTGATCTGTTCAAGACCCATATCAAGGTTAGCTTTAGATTCATTTTGCTATATGGAGGAGCAAATAACAAAAAAAAGGGTTGCATCAGTTGCATCATTTGCACGCTGTAATATTTTTTAGAGCATAAGGCCAACTACTCAAGACCGAAAAACAACATACGTCCGAGAACTATATATATACTCGTGTATATATATATATATATATATATATATATATATATATATATATATATATATATATATATATATATATATATATATATATATATATATATATATATATATATTATGTATGTATGCATGCATATATATATATATATATATATATATATATATATATATATATATATATATATATATATATATACACACACATTTACAGATGTATGTTTGTTTGTGTTTGAACGTGTACGTATATGTGCATCAACACGCCTCCTTCAGTTATTAACACCCAATAGATGTATTTGAACAATTTAGGTTATTTCTGGCTTTGTTACTTTTTATTACTGTTATCCAGATGATAACAAAGATTTCTCGAGAGCTGAATAAACCTCGTGTTTCATTCCTGGAAGAAACTCGTAACATTAATTGAAAAATATAAAAGTTTCGCTACGCCAATCACGGACACATTGCCTGTCAAAGGAATCTACTTCACGCTACCTGTATTAGTGGAAACAACATTTCCCCACGCCCCCTCTTGCCTCTTCCCAAGGGCTTTAATTACGTTTAAGTCACGACTAAACGAGATATGAAAAAAAAATGGAAAAAGAAGAGCGAGAGAGAGAGAGCGCTTCCCCGGCTTGATTATTAATCTACGTTGTAATATTGATTTAATTAGTCATTAGACGGGCGTCCGGTGCACGGGAAGCCCCTGCGAAGCCCTTCAGGTCTATCCGTGATCACCCTCTAACCACCATTAGCTCCGCTTTTTTTCCACTCCAATTAGATGGAGCTTAATAATCCCCCTTTCAGAGTGATATGGGAAAAAAAAATTAAGCGTTCGGGAGAAACGATTTCCTCTGGGACGACTTTATGACTTATGTCGTCGTTCTGATGTTATGATTATGTCTTCGTTATCATGGCGATAATGATATACTTCTCCAAAATATTACGTCCTCTTACCAATGTATTTATAAGAGGACGTAATATTTTGGTAAATAAAACTGGGATCATTCCCCTGTTTCACAGAAAACCTCCAAAAAAAAAAAAGTACCGCCCAAAACTCTGGAAACCCGTACCGCAAGCGGTAAGCCGATTAGTATGGACGGTAAACAAAATGTAATCCAAGAGGGCCGCTCTCTCACGTGTCGTTGGCCCAGCGTAAGGATATGGTAACCCTATATCGCAGGGCCTCTTGTTATTAAGGCACGAACTGTGGGGGTCTTTGTTTGTAATCGTTAGGCAGTAATTTAATTTAAGAACTTATATATATTATGCATATTTACATACACACATATATGTAATATATATACATATATATATATATATAATTTATATATATATATATATATATATATATATATATATATATATATATATATATATATATATATATATATATATAGAGGGCAGTCTGTAGGGTGATTCGACACGCTGCTTATGAGCCTTCTGTGTGAATGTATGAAGCCCTGATGCTGAGGAAATTTCACTGCACAGGTAGGTTGCTTACCCACGATTCAGCAGTGGAAGTATGAATATGGCAGCGTCTTTTATTTTACCGGTAAGCCGTCTCTCTTGTCAAGATAAGGCGTTAGTGCGTATAAATGATAGCTCTCTAGCTCTCAGCGAGTATTTTGGATATGAAAGCGTCTTCAAAAGATTATATCTTTTCCAGTTGCTACAACAATATTCTTTAGCCTACTTGGTTTATGTCAACGGTTATCTCCCTCTTATAAGCTTCCATAAATCTTAAATAAGAAAATCAAGCCAACAAAGAGTCAACAAGACTTTGAATTTACATTTTCAAATCGGCCCTTCCTGAACCACAATCGCATTTGGCAACCGATTATATATATATATATATATATATATATATATATATATATATATATATATATATATATATATATATATATATATATATATATATATATATATATATATATATATATAATATATATACATATATATATATATATATATCACCATATTTGACTAGTTTAGAGTTGCCCATAAATATATTTAATATGTGAAAAAATACAATATATATCAGCATAATTAAGACACAACCATAAGTTGTGCGGAATTTATAAAATTACGATTGAAATTTGTCTCACAGTACATTGTAAAGCTATCAATAGCGCTTCCTGTATGTCATGTACAGTCTGAAATACTTCTTAGCGTTACAGTATCGGTTCTTGCAAAGTTCGAGATACTAGAAACAAAAAATAAAAATAAAACATCTTGAAGCTTAAATTCATCATATGTGAGCAGACTGGATGAGAGGAGGTCTGCACGCCATTAAAGAAAACGAGAACAAATATCATTGGTGTAAGTCATCACTTAGAATACGAAAAGGGACGGATAAATCACTCATCAACAGTATGCATAAGTCATTATTATAAGAAGCTATGAGTTTGTTAAATTAATTCCGGTAGCAATTAGGGTTTGTTTCATAATATCTCAATCAATGCTAAGTTAAAGATTGTCATTAAATGAGTATAAGAATTTACTGTGTAAAATTCATATGAATGTGAAAAGCAGCAAAATTTCAGCTACGTAATAAACAGAACGGCGTTTTTAATAAGCTCTCCTAGAAGAATGATCAACAAGACACCAATTAAAATGGTTTTAAAGATCCTTCTGCTTACAAAAAGGGTGACTCTGCTTCACGTCAAGATCGAGAAAATATGAAAAATATACCAAACGTTTATTATAAAACTCCGTAAGAAGCCAAGGACCCATACAGCATGTGTATCTCTACAAAGTCGACCTCTGGACCTGAACACATTGGGAAGACATATAGTTGCTGACATAGCGACTGGCGGACGATGATAGCAAGGGGACTGGTCCGGTAGGGGCGTGTTTGTGTATGTGTATGTGCATGTGTATGTGTATGGGCGCGTGCGCTTTTTTATGTGTATGTATTTGTATGAAAAGAAACATTAATCTATATCTGTTTGCGTAGTACATATCTCTCTCTCTCTCTCTCTCTCTCTCTCTCTCTCTCTCTCTCTCTCTCTCTCTCTCTCAATAATGACGTATTTCTCTCTCTTTCTCTCTCTATAATGTAGTATTTCTCTCTCTTTCTCTCTCTCTATAGCCTAATGAAGTATTTCTCTCTCTCTCTCTCTCTTTCTCTTTATCTCTCTATCATGAAGTATGCTCTCTCTTTCTCTCTCTATAATGAAGTATGTCTTTCTCTTTCTCTCTTTATAATGGAGTCTCTCTCTCTCTCTCTCTCTCTCTCTCTCTCTCTCTCTCTCTCTCTCTCTCTCTCTCTCTCTCTCTCTCTCTCTCTTTACTATTTCCGAGTCGCATGTTTTCCTTTTTATGACCGCAATTATCCTGAAGTAAATTTGGATGAAGTTACTATGCTCATTGAACTGTGCACTGAATACGAAATCTGCTAGAGAATGTGGCAAGTTTTTCTGTATGCATAAAGGCAGCAACCAATACACTGTATGTCCCCTAAGTATTCGCTGGGTATGAAGTCCAATCCAATAAAGCAAAAAATCTGAAATGTTTTTTTATTTTATTGTTACTGTTGCTGGTGTTGCTATGAACTAGCCTAAAAAGCATAAAACTGGATAGATATTATCAATTCATGTCATTAGAGAATATTAGATCTCTGTGTTAATGTATGGTCATTACTGAAATCATTTATGTCATTTTCATTTTTGCCCGAATTCTTCTTTCTTTGTGTTGTTGAAAGTAATTCATCCTAATTCAAAAAGCAAGATGAAAAAAAACTCCAATAATTATATACCACAAACTAGAAAAGCTCTTTAAAGTTTTCAAGAAAACGCCACTTACACGAAATTCACAAAAAATTATGTATTCACTAAATGATTCGCATATTGAATTATAATAATAAATAACACACATACAACCCAGTCGTAGTACTGAACAAATGGTGGCTATCTTTCATTAAATATAAAATAAAGTATTTTTTCTAATATTACTGATTATGAATGGCACTTGATTTTTAATCAAATATAGAATAAAATATCTTTCCTAATGGTGCCTACTATGAATGGTACTGGATTTTTCATCAAATATGAAATAAACTATTTTTCCTATATATATAAATGGTACTTGATTTGTAATCAAATATGGAATAAACTATTTTTCCAAAATTACTTACTTAAATCGTAATTGATTTTTCGTCACATATAGAATAAAGCATGTTTTCTAATATTACATAATATAAATGGTATTTGATTTTTCATCAAGTACGGAATAAACTATTTTTCCTAGTATTACTTACTATAAATGGTACTTGATTTTTCATCAAATGTAGAATAAAGCATTTATTCTATTACTTACTAAAAATGGTATTCGATTTTTCATCAAAATGTAGAATAAAGCATTTATTCTATTACTTACTAAAAATGGTATTCGATTTTTCATCAAAATATAAAATAAAGCATTTTTTCTAATATTACGGACTATGAATGGCACTTGATTTATAATCAAATATGGAATAAAACACCTTTCTTAATATTACTTACTATAGATGGTACTTGATTTTTCATCAAACATGGAACAAACTATTTTTTCTAATATTACTTCCTAGGAATGATACTTGATATTTCATCAAATATAGAATAAAGTATATTTTTCCAGTACTTACTATTTCAGTGTACCCGTCCCTGCACTGGCTCTGGAACTTCTGTCTTCTTTCTTCCGAGGGTCTGTCTCGATAGCCCGTATACCGCACCTGCTGTGTGAGATGTTTAATTAATTAATACCTGGATTTCTTAGGTTTGGTCGTGGATGGGAATTTATGCCTATCAAGGCTGCTATGAATACGCATGCATGCATCAACACAATATATGAACATAACCCACGAATATAGATAGATAGATAGATACAGAATGGAATATAGAATTTAGGCCAAAGGCCAAGCGCAGGGACCTATGTGGTCATCCAGCACTGAATGGGAAACTGTGAGTAAAAAGGTCTGAAAGGTGAAACAGGTTGAAAACCTCGCAGTTGGACTGGAAAAAATTGTTAGAGAGGGTGGAAAGTAAGATGGAGGAATGAGAATATGAGTGGAGGAGGTAGAGCAAAAGGAATGAAAGGGGTCGCAGCTAGGGGCCTAAGGGACGCTCCTTAAGTAAATGCCTACAGTGCACCGCATGAGGTGCACTGACGGCACTACCCTCCTACGGATAGACAGACAGGTAGATAGATAGACGCAATTCAAGTAAATGATATGGATCTAATTTTTTTTTTATTATTGTTTACTTGAAAGATGGTATACTGCAAGCACATTGTCGAGAATTTTGCTACTAAGAAGTTATATTATTTTAGAATATCCTTTCTTCATAAGTTGTACATTTCTACCTTCATAAAAGGAAATGACTTCTAAAAAATATTTCCGTACAATATCTGCACACGACACAAATACATATAGATAGATGGATCGATACATTTCAAGTAAACGAGATGGATTCAGTTTGTTTGAAATTATTTATATGGAACATTATATATTGCTAACAAGTAGTGATATTGCTTTTAGAACGTCCTTCCTTAATAAGTTGTACATTTACATAAAAATATCACCGATTATACAAAGACATGGCCACTTATCCTGTTTATAATGTTTGATTTTGTTGTGGCGATTTGGTCTTCTGATCTTAAGATTTGCCTGCTGAGACTTACCAAAAGAAAGACGATTCAGCATTCTACTGTTGGGTCAGTTTGTAAATTTCTTAACGAAATGAGACCTGTAGCAATATTGTTTATTTTGCACATTGTTAGAAACCTCTGGTCCTTGCAATAGAGCCGATGTTTAACTTTATCATTCTTAAGCACCGCTAATAAGCATTAAGGTCCCAAGGTAATATATATATATGTATATATATATATATATATATATATATATATATATATATATATATATATATACATACATACATATATATACACATATGTGTATATATACACATACACACATATACTGCATATATTATATATATATATATATATATATATATATATATATATATATATATATATATTTAAAATATATAGTTTCTATGAACTATTTGCATATTAAGGATGAGTGGATGTAAAAGTGTTTCTTTAGTCATAACTAAATTACCCTGAGTCTGGCTGGGTTCATTTTCTTGTGCTAGCGGAGAGTCACAGGCATCAAGTTGTTGAGGGCATTAAATCAGCAAGTTTTTCTGCAGAGGTAAAAACTCATTCAGCACTGAGAAGTTGCTTTTTGATTTTAGTATCTGTTAATTTGAGCGCTTAATTGTCATTAAGTACATCGAGTTATCATTTAAGAGTCTTAAATTTTAAAGGAACATTCAAACTCACTACATTCTATAATTTTGTGAACAGCATTTGTCATGCTTCAATAATTTTGATAAGATTTTCGTCATCCTTCAGTAATTTTAGAACGTTTAGTCCCGTCACCAGCATTGTATGAGGCTTTAGTTTTGCTTATTTTGCTTCGTAGGTTTTTTGCGCATTTCCTTACGCAAATTATTTCTGTCAACCACCTATTTGGATTGTTAATAGGCTAAACGTCCTTTGAGTCACTGAAGGATGAAGTATTGATATTCCGCTGAACTTTTTCTTTTCTTTAAGCGGCAGATTCTCTAAATGATATCATCTCTCTTATTTGCAAGCGGTAAAAGAAAGAGTTATAAATGTGTATTGGAAACCCATAACAAAACTATGTTCGTTACAGGCTGGAGATGATGAAAAACAATCTTTCACATAAATATATATATATATATATATATATATATATATATATATATATATATATATATATATATATATATATATATATATATATATATATATAATATATATATATATATACATATATATATGTGTATGTATATGTGCATATAAATATAAGTACACATATATATGTGTATGCTTTTTTGTTGAGAGAGTTAGTTCAACAGGCTGACATGAGTCTATTTATCTTATTTGTTTTTCTATATACTGTACTTCCTCTTTTATGAGCTGGGCTGCTTTCCCTACTGGGAGTCCTTGGCTTTGTAGCATTCTGGTTTTCCAAAGAGGATTACTAAAGTATTATTGATAAAAGTAATAATAATGGTAAAAGCAATAATAATCATCTGAAAACTTAGAAAATATTTCAGCATCAAGGCAAGACAAAAACGAGAAAAATGTTCATCCCCAGGATACCTCTGCAAATTAGATTCTGATTAAAGTAAGCTTACTGAACGTTTTCAAAGTAACACCATGCACTAGGTGGCAATACCCAACCCCTCCTCTGCCAGGTAAGGGACCCAGCTCATGAGGTTAGGCTAGGTATGTCTAGAGTAGGGTGTAACCATACTGTTTAATATAATTTACAGTGCCCTGGTTATGTTAGGTGGGGGCTGGGGGTCCAGTGGGAAAACAACCCCCCCCACCCAGGTATGGACCCAGCATGTTCTAGGTTAGGTTGTGTGTGTTTAGGTTAAGTTGTAACCCTGCTGTATAGTTTCATGTACAGTACCCTAGGTTAGGTTAGGTGGGGAGGTCCAGTGGGTGTGAACCCCCAGCCACCCATCCAGGTAAGGACCCAGTGCATTAGTTTAGGATGGGTGTGGTTATGCTAGGTTTAAACTATTATTTAGTTTAATTTACAATGCCCTACGTTCGGTGAAGTAGGGAGGCCTAGTGGCGGTGAACCCCCCCCCCCTCCCCCCAAGCCAGGAAAAGACCTGTGCATCAGGTTAGGTTAGGTTGTAACCCTATGATTTAGTTTGAATTACAGTACCCCAGGTTGGGTTAGGTAGGGGTGGGCGGGAGGTCATCCAATAGGGAGGAGGCCTCTCCAGCCAGAAAGGGACCCCTCTCTTCAGATTATGGTAGGTTAATATTTCCTCGTTTTGCATTTTCACCAACCCAAAACTCTTCCTTTTCCCCTGTGCTCCCTATGTCTGTGGGATACAAAGAAACGTTCAGACCTCACATTAAAAGATAAGAAATTAGTACTTTTAACTTTGCAGTGCGATTATCGTTTAAAGTAAACATTTACCGCTTTTTTATGTAAGTATATGAAGTAATTTGTAGCATTGTCCATAAAACTGAAAATGTTATTCTGATATATAAGTAGGATTATAATGGATGACGCACTGTCATATAGCTTTAAAGATATTTAAGAAAAAATACATTCAAATAAGACACAAAGCAATAAACAGCACTGTTGTTGCAGAATGCAGTCGTAAAAGATATCTCACCTCTGTTTCTCTGGCCAGTCTCCTGAAGAGTTCGTCTGACTCGAATTTCCCCTTTTGGTCCGGCACGACCCTGGGCATCTTGAACATGAGTCTAGGTTTGGGGGGTTGAGCCTGTGGCTCATAGAGAGCCGGTAGCGGTGACTCATAGTGCGGCAACATTGTCGTTGACAACGGCACGGTCTCGTTCATCATCATCGTTGCGGCTGAAGTTTGGACTCGCCCGGGCTATCTGGGAGGTTTATGTTGCAATGAAGTCTTAGAAGCACTAGAATTTGTCCTTTTTTTTATCTAATCCACTAAATCACGGTTTGTTTGTGCTGATTTGATCGAAACGTCAGTTATTCACAGCAGCAAAAGTCTCCTTTGACTCTTATCTCTTCACTGTAAACTCAGACGTCGTTTTCACTTAATGAACGCACTCCTCGAATCGTTACGCGTTGGCGTCTCTGCCTAGTAACTCGTTTAAATCATAAAATCACTCCTATCACTTCAGATCTTTACTTGCTCAGATTTGCAAATTTTTACGACCCACTTACGGGAGGGTTTGAGATCGCTATCTACGTTTTTCTCTCTCTTTTTCTTCCCTTCAGACCAGGAGAATGGTATCGTGCACCAGCGTATTTTGCATGACGGTAACAAAGTCCGCCACCTGAAGACCAGTTACACGTTCCTCCCTTCACTCACACAGCAGGAACTGATCCCAAGTGTTATCCAGAACTTGCTCCGAAAACCGCACGCTGTCAAGACTAGCAACGCCTTCTGCCAACCACCAAGGGCGTCCTAATAAGATTCCTGTAAATAATACCAACACAAGAGGCTTTAATATTTGCCGCATTACAATGAGAATACTAACAGTCTTTATTTCAGGTTAATGTCATAGACACAGTCTTACAATTAAAAAGGTAATCCATTTGCCTTTATTCCGTTCTTTTCTCGTGTATTTCTACTCTTTATCCTTCTTCCATCAACCCTGTCCTTTCCCTTCCCAAAATTACATTTAGGGAATCAAAGAAGACCCTGTGAGCAGTCGGGAATCTCAAGGCTGTTATGCAGTGTTCTTTAGACCTTGGTTTTGCTAAACTCCTCCTTTACTATGTTTAAAGGTAATTTTCGTTTATTTACTTATTTATTTATTTATTTATTCATTATGAGAAAGACTAGTTAGTCTTTTAGAAATATCAAATGCACCTTCTTGGTTTATGATTATTAATCTTTTTGTTGATGAGGTTGACTAGAGAAATATTTCAAATATCCTACAATATACTTTTAACGTCATCTTGTAAGTACAATGTGCTATCCCAAAAAATTTGGTAAGTGTGAGTTCTGAACTGAACGGAGTTAACATGGAATCTAGTTAAAGAATATACGTGAAGAGAGAAATGGACATTTCAGATAAAAAACTAAGAAATAATAATTCATGGAAGTATATGTGCAAATACATCTTTAAAGATGATAATAATACTAGATTGTAACTTGTCATGTTATCTTTATTCCAATGTACTTCATGGCCATGATCATGAAATTAATGAAATACCATTTAACAAAACATTCTATCCGTGACCCACTCGATAAAAATACTGGATAGATAACAGCAAAGAATAAATTGACTTGATTTCATGAAATTTAGGCTAAGCCAAGGACTTGACACTCCCAGCCATTCAGCGCTCTAGACGTAAAAAGAGGGAGTTGGATGGGTTGGACATTATTATTATTATTATTATTATTATTATTATTATTATTATTATTATTATTATTATTATTATTATTATTGTGAACCCTATTCACATGGAAGAACAAGCCCACAGGGGCCACTGACTTCAAATTCAGGCTTCCTAAGAATACGGTGTTCATTTGAAAGAAGTAACAGAAGGCAACAGGAAATAAAGACGGAAGTGAAAAAGTAAATTAACAAAGTAATAAATAAATAGATAAAAATGTAAGTAAAGAGATACAGAAAATAACGATGAAGTGCAAGGATCTAAATCTGGAACTGGGAAAAAATCCTACAGTTGCACTTAGAATTAATAGTTAAAGAAGTTGGACAGCAAGACTGAAGAAAGTGGGAATGGAAGTTGAATAAAAGACTAAAAAGTTGATGCATCTAGAGCCTCCCTCTGGTAATGCCTAGAGTGCACCACATGAGGTTCACTGACGGCACTAGCCCCATACCGGGTGTAAAGGGTAAAGCTACTTATATGTATTTGACATGAATAAAGAGTTTTGTGGTTATAATTAGTTTATATTTATAAGAGACAATATCGCTTTAAAAATACAAAAGTGATCATGTGGATATCCAGAAGTATCTAAACTACACAAAAGAATGCATAAGAGACAAGCAGTTACCTGGAAAATCATCACGCAGGATGAAAAATAATCAAAATGGCATTTCATACTCCTGTTTAGAACTACTCGAATGTCTTAAAAAGACGTTGCTAATTCATATTTTTCTGAGTCATTGCACAGTGATGCGGCTTTAAAAGTATAGGTTTTGTACTCTCGGTAGCCTTTAAATGCAAAGCAGTAGAAAAGAGCACCAGAATTATGTCAAATCAGCGCGTCTTTTATAGAAGGCCACTAAATAATCAAATAACATAACAGCCGCAGAGAGAGTTCATTAGCAAAGGACTATTGCTTACAAGTATGGTATAGCCACACCTAACTATAGGAAGCCATTAATTTGCAACACTGAAGGCAATAAAACTGAAAAAGCATCTGACGTAGATCTGAACCCTAATTTTATACATCTACAAAAACCAAAGAGGGACTGGTTGCAAATCTTCCAACACGCCATTAAAATCAGAAAACTTTCCCCTTCACTTACTTCCACAATCCTAGAACAGGTGTCAGAAGTTGCCTACCTCGGCCTCTAACCTAAAGGGTTGTTTTCCTCGAAGCAGCTTGACCATTACGAATCATCCCTTACGCACTTTTAAGAACAAGTTCCTGAATATACTACCGAATGAGCTATGATGCAATGCCACCGGCCATTTCAACATACTAATCAGATCCAAAACCACTGCTTTCATAACTTGCAGTAAGTAAAAACCAAGTCCACACAGGTTTGTAACAGACATTCATGTGGTCTTCAAATAAATCTCGTTCCCTCTCTACAAATAAATGGTTTAAGTTCTGAGCAATAAATAACTGTCCCATAAAGCTGCGTTTTATCAAGCATAATTTCCATCCGTGTGATTGCTAAATTGGTAAGCAATTTCTCTTGAATGTGCAGGCCACTAATTTATGATTTTTCCCCGTCATTTTATTTGCTATGCTTTATGATTTGTTCTTTAAATCTAACCAGCCTCTTTTGATATATAAACTCTATTATAACAAGATTTATTCTCTTCTGGCATTTACTTGCTAATAACCACTCCATGCTGTTCTAAACGTTGCAAGGTGTAACAACCATTATTTCATGTGGCTGTGGAGGGAAAGATTAAAGCTCTGTAGCTGAGTTCCTCAACCTGAGGGTCACAAAAGCTCCTTCCACTGGGTATTTGTGCTTCTGACGAAAATTTAGAGGGACTATGATTAGAATGTCAATCATAAACTGCGTGAGATACTCTCTTTAGAGTTTTATTCAAGTCCTAATTTATAACAATTCAAAATTCAGAGTCGGATCAATAAGGGTACATTTGGCAGATTTAACAATCAGTGGTGAATAGGAAGAAAGTCAGTATCTTTCTTTCTAGCTATTAAAGATCCAGGATCGACAAGGATCGGCAAGAGTAGAGAGCAAGACGGTAAAGAATTTGTTACTTTCAGACTGCATTACATGTGTCATTCCAAACAAATATATATATATGAATATATATATAATATATGTATACTCTTTATCAAGATCTGCAAAATTACGACTTGAAAGTCTATCTATCTATCTATCTATCTATGTATAAATACATATGTATGTATCATATATATATATATATATATGTATAAATATTTATATATGTATATATATATATATATATATATATATATATATATATATATATATATATATATATATATATATATATTGGCTTTCAAGTCCTAATTTTGCAGACCTTGATATAAAGAGACTAAAACGTACGCCAACTAATGGACGCAGATGTTAACATAACATTTACCGCAGTGCGAAACCGCAAGAGGAGAACTTGGTTTTAGTACAACTCTCTTTTAAGCGGTCCCTTGATTTTGACTGAAATGTTCAAGAGAAAAATCCTCAAATAATGCTTGTTTTTACAGTCAAAACTACTTGCGGCAGTGCTTGAGCACTTCTTCATGTAATGAGAGGCATGACCAAGAGGTGGCTGTCTAATTAATGGCTGTTGCTTTCACTTCATAAAGGGTGATGTCTTATGACAGTTCATGAGCTCTATTAATTTTATACTGGTCTTCATTTGTTTCCTTTTATTGGCATCTGAGGTTGCTTACATAACTGCTTGACTTTTTTGTTTATTGTAGATTTCACAAGCTACATTTTTCTTTTGACTAAAGGATGGCGAATGTTATACTAAAGCTTTACCAGACTGTGAGGGTAAATTAGGCTGGAAATGGATCAGTATTTTCATATCTTTACCATTAAGATGAAACTCACTTGCAAATTAAAACCCTGAGCTATCATCTTTTCATAATTGCTGTATACAAATATTTTTTTATCATTGTCTTATTCTTACCACATTTTATTGCAACTAATGATGACAGTTTAATTAGAAATGCCTTTTTTGTACTTGGCGTCAGATGTTTACAAAAATAGGAAACTTCTAAACTAGCTCTTTTAATGTCGTGCAAAAAAATTAAAAATAAGTCAACAGTTTTACTCAAATTAGAAATCTCACTGAATCCTTAATGTTTTAAGATCACTCGCTATATTGAAAATACGCATCACTTCCTACTTAAAATTCCCATAGATATGTTTCTCGATTGATACTGGATTTGTATATTACTTTATGCGTGAAACCTTTAGGTAATAGCTGTCACTTTTCATTATTTCATTTCACAGAAAACCTACAAGAATTTACTTCTGAATAGTGGAGACAGGTTACTGTTTTTCCCCTCATCATTTCAGTAGGTCTTGATGTGAACTTTATTGAAAACCCTTGTTTTATCCCCTTACATTTCAGTCAAGCTTTCCTTAAATTTGTAAATTAAATTGGCTAAAAATGATAAACGATTAGAAAGAGGTCAAAATTCCGCCTTCACGCCTTGATTCATTACTGAAGAACAGCTGATCTAAACGAAAGTTCCCTAGGTAACCTTTTTCCCGAATATTATCAGTTTAATGTTGAAAATGTGGTATAATGTGGCATATATCAATTCATTTTCAAAATTTGTTGGTGCGTTTAATTATGTCAATATTGTTAATTCAGGAGGATAAAAGGTTTGCCTGTAAACCACGTAGAAAAACTGTTATTTTTGAAGCGGTGGGATTTTGGCATATATACAGGACTTCGACCTTGTATAACAGATCAAGGTCATATTTTGGGGGGAATTCGCTACTTGTTTAACACGACTACGGCATCAAGATATAAAGAGCGAGAAAACAAATGATAATACAATAAAAAAAACTTCAATTGAAGGCATATTGTGATGAGTCATATTACAAATAGTAATCAAGTTCAGTTTCAGTGTCACGTAAATTCTCCATTGTTTATGAGACGAATGCTAGTCATTACTTCAAATTCCCTATTATATCAGTTATTGTCCGATATCTCCTTCAGAAGTAGTCCACCGATTTACGGCAGTGGTACCTTTAAAGTATTCTACAGTATCTAGTATCTAAACTGAGAATTTCTTCCATATAAGTTTTTACAAATTCACCCGAGTTGCCGAGGTGAGTTAGTGAGGCAAAAAAAAAAATGGAAAAACAAATGAAAACCATTAACGAGACAGATGTAATAATTCACGATGTTTGTTAACAAGAGCAAATACCCACAGAAGTACAGAGAAACTGGTAAACTGTATGAGGAATTCCAGAACCCGTCAGCGAAACTAACACGGTGCACTGTAGGCATTAGTTGAGAGTATTTGCAGCGTTCCTACGACCCCTAGCTCCACCCACTTTTTACCCTTTTACTTTAACTCCATTCCTGCTTCCTTTCTTCAGCCTTGCTGTCCAACCACTCCAGCTTCCTCTTTTCACTATGTTAAGCTCAGTATGGCCGAAAGTTTAGGAAGTAATATAGTACTTAGGCCAAAGGCCAAGCGCTGGGACCTATGACGTCAGTCAACGCTGAAATGGAAACTGACAGTAAAGGAGGTATGAAAGGTGTAACTGGAGGAAAACCTCGCAGTTTTACTATGAAACAATTGTTAGGAAAGTGTGGAGAGCAAGATGGAAGAAAGAGAATATGAACAGAGGTACAGTAAAAGGCATGAAAGAGGTTGCAATTATGGGCCGAAGGGACGCTG
The DNA here is from genome assembly GCA_039081455.1 of Macrobrachium rosenbergii. Lineage (NCBI taxonomy): Eukaryota > Metazoa > Arthropoda > Malacostraca > Decapoda > Palaemonidae > Macrobrachium > Macrobrachium rosenbergii. The sequence continues at coordinate 19,048,678 of JANJGK010000023.1, forward strand.
CAAAGAACCTTAAGTAATGCCTACGGTACAACGCGTGAGGTGCACTGATGGCACTATAACCCACTACGGGGATGGCCGAAAGTGCCCTTGATTTGATAGCCTAAATATCATGTATCAATCAGAGCAAATCCAACACCACTTGTGTGGGCGTTATCCTTCTGACAGTTCCATAACAGTGCTTGGAACTTCGTGGTCGTGAGACCCCTGAAGAAAAATGTGTTCCTTATGGTAATAACAAGGCGTGTGAGGTAATTGTTCTATATTATTATATAGTATTTTTATTTTTAGTGTGTTCTCGTCTTCTCGAGAGCCATCCATTTTCCTTTATAGAGATGAATTGCTCGAATATATCATCTTTGATAATTTATGCATGAAGAAAAGACCAGCAGGGAGGCAAAGCAATACCATTCTAATTTTGTGGACTTCACTTGCTTAATGCTAGAACTTTTTTAAATAATAATAATAATAATAATGTGTAATAAAAATTCACAATTATATAGTAAATATATTACTATGTAATATATTTCAAAGTAATATATTTACTATATAATAGTGGATTTTTATTACACAGATTGTTTTTCACGAAATTGTGAATCTACTAGCAATAATAATAATAATAATAATAATAATAATAATAATAATAATAATAATAATAATAATAATAATAATCGCTTTATTGTGGGCATGGCGAGGATTACTATTACTATTACATGAACAATAATTTAAAAGCATTCTTATAAAGGCTTGCTATGGGACACTAAAATTCAGTCCAAAGAACTATAATTACCAGTTAATGATACTTCTGAAAGCAAAATTAATGCATCATTTATGGGAGGTTCTAAAATATCAGACTGCATCAGACAATGTTTGCGCTGTGACAATAATATTGATAATCGCAGAAATTAATGATATTCTGGAATCATTTACAAGACACAGACTCTTGCTAACTCTGAAGAGAGTACAAGAAAGGCAGGATTAGCCTCTGTTGGACGAGACGAGATAAAGTGACATCTGAATCGGCGTTGCCAAAATCATAATGAGAAATGAAGCAAAGGCAGTTCTGAAAAATGAAATGAATAAAAGATTAATTTGTGGAAAACTTGATCGTTCACTTTTCCTAATAAAGATTTCTCTTCTTGCACATGCACATTTATATTATATATATATATATATATATATATATATATATATATATATATATATATATATATATATATATATATATATATATATATATATTATATAATATATAATATATATATGTATATATATATATATATATATATATATATATATATATATATATATATATATAAGAGAGAGAGAGAGAGAGAGATGTGCATTTGAATCAACGTTTGGACACAGAATATATTAAATCTTAAAAAAAAACGCTAGATTCTGTACAGGTGAAGTTTGTCTAACTGGGAATTCACACACCATTTGTGCAGTCACTTCCTTAGTTGTTCAATATTCAGAAGTCGTATCCTTTCATTACTCTTGAATTTATCATATGCAAAAACTCCATTTAGTGGCTCATATGTCAAGTGAATATTCGTCTTATTCATATGATAGTTTTGCACTTTGAATATTGATCAGATGTTCCCTGCCCACCCCGCCAACCCGCCCCCCTCCCCCCATCTCTCTCTCTCTCTCTCTCTCTCTCTCTCTCTCTCTCTCTCTCTCTCTCTCTCTCTCTCTCTCTGTTGTGTACGAGATGGGTCATTTATGTTTGTCTCTTGATCTATCTAAGGTATGATACAGTTCTTTAAACATTCATTGCAATCTCTCTTGTCAGAAATATTCGTACAAGATCAATTTTTCAGCATTTTCTATATGATATTTCTTTCTATTTCTATGAAACATAATTGCTTAAATGCCCGCTTCATGTTGTTTATATTAGCTTTTTATTCTCTCTCTCTCTCTCTCTCTCTCTCTCTCTCTCTCTCTCTCTCTCTCTCTCTCTCTCTCTCTCTCTCTCTCTCTCTCTCTCTCACAAACAATGCTACTGAAATCAAAAGAGAACTGAGGAAACCAATCTCTCTCCTATGGCGAGAATCATTAACAAATAATGATATTGCAAAAATCCTCAAGCACGCATTCACTTGTCCAGCACACTAAAGCCAAGTAGAGAAAGTTTTCTCCCTAAATTGTACTGCCTGTATACCTAACTTCCGCCTTTATAAAGATGTTTGTGTGAAGCATAGGGAATGCAATCGTCAAACAGACAGATACCTAAGTCCTCGCTACCAACCATTATAGGGCTTTATGTTAGGGAGGTTTGTGGTACCACAGTTGATCAACCAGAGTCAATAATCGGAATCCTAGAATCAGGAGGGATTCGAACAGTCTTTACGATTCGGTCAAGGCTCTAGACAAACTTGATCACTTCGCACTATGCAACAAGCTATAAGAAAAACGGATAGGTGGATCCGTAAGACATTTCAAGTGTCAGCTAACAGATAATTATCCTAACCAGCCAACGTCGTAACAGGTGTCCCGCTAGGAACTGTTCTCGGTCCTTTTCTCTTTATTATATAATAATCTGTGATATTGATAATAACCCCCCAGGCTCTACTATATCTTCATTTGCGGATGAATCGGGCTTTTCATACTCACGTGAAAACTGTGAACAATTTCGAAATGCACGTGGGATGATTTGTCACCAGACACAAATGAACAAACTAATCTTTAAGTGGTACAAATTCAAGCACATTCACTGTGTTAAAAGACAAATAAATCTCGATCATTATCTTGAACCGGTTGGGAATGCCGTTACCATATAGCACCAACTAGAAGGTCTGGGAGTCACCATCTCTGACGACTTAACGTACCCTACCCATAATGACAGAACCTTAACAAATTGTCATTAGTGGTCACTATGGATACCGAGAAAGTTTCCATAACACCATGTTAACTCTGTGGGTGACGCTGATTAGACCTATCACAGACTATTACTCCCAGTGCGGTCGCCCCTCCCACACCCATGTATATATATATATATATATATATATATATATATATATATATATATATATATATATATATATATATATATATATATATATATATATATATAGCAAAACATATAGGCTACAGGGCGTGCTATTCAGGTTCACGAAAAACTGTATAACTTCCACGGCCACGGCCTTTCCTACTCTACCAAACAGTTGACGATAAAATTAAGTATAGCATTATAGCGTACGCACGAATGCTGCAGAATTTTCTACATCTCCAAAACTAAAACAGGGCTTGGCTTCAACTCTGCTTTAACCTACTTTATCATAACCCAGCTGAGATTCTTGTACATCGCCATTTGCTCTCACGGCCTCTAACCAATGGAATTGTTTTCCAGACTGTATCTCACCAATTATATATCATATCAGCCTGTAGACACATTTAATCTTGAGTTAAACAAATCCTGAGTATTCTACCAGAAGAGCCAAGATGCAAAGCCACTGGCTATTTCAGGCCACAATTCTACTTTGATCTGGCACCTTGTATTCCATTCCGAAGTCTGACTCGGGATCTTTTCTGTCAGTAACTACAGTCGGAACATCGGAGTCCACACAGGGGAGGGACTTTAGGCGGTAGTCCCTCATTCCCGGATTTGCGGAACCAATCATCAGGCAATCATCAGGTACCCTCTCGCTCCAGCTATGCTATGACTTTCTACCAGATACTTTAACTCCCTGAGCCTTGATCAGGTGTTTGCTTTTCCTTTTTTTCACGAATATACTGCCCAATCAGTTATAAGTTTATTAGCTGAACTCTCTCTCTCTCTCTCTCTCTCTCTCTATATATATATATATATATATATATATATATATATATATATATATATATATATATATATATATATATATATATGTGTGTGTGTGTGTGTGTGTGTGTGCGTGTGTGTGTGTATGTGAGCGTGTATACTTTACGTGTTTTAGTGTCTGAATAGTTTTGGTTTTCTCAGCATTTTTATGGTGAATATATCAAGACGGTCCTAGCAGCCAAAAGAAAGCTTGGCTAAGCAAGAAAAGTGTATTTTTAATACTTCTCAAGAGATGAAATACCTGCCATCTTAGAAGAGATGGGGTGATCGATAGAGGAAGAAGAGCAGAGAATACCACACATTCCAAAAGTTAATGTTACGACGTTGTGATTCCCTTAAAGTATCTGTGGGTTTGGCAACCAAGTAGTGTATAACAAGGACGGGGTATAGAGACAGCAACCAGTCAAATAGCATTGGAGAAAAATGCCCGTCGTAATTTATGGTTATTCCAGGGTGGTAGAGATGGATCAATTATTAGGTGGGCTTTTGACTCATCTCTATTATGTAGAATATTGTGTAATGAGCCTCCATTGACTGTCAAACGATGCCCTAAGATAGGACGAAGGTCTATTTAATTCTTAAGAGGCAGCTTAGCCTTTTAGGAACAGACTTATTCAGTCCCGGGATGCAGTATTCCCAAGAAATCCCACTAATTACTTTAATGCCCAAAATACAGATTGTTGTGAGGAGCTCAATTTTCAGAGAAGCAATCATTATTTTGAAAGTGAAAATAAGTTCAAGATAAAGAGACTGAAGGGAAGGTGGCCATAAAAGCATCGAGCTGAAAAGTAGGAAAAGGTTGGGGAGAGAAAAGTTCATTAAAAGACTTGACCAAGCAAGGAAAGTGGCTGAAAAAAGGCAACGCAGCATCATCAGTTATAACACCAATAGACTACTAATAAAAGAAAATTGACGGATCCACAGAGAAGTCATGAAACAATAAATATGGATTTTAACTAACAGGGCATTATACCAGACCTTAAAAGCTTTAGAGTGTCAAAAGCATTAGCACAAGATTCCTTAAAGTTTCTGAGATCCTGAGACAGGAAGGCCAGATCTAACTTGGGGAGGATAAAAGATCACCAGATGATCAGATCTTGCCTTGAAGCACGCACTAGAGATTGAAGAGAAAGCTGCAAAAGGCCTACCTTTTTATGTAGCCATTCTGCAGTTTCAAATACTATACCATTAGTTACAGTAAAGGCAATCGCAACAAAGTTGTATGCATGAGAATTTAAAGGGACGCAGTACAGTAGGAGCAATCCTAAGGATTAGAATTAGAGAAAGAATTAAGAAATTCGTGGTAGCATGTAGATAACATGCTCCACATCATTAACATTAAGAAATTTAAGAGTATTCCCACTTCTTAAGACCAAAAAATTGGAGAGTTCAGCCACCTGACGTGGTGCATGGTGGGATTTCCAACACAGAAGATTGTAAGGTCACCTGGAGGGAATATAGGTATTCTAAAGGATAGTACTTGAAGCAGATAAAAGTTGTAGTTGTATGCAAGGAAACACAACTATATGACCTTGAAACTTGGAGAGTCGAGAATGCGAGAGATGAATTCTACGGGTCCTCAATTCGCCTTCTCATATATATACAGTATATGTAATATATATAATATATTAATAATATTTATATGTATATATATACTGTATATATGATTATAATTACTACTCACTTTAACACGTGATTCGTTTACTACGTATCACCACAGGTGAAAAAAATGAGAGACTGGGTGTGGGTCCTGACCGGTTTCAACTTTATTTTACAGCTGAAACCGGTCAGGACCTACACCCAGTCTCTCATTTTTTCACTTGTGGTTATGTGATATATATATATATATATATATATATATATATATATATATATATATATATATATATATATATATATATATATATATATATATTATATGCGTGTGTGTGCGTGTGCGTGTGCGCGTGTGTGCGTGTGTGTTAGATTAAACAAGTGAGCGAATGATGTCATTTAAAAGTGGGTCTCTATTAACATTTAGTATCTTTACGGATGAAGTGAAACAGAAATGCAGAAGAAAGGCATTAGACTTAGGTGAAAAGTTGTTAATATGAAAATGAGCCATGAATGGGAATTGGAACAACTTATTCATAAATAACACTGGACCAACAGGAATAGTGAGGAGAAACTGCAGAAAGTAGTGTGTTTAAAAGTGTTTACAATAAGAAAATTAGAATTGCACAATGAGAAAGAATAAGGTTATCAAGAAAAATGGAAACATGTTACATGGAGCATTATATGTTAATATGGATAATGTTAAAATAGGATTGGTTGATTTGCTCAAGTATTTATTAGTACATAAAATGGTTGATGGTGAGAGGAGTGAAGATGTGAAATACACAACAGATGACGGAAGAACAATACCTGGGTGTGTGCTGAGTATATGGTAAAGATTTGCATTGTCTATAGAAACGAAAGTAGGAATGTGTGAAGGGATTGTTGAACAAAGTCTCCTTTAGGGAAGGGAATTGTGAGTGCTGAATGCAAATAGAAGAAAAAGGTTGAAGCTGTTGAGATGAATATTTTCTGTACTCTATGTAGCTTAAGCGGAACTGGAATGATAAGAAATGTGGGGATAAGTAAAATTGGTAAAACGATCAACCAAGATCATATTATAAGTCAGTGTGTTTTGAGATGCTTCTTTCATGTGGTAAGACTGAAGTACAGTATAGGCTGGTGAAAGGGATATATAATTTGGAGGAGGGAGTACAGGAAGACCATGAAAGTGCTGGATAGATGGGGTTCCAGAAGTTAGGGAAAGGAAGGGATTTAATATTTAGGAGGTACAAGCAAGTGAACAATTTAAAGGTGAATGGCATAGTACGTTCGGTGAGCAATTGACAAGCCGTCTGCGTAGGTGTATCGGCGGGGGGTGGCAATTGTTGTTCTATTTTCTGCAAAGGGTATTCATCCACGATTCAGCAGGTAAAATATGTTTACCCTGAAAGCGAGGCACTCCAGGGAAAATCGTAAATAATGGTCACTGCCATTCCATATCTTAATTCCAAACTACAGATGAACAATCGTGAAGAAAACTTCAGCCATAACAGTCACTACATATAAATACACTGAAGGCTAATCAGCACCACATTAAACCCTTCTACAAACTCTTGCATCCTCCGCATTATCTACCCAACTTCATCTAGATCTTTCTCTCCTCCTGCTATTCTAAAACTTATGAATTATAGACTCTTCACCACTCTATCCACCTCCACTCTTTCCATAAGGCCAAAGCTTCTCAAAATACTAATCGATCCTTTCACCCAAGCTAACCTTTGTAACACTTCTGCAAATTCCCACACTTCCCCCCTTTCAATTCTTCATACAGCATGTATACTACTCAAAACATAAGTCTCATCAGCTTCTACCTTTTTCTTTCATCATATTTAACTGTCAAAACTTCCCACCTACAAAAATGAAGCTTATGGAAGCCAGTATAAGAAGTAATGAAGGTTAGCATGGGTTTGGGAAAAATTAGTAAAAGAGTAGGCTTGTAGTAGATTTTTGGAAGTAACCATACTAGAGAAGTGCAGGATGAGAAAAGTGCTGAGTCACAGAAGAGGTGAAGCATGACAGGCAGCAAGGCATGATCAAAAGATTGTGAAGAGAGTAATTATCTACAGAAGCCTAGTTATGTGTATATATATGTGTATATATATATATACATATATATTATACACTGTGTCATATATGATACTTTTCTATAAATCTGTAAATATTTACAGTATATTTAGGCATTACCTCTCTTCCTTCTCAAAACACTTTTTTGAGAAACTGTTTCATTGTTTTTTCTTACATTCTAAGATACACAATTTTTTCATTATTTTAATAATTTCTTGTTTTTCATTTCTCTTGTTTTATTTTACACATTTGTCTTAGCTATCATCACTTTAACCAGATATTTGTATTTTTTTTAATGTCTTTCGTACAATATAGTCCTTTCTTACATGTAAATTGTATCTTTTGAATTTTCATTAAATTCTCTCTCTCTCTCTCTCTCTCTCTCTCTCTCTCTCTCTCTCTCTCTCTCTCTCTCTCTCTCTCTCTCTGGTTATACTTCAGTTACCTAAGTCACAAGATTTACTGTCTCTCTGGAGGCCACACTCAACTCTCTCTCTCTCTCTCTCTCTCTCTCTCTCTCTCTCTCTCTCTCTCTCTCTCTCATCATACATAGTGAGTTATTGTCTATCAATGACGAAAGTTAATTTATGCACAGGAATCCAACTGAGTTCTCTTGCAAGCAAATTTAATTAAATATCGGGTACCTTGTCAGCGATGATTTTGCTTATTCTTTATATATTTATTTATTTGTTTACAATGGGCAAAAATTTATTTTCTATTAGATTGAATGAACAGCATTTTGTGGGGCTGAACAGCAATTTTACATCTGAATAGTAATGACAGTCTGTATTTTAATCTTCTTTTCAACTGCTAAACGCATTCATGGGAAGCCCTATAGTTTTATTGCCAACAACAGTCACCTTAAAAAAGATGCTTTCAACAGAATCGGTCAATCGCTCAAATTTTACAAGATTGGTGACGTCGAAGGTTGCTTTGATCTGCTTTCCTTTATAAATACCATACACCGGTGCGTTTTAATGGTCTATGTAACTCTAGAATCATATTTCTTTCAAAACCATCGGAACTAAAAAAAAAAAAAAAAAAAAAAAAAACATTCATAAGGCAATACAAGATATGGGAGCTATATTCATTTTTACTGGACCTTGATAGCCACTTAAAATTCAAGATTTTGAAAAAGAAAACGAAATTTCGTAAACTGTAAAAGCCAAAATTCATTTCTGAAACTAAGTTATCATTGAGGGAGCTTCTTAGTTGTTAATTCTACCCTCCAATAGGCAAAACTAACCTTTGTATATTGGAAAAATCATAAACTATTTAAAAACGTTCGAAACTTAATCATTTCTAGCAACGTTGCATAACGAAACGTTTGTCTTTTTCTACGACGGGAATAAATTGATGTAAAACGGTGTGAATAGTCTCACTCCGAGTCATTAAGGAGGAAACATCTTATCATGGAATAGCATAACCTTACATCCTTATATCCGGCCAAGGCTCTAAATTGGAAATCAATTTTCGTGGAACACAGCAATCAGTTCAGGACCTTTAAGACGGACACGACGTTATTTCCCATTTAAGCTACGGATGGACGTAGCCATCATTTTTCCAAACCTATCAAAATATGAAATTAATTTTTTCCGTGGGATTCTATAAGTCTGTAATGAAGAGAATCCTTCTACAGGAGAAAATGATGGTGGGTAATTTTTTTTTTTTTATTAATTGACAAGAATCAGTTATGTATCCTAGAACCCTGGGTATAAAATGAACGACGTGTTTTGGTTAATTGTTGCTCCATGCTATCTGATTAAGAAAGATTATTTTTTTTATTCAGAATAATCATTTGCAAAGTCAAAAATTCTTACAAGAAATAGAAAATAGGTATTAGCCATTCATTATGGTAAAATGCTAACATTATTCCTTTAGACGATAAATTTATAAGTAAAAGATACAAATTCCTCCGGAAAAATTGACAATAATAATCATATCGACGATAATGATAATAATAAATCTGACCAAATATCGATATCTCTTCATTTACAAATAATAACTACAGTTACTCAAGTTACTGAGGTGGAACTGATGGGGGGTGTCTCAGGCCTCGTGCAAGTTCTAGAATGCCGTAGATTCTGGTAGGCCGGCCATGGCGTGAAGGAAACACATCATTCTTTATGACAGCTAATTATACGATGGCTGTCCTTTAATATTCATAAAATCCTTATAGCACATCGGTAAGGTGGCGGTGAAGGAGGGGGAGGGGAATCAGCGTCTCAAAATCTTTCAAAAGCATTTCTATATTTCAATAGTGCCAGTTCTGATTCTTTCGAGTGTTTATTCTCACCTTGGGACGAGTAAAGACGTAAGGTGTTCTAAATGAAATTTCATACGTGTATAACTTTTGATACGACTTCAGTCCAGTGTTACGCAATAATGCATTTGAAGAACTTTCTTGAGTCATTCAGCAATGAATATTAATCAGCTTGCGAACAAATTCCAGACCATGAATTTTACATAGAGACAGACATACAGACAGATCACGCTCGCTGTACTGTTCCAGAGAAATTATAACGGTTATGCTTTGGTTATGCTTTCTCTCTTCCTTAGCCAAGCGTAGTTAAAACTTCCGAACATAGAAATAAACCATTCATGAGTTGTTTGTATGGAATAGGTAAAGCAATTAATTTTTCTCCTTACAATCTAAAGTTTCCCCATCGATCATTTAAGGCCTAGAGAACCTGAGAGGTTATTATGAATATGGCATTGAATTGTTGTTTAGTGCTTGCATTACGAAGATAAAATAATCACCTCACAGAAATTGCTTGGGAGCAACTAGCACCAGCTGTCAGAATGATCCTCAAGCACAGAGAGACACCATCTGTGTATAGCGGTCACGTTGCAGTTGGGCAAGAAACTCAGAGCTCACATGTGCACAGATCACTAGATAAAGACCAACTGACCACCTGCCGAAAGGGAGCCTCCATTGATCCAGCCACGCCCATTTATAATTGGCGAATGCTATTGGTTGAATGCAGTAGAGGCAGGGCGGAACTTGGGAGGAGCCAATTCCGCTTGGGATGAAAGTGGGAATGGCTTAGCCTACCATTGGCCACATGGTGACGTGGGCGTTACCCTTCCGAGGGCACCCATTTATGTACCCCCTCTCTCATCGTCTCCTATTCCTGTGTCCCTGACTCCACAACTTCGAGCAGAGAAAAAAGCGGCCATGAAATAGAAGAGCCGACTTATTAATTTGAGCAAATTTCTGACCAGGGCTTGGCGCCATTATTTCGAAGGTCATTAAACTACATTTGAAGCTGGAGAAACAACTTATGGAAAGAACTCACTTTACCTGCTTGGAGAGAAATGTAGACAAATTCAAGAAAAGTACGATTATTCCCTTTATGTGTTGTCATTTTTCAGTACGAAGTGATCAGCAAGTTGTTTCAAATTAATATTAAAATTTTTACAAGGAATGACCAATGTTCCCTTAAGGATATGTGTCTGTAGGTGTGTGTTTGTGTCTATAATGATACGTAATTTGTGTGTTCTCCCAAACCAGAATTGTAGAAAAATATTTGCTGTATTAAAAACTGAGTTTTCGAAACGGACCTAATGCGTCAGATTTCTGTCCAAGTCAGCACCATGATGCAAATTTCACTATACTTTTTGGTTTTGGTCTTAACCTTCACTCTCCTTAGAAACAAAATAGTAAAGGATACTATGAAGTAGCGATCACAAGTCAAAGAACATTAGTTACAAGATATTGATCACAAGTTGGGATAGGTAACACCACTTACAAAAATAACAGAAAATTAAGGGAGAATTAGTCGTTAAAAAATGCTGAATATTTCACCATATGAAGAGAATCCCCCTGACAAGCGACACCTGACGCAATAGAGATGGAGAGAGAGAGAAAGAGAGACCCATTAGGAGAACTGCACTAAGTGTATATGCAGCTATTTGCCTGCCCTTTTACGAAGCAGATTCCAGGACCATTTTCTGAAGAACATGAGGAAGTCGCGTCATCATGTAGACACTGAGAATTTAGGTTTAGATGTAGATTAAAAAAACTTAACTAAAGCACAAAGCTTTTCATCCACAAAAGTGACTGAAACACCACTTTACATCTAAATTTCCAAATTCAATAGAAAACTAAGATATCGGATAAACAGGAACTTTGAGTAACCTACACTAATGTCAATTCTCTCCTTTTCGCTCTGCGGTAAACTTACCTTTATTTTCACTATTATTTCCAATCCCAAAGAACTATTCTTTATGGGAAAATGGCAATCATTTTTTACTGTCTCCTAGGCAGAGTTCATGCCTCTATACCCTGCCAGTATTTTAAATGGCAGTTTGACGACGTACTCCAGCCGTCAGTTCATTTGCTTTTTTCGAATTTCCTTTAATCTGTCATAAATTAGATCTGAGCAAACGACGCTAGAAGGATTTATTTAGCAGATTTAACTATATGAAATATTCATTTCATCTCCGGTATTTGTGCTTTAGACCTGCCTAATCAATCTTTGTGTAGACTCTGTATAGTATTGCTCTCATTGCCTCCTCCGACTCTGTTCTTCTCTGTCGATTCCTACTTTCACAATAGCCATTTTTTTTATTTTGCGTTCATTGTTCTTGTAAGAGCTATGTATCAGGTGTGATACCTTCTATAGAAAGCAGTATAAGTCTATGGTAAGTCTGCGTCTCCACGCAGGATGCACCTGTGCTGCAAGCCAGTTGTTCAACAAAAGCATTAAAGCAAAGCAAAAATCGTTTTGACAAGCAGGCTACATGTAGAAAAAACCAAGCATGTCGTCTCATTCCAAGTGTGCTTGCACTTGCATGATCCCATGATTGGGACCTTGTTCACTCAAATCTGCATTCATTGGAGGGTCAGAATTTTCACGAAATAATGCTCTCTTTTTATTCTAGCTTCATCCCGTATTGCAGTTTATATTTAGCTGCATTCATAAGCGTGGCTCCTTCAGAACCATGAGAGTAAATAATATATGAAGGAACTGACCATAGTCAACAAATTCGATCAAATGCTGTGCACATCGTTTGTATCAGTTCTCCTTGTGTGCTCACTAGGACTGCAAAGGATATCTCAGTGTCTCTGCCATAAATTTTTTACACGCAATACAGAGCTTCATGTCAGTCTGGCTTTGGGAGACGAAGTGATTCAGTTCCATGAAGGACCAAAAGTTCGAAGTTCGTTGGTAATTTTCAGACAAAAACGTATATTCGTATCTGTAAAACTACAAACCTGGCAAATTCCACCAGCCTTGACTATAACACACGGCCACTATCAACCCTCATTAAGGATTCAGGTGCACAATACAGTGATTTGTTAAAGAAGGTATTTTGAGGATATTACAAAATTTACTTATACGGGATGCAACTTGATTTTAACATGAAAATAGCCCTACACTTAGCCAGTTGTTCACCCATAGACCTTTAATCTTGTCCAGCCTGTATACTATTGCTCTTGGCTTGGTTCTCACACCCTGCAATAAAATTAGCAACACTCAGGGCTGACATTTAAAGCAAAGATTAGCGTCTTGGCAGTGAACACAATGCTAATTTTTACAGCAGAGGTGTCGCCTGCATGCCTTGGCTAAGTCCTAATGTCCATTCTCATCTGTGTAGTATTCATGCGGTGGTTATTTTCTGTTTTCTGCTTGTCTCTTAGGTCACAGTAGTTGCCTTTCGGTGGTTATAATAAAATGGGCCTGCCAAGCATCTCTGCTTCCACGTATCATAAAGAATTTATGATTTGACAGAGATCACCCATACTTGATTAGTCTGGCAACTTCATAGTAATTAAGTAATAAGAAATTTCATACCAGCCTTGGCTGCCATCTTGAGAATGGCGACCATCTAAAATTTTCAATGACCGACCTGGAATACGGCATCCATTTTGAAAATGGCTGACAGGCGACATTTCAGAAATGCCTGATGCATTGAGCAATAATATTTTTTTTCTATTTTTCATACGAAGCTAAGTATAGGATTTTGAACTATTCATTTGATGTTTTCTTAATTGTTATCTCGAGCCATATTCTTGCTTATGATTTTCAATGAGACCTGTGCTTCCATTGGCGCTTTGTTGCTCTCACCTTCTATGAGGCCTATGGCATAAATTGCTTCAACAAAGCACATATCATTCTTTTAATTTTCACTTGCTGAAAATTGAGTGAATAATTGTAACAAACATGATTTTAGAGAAGTTCTGTAATATAAACTGTTCGAGAAATCTCAGAAAATGTGCAAATTAAATTTACGTGAATAGGATGAATCTCCTTTTAAATTTCATTTTGGTAACATCTGCACTGCTGGGCAACAGGCAATACTGACTATAATTGAAAAGTGATTTCTAATAAAATCTCCAGCTGAAAAACCTTATAAACCCAAGGAGGCTTGAATGTGAAATCAGCCTGCAGAAAAAGACAAGTCGTAAGAATTCAGGAGACGTCAGCAAAAAGCAGGAATGAATTCGCTCCTCGCTTAAGCATTTGGGGATCGGAAGATTCCACAACTGCACGAGGTAAACTATATACTCCACATTTTAGGTGTAGCCAAGATAAAACTCCTGGAAAATTGAGTATTAAGTATTAAATCTGATACTAGAAAACGATAGCTTACACTACTTGCAGCAGCAACATGCCTATAGCGGTGACACAAACAGTTAGGTCAGGTAAAGAAGGGTGCGGAGGATGTTTGTCGTAGTAGTTTTTTTGCAACAAACGTAATGAACTCACTTTACGTCTATACCGCAAGTCAACATCATGAGTTTAAATCTCTGCAAACAGAGACATCAGCAATGTTAATTTACCAAGTTTAGTAAGGAAAGTATGATGGCTCCCCCAGCAGTCACGTTTAGATCATGAATGTAACGTAATTTTCTTGCTGATAAGTAACTAAGTCTCTTTATAGGGGCGCGTTAATACGTCCCAACACTTAAAAGCGTATTGAAAGTCCATTAATGAAAGATCTAAATGATGGAACACTTATATCCGGTGTCCTCTGATGAGGAAGACACATTAGTTGATATTTTTGAGAGACTAACATTCACCTGTGGAAACGGACAAGTCTCTTGCACTGGAATGCCTGCATGCTCATGTGAATTATCACCATAGAGAAGAGTGAATTTTGCGACATTTTCTGACCCAGACAGCGTTTCACGTGCGATTATGAAACCTAGAAAATGCAAAATGTTTTTCTTAAGATTTCACAGATTTATAAGTGTCTAGAAACTTTCAGTAAAATCTGTAGGTGGCCAACCACGAGCCCCTGCTATAACATTTGGGTTTTGCAAAATGATAATAGACAAGGTCAACCTTCATCTTATGTGGTATCTGAGACATATTATATAACATTATATGGAAGAATGGCATTTTAAAATATTCTATTTCTTTATAGGTTTCAGGCACAAGTCGAATTGAAACTGAAATATTAGCTATCATGAGGAGAACGTTCGATAGGAAGGCGTTCTTAGCATGACCATTATTAATTACCTATCAGTCAGTTAGCGGCATCGCAAAGGTTATTCCTGAACATATTGTTTGTTGAGTATATTTAATCGTTCAATGCTCCTCACAACTCAGTATTAAAAAAAAACAGGCAGAAATGCATAGCTTTCAAGACTCACTGTGTCCAGATAGAGGGTATTCTTTTATAATCCCTTCGAGAAACACTGCTATTGTTTATCTACGTCCACTTCGCAGATAATCCTCGAGTCGAGTGACAGTGGAACTTCACCCCCGCTCCCCACCCACCCCCACCCCTTACTCAATTCTGGACTTAAATCTAAACTAGGAAATTACTAAATGATACAGAACAGATTCCTTGGGTTGACTGGGTTAAAATTATTTGCATGATTTCTTATTTGCCTCATTTGCAAACCATGCAGGGCATAAGGTTTTTAGAACACTAAGTACTTTCCCATCTCTTCTGATCTACTGGAAACTCATAACTGCTAGGACTAAGTAAGATATTAACATCGATAAAATTAACCCTCCCCATCGACTAAAAAAACAACTAAAACTTTCCACGATTCAATTAATCTAGAGAGCTATGAACTTTTAGATCCTCTCCCTTGAGATAATTTGTGGTTACTGACGATTTTCTTCTACAATCTCCACAGAAACTCCACAAATTTCTTTCTCACTTCGGTAATCACACATTTACACTTTTTATTTAACATTATATGGACAATCCTGGAGTAAGAAAGTTGTTTTGTTTTGTAACATTATATGGACAATCCTAGAGTAAGAAAGTTGTTTTGTTTTAGAGTAAAATTATATATATATTAAAAACGTTGGCAAAATTTCGACATTCAAATACCCTTTGCTTTACCTCCGGCTTTATCACGTAATCCTTCATCTGTTCTCTTTTCCACCTTTAAACTGAGTCTCTTCTCTATGCCATATACCTTATTAACCAACACACATGGCTCTTTTTCTATTTAAATATTTTGTTACTGATTTCACGAAGATAACAGTAAACGTTATTTTCCCAACATTATCTGGTGTTGCATAATCTCCCTCTCCAATTTCTCGAGAGAATCTCCTCAAGATTACTATTTTAACATACCATGCTTAAAATTAAGATGCCTTACCTCTTATGTTTCCAAAGGTCAGGAGTTTCTCTTGTCTAAAAGTTGCTCATGGGAGGTACTCAATATTACAGTAGTTGTTTGACTTCTTTCAAGACAGCATCTTACCTGTAGAAAGGAGAGTTATTGTATATTAGATTTTGTATGTTCATATATAATTTAGCCATAATTTCGTAGCCGTTAGGCGTGTCGGTGGAGGGTTACCGATGAAAATTCTGCGATGTGAGTGTGGTTGGACTTGACTGCGCCTTACAACGAGGAGTAAGATCCATTAAAGTATGTGGGTAACAAATATAAATGAATTCTGCAGAGTACCTACAAAATAATCTTAAGCATCTAAGTTAGTGTACTTGAGAGAATTAGATCTCTCTTGCAAGTTTTTCAAAGATTATAACAGCTGATTATCTCACGTTGACACTCCCGATCCCGACTTCTTGAACTCTTAAGTCCATCATCACATGGCGCCGTAGAAAACGTCATAAATTTTGTCATAGAAAATGGTATTTCCTATGATACTCTATCACAGAGTTTTATACCCAATCACTGATTAAAATGAAAGGTTGTTCCAGTGCCATAAGTAGTCTAAGCAGCATATAGAAAAATGTATTATTTAAAATGGGGCGTATTTGGAAGCAGGAACGAATTCATGAGAGATATTAATAAAGAATGGATTCAATAACATAGGCCTAAACTGGCTTCCAAGATTCAAGGGTGATAATGCGAAGCAATGGCCTTTATACTCGTTTTTCCTCCGTGCGATGAACAGACCAGACACAATATTTATTTAGCAAAGTATTAGGCAGGAAATATCAGGAGGAAAGAAAACTTAGCCTTCACACACATGGAATGGCTTGTATGCCAATGTGATGCATTACTGTTGAAGCGGTAAGGCAACAGTTTACGAGGTGTGATCAACAAACCATGAACTGTTGAAGTGTTGAAGGTAAATATGTACAACATATTAAGAAATTGTATCTGAAAAGAAAACTTAACAACAAACAGACTGAAGGACGAGAAATACTACAGTAAATGGGCCATCAAAAACTGCTATGGTATTATATCGGTTACTAAATGTTGAAGCCGAAACATAGGCCTAAACCAGAAATTGCGGAACTGTATAGTTTATAGATGATGCATGAAAAGCCCTAAAATACATAATCTCACTAATACGGAGCCTTCTTTTCTATGGGCAGTTATCACGCTTATCAGCAAGTATAGAAGGATTATATCTCAGCTGCACTATTATTTCCTTATGCTATAATCGCTGCCAAAATCTGTAGATGCATACAACCACAGATTCAGAGAAGAGATGGGACAGTCACGTGATTGTCGTGTGCAAGTAGGGCGCCATTGCTGTGTTGATTCCCAGAAATGGCAGCGGCAATGACTGCACAGACCAGCAGCAACAGAGCCACCTCTGGCACCCAGTGCTAGGCCATCAACTGTGTTGCATACAGAAACATTATCACAAAAGAACATAGGATCACATTTCACAAGTGACATATTTTCATTCATGAAAATATAACTGTTAAAACAACCTCAAACAAGTAGACATGTGTTAGATCACAGTCAACTTGCAGTCAACTACACGCCTGCTTTTTGAGCTAATAAAATGTTGTAATAAGCTTTTTATTAAAGCCTAATTGACACTAAATTCATATGGCGTAATAAATTAGCATGTAAGGTTACCGTCTTCCATACAACCATGGTCAAGTCTGATAATTTTCCCTACTACAATGTACATAGTATCATGAGGCCTAGCCCTAGGCCTACAGCAGTTTTAAGTACTAATAAAGTGTTACAATGTTATTTACCAATTTATCAATAAGTTCTCAAACCTCCTGTCAGAAGATGCCTGTTCCACTGAATTAAATCTGCCAGAACACTTAAAGGTAGTATTCTTCAATTTTACCATTATCATTTTTACCCTAAAGGATACTTCAAATTGATACTACATTATAGCTTTAAACGTAAACTTTACCAACTAGCTACTCTACCAGGGATGATCCTAAAATAACCAAGGGTAGCTTACCATAGCCTAACCTTAGCTTAGCAAAGGTAGGCTAACTTGGCGTAACCTTCAGAAATGCTGATTTTTCTATCTGTCCCTCTCCACAGACTATGAAGTACAGCTCAAGTCTTGGCTAGCTATGAAAGTCTATGCTATTCTTACAGGATAACCTAACTTGACTGTACAATGTAAATAAGTTTGTTGAATTACAGGTCAGTATGACTGTGACATGTTACATAGCTTTATATAAGCACCTCCTGGTATTAAAATATTATATCCCGAACCTACAGAACTTATGTTATTCTGATAATGTGGTTCGGATTCCACAATAAGCTGTAGGTCCCGTTGCTAAGTAACCAATTGGTTCTTAGCCACGTAAAATAAGTCTAATAATTCGGGCCAGCCCTAGGAGAGCTGTTAATCAGCTCAGTGGTCTGGTAAAACTAAGGTATACTTACTTTTACTTGAAGTGATTAGCGCACAACTCACGACAATAGTAAGTATAGTTAAAAGCTGTGAGCAAAGGCACAACTGGCAGCATGAGCTTAAGTTTCTGCAACAGACTTTGAAGTCCAGAATATGAGGCAACAATGTGGCTACCAAAGCAGATTTAGTCTAATAAGAAGTAACCACAAGGGGCAAGCCGGCATATACAGTACATCATTGAATACTGGCTGTTAGGTGTCAGGCTATTAAACCCAGGATATTATTATGCCTATGGCTGAAGCTTATACTGGGTGACAGCTTTGGAGATGACAATTATTTTAGCATACTGTTGTCAAATTTTACTGCCTGTCAGTTTGACCCATGAATAATGAACTATAATAACTAGCTCTGCCTCTGGAGAGTAAAACTGTAAATTTAGGGTGGAAAGAAAGACACACAACGTCGGCAAATTGGTCTACTTTATTGCTCAAGTGTATGAAAACTACAGCAGACAGACTGAATATTTTTATTTCTACATATAGTGCACATTATCCTTGGTAAATGCTGCAAAGATCATTTATTAATCTTTAAAGACTATTGAGAAAACTGACTGTCAATGCAGCATGATCATAATGTTGTAAGGTCGCCATATCTGCAGAACTTTATGGTTTAACTGTAGAAAAATATACCAGCAAAATTAAATACGTTTATTGCTGCATACAGTACATATTGTATTTAGTAAATGGTGCATACATCATTTGACAGTCTTGAAGGGCAGCTGAGAAACCACCTTTTAAAGAATACAAGGTTTCACACTAGATTGCACAAGTTGCGTCATTGTTTGCATAATAATCAACACATACAGTAGCAATGGTGTCAAGCAGTGCACGTCACAAATTATTAGGCTATCATAGGCTGTACAATCTTTCCCTCTATACCTAAGCAAACAACTTGACAGTCATCACGATAAGACGATTGATATTCATAGGGGATACAGGCAGGTTTCTTGCATTTATGGGATATGTTAATTACTTAATCCTTTATGGGATCTGTACAATGTTGTTTCATACTATTTACAGGTAGTATGCAGAATGACATACAGCGACTATAAGTCTATAACCGTTGATGCAGTCCTCCAAATGACAAAAATAGCACTACCCACTAAGTTATTCGCCTCTCCCTCCCGTAGTTCTTAAATTGGCCGTAACGTGGCGCCCTGAGCGCTCGTTACCCGGTCGCCGGACTTTTAAACCCGGCCAGTTGTTTGCCTGGTCGATCTATGTCATCCCCTAGCCCTATTTATTTTTGTTTAATCTAGCCATTCAGAACGAAACAAAATAGTATGATTCTGATGACCGCAAATATTCGCGCTCTGTTTCGCAATCAGCCGTTTTTTCACGTCCCAGCCTCCAAAATGCAAGTACGTGACATAAATGTTTTTAACTTGCAACATGTGATAAATTCAGTGCCACAGGAACTTCAGTGTACTACCACCTACTTACCCGTAAAGTATGTTGTGTTCGGAATCTGTATATAAAATTTGCCCCGTATAAATCTCTGCTGGAAGGAAACGTCTTTTGTCCACCGATCAAGAGCAGCCTAACACCAACTGAAGAACACATGTCGGCTCGACCGAATGCCTAAGGAGTTATAAGACCCTTGTCTAGCACTTCCACGATTAACTCCTAGCAACAGAAGGCTAGATAGAGAATGGAACCCGACTATTTTAACGTCATCGACTTCGGATTAGGTAAACAATTCATTTGTTGTTTTTGAAGAGTTAGCATGGTGACAAGTGGGGATTTTGACTTCTGATTGCTAAGGGTATAGGCTAGGCCAATCCGCGTGTCCGAACGAGAACTTCCCAGCCATCGTTCTACTTCTTTATTTCCATTGTAAATTTTGGGTGGGGGGAGTTAAGCCCTTCCTGGCTAGGCCAGGGCACGGCGCCCTATTGGTAATGTTGGGTCAAGAGAAGGTTTTGTTAGGTCGTATCCCTGATGAAATGTGTTTAACCCATCCTCTCCCCGAAATGGTAGCCTAGGCCAATGCATGTCTGTCTGTACTGACAATTCTTGTTTTGTGTGTGTTTTTTTTTATGCTTTCATGTCTTGGGGTTATAAAGGATTGTTAGTTAGCGTCTGGACCCACTCAGATAGGTCGCCTAGACAATGACGTGGCTCGTCGTCGTTACAACAGAACGTTCGACCATCCTTCGTCTTCGCATTAGTAGTTTCAGTTTTGTATTAATTTCATTTCAAAGGTATCTACCGGTAACATTATTATTTTTTCAGAGTCAGTTATTTTGTTAAATAAAAAAAATACGGTCTCAAATGTTAAAACTCGATCATTTTTCTGTCGATAGACGAGGGTATGAACTTCAAATAATCAACATCAATATTTTTATTGTTTTAAGCCATCTCTAAGACAAACATTCCATAAAGTGTAATGAAGTTTACTCAAAATACCTCAGATATTCAATAAATGAAATGTGTCCAAGTAACCTATATATGCAGTATAATTACCATGGTGCTAAATGTTCGACTGTCCTTGGTTTGCAACCCGTAAATCATGGGCCATGGCTCACTCTACACGGTCGACCCGGATAATTCATCATTAGTTAGGATGAATCCCTGATGAAACAGGGCTTTTTTTAAGAGCTTTTCGTCCTGACGGCCGCGGTAGCCTAGGCCTATGTACGTCGATATGCATTCGCTCCCTATGTACAGTACTACAAAAATCACACATTAGGATCTTTCTTGCACAGCTATATGAGGTTTAAATACTTTCTTCTATAGGTTACCTACGGTCTTAATCATAAAGTTTAAACGAATGTTCCACATGGATATAGAATAGTAGAAAACGATTATAGTTGATATAATATAGAAAACGAAAAATTATGATTCATATAAAAACTACAACAAAAACTTTCGGATCGAACACCAGTGCTTATGGAGGTTAATATAAACAAGAGAAGAAACACCATATCTTTTTATAATGAAAGAAGCCTGAGAAAAGATTGGAAGGCCTTTGATGGCAACACCGTTCTTAGTACACATGAAAAACTTAAGGGGTATTTTTAAGGAGGGAGAAATGAGGGTACACGTTCCAGTTGCACTTGTGAGTACAGGGTACACGTTCCAGTTGCACTTGTGAGTACCAAGAAAAACTGAACACGAATTAGTGGGCTGATGACTTTACAGAAGCACTTAAAATAAATTGCCTATGAATGAAGCATGACTATGTCTCTCAAACACGAGCGAATGCCAGGGTCATTTGCTTCTAACCAGGCTTCTGAGTAATTTTCTCATTCAAATCATACACTTGAAGTAAAAGATAACCTGATATATATATATATATATATATATATATATATATATATATATATATATATATATATATATATATATATACTCGTATATATACATATTCATTCGTGTGTGTGTGCGCGTGTAGTTGGGTTGGTGTGTGGGTGCTTGCATGCAGGTATTAATATTAAGCAATCTCCCTTAGCACGGGGTATCCAAACAAAAGCAGTTCAAGGGTCACTGCTTTACTTATGCTTTAACCACTGAATCATGGAATACCCCTGCTCAGAAATTGCTACCACATCATTCACTTCATACAGCTACACAGAAGGCTCATTAGGAACGTATCCAACGCCTCTACTCTCACCATGTTAATCACTTGTATGTATGTTACATGCACTGTTGTCCTTTCTAGATATAATAGCCCTCCCCTCCCAATACCTTTTGTATCTCATCTCTCCAGAACTTTCTAAAAAAGTCCTTTTAGCCTCCCACTAAACACTTCCAAGTTGTTATTTTTTTTTTTTTGCCATCATATCATGCTCCATTCTTTCCACATGACCAAACCATCTTAAATGCATTTCTCATACCGTGTGTGGAAGGACAAATATGATTGGCTCACGTAAGGTGGTAGTGCCGTCAGTGCACCTCACGTGGTGCATTGTAGGCATTCGAAAGGTTGTTGCAGTGTCCCTTCGGTCCCTAGCTGCACCACTTAGCTTTTTACCTCCGTTCCCACTTCCTTTCATCTATCTTGCTGTCCAACCACTCCAACTTCCTCTTTTCACTGTTTAAGACACTGCATGGCTGAAAGTGTCCCAGTGCTTGGCTTTATAGCCATATTTTCATGAATCCAATCAAGTATGAATGGCAGCAAGCATCTTAGCAAGACGAACTGCAAAAGGAACTTTTCCAGTTTCATAGCATTAACATTACTCCCCATTTGGGAGTAGATAGAAAAAACACTTGATTATGAACATATGGAAATAAGAAAACAAAGCCCTGAGTAATATGAAATGTTTCTAAATTTATTGTTTAAAATTTTAATCATTCGGAAGCCGGATGTGCAGATAGACCGTACGCTGCCATAAAACAGATGCATGTATGAATTTGATGAAAGACAAAGGTAAAATCCTCTTAAATAAGAAAACGAAATGAAGGTTGATTTAGGAAATTATTAGCCAAATTCATAATGCGAATTTTCCCCTTCCTTTGGTCGATATACACGGTTTTCACTTCTCTATGAGTAACATTTATAATGGCTAGAAGGCAAGTGTAGGTAAGATTTTCATGAAAGTTTTCCTTATAATCTTTAACATTTATTTTGCCAAAAGACAGTGAATGTTACACTCAAAAATGCCATTGACGGATTAATGCAGCTGCTATTGGTCATTTTTTTTAGGGGTGTGGCTATCACACTGTTTCATCTCACTTCAACGCAGGACATTTATTATCTAAATCAAGTTTGAACATTCTTCTCAAAGTGCAAGTTGCATACAGTTACAAGAACGAATATTGCTTATGGTATAGGCAATAGCTAGGAAAAGTACATTTTTATAGTCTGAGTCTTCTTTAGAAGACTTCCCAGACCCAGATACCGTCTGTAAAGTATCTCTGCTACGAAAGATCCAGCAGCAATTAAGTAACCCACAACGAGAAGGTAGAATCCAGCCTGAAGTTGCTTGATGGTAAATGCTTCGTTGACCTCTTCACTGGGCTCTCGTGGTCTCTTGAACTTCATGAGCTCTATGCTAGTGAACTTCTGTACCAGACCGGTTGACAGGAGCCATAGTATTCTGTAAATACATAGATATTTACCTTTCAGTAGAGCTTCCCACAGCAACATAGCTTACAATATATTCAGATAGGCAAATTGATATGGAAACAATTGAGGAATTTTCAGTTCTGAAGCCATAAGATCTGTCAACAGAGGAATCTTTAGTTTTGAAGCCATAAGGTCTGTCAGCAGATGAATCTTTAGTTCTGAAGCCACAAGGTCTGTCAACAGAAGAATCTTCAGTTCTGAACCCATAAGGTCTGTCAACAGAGGAATCTTTAGTTCTGAACCCATAAGGTCTGTCAACAGAGGAATCTTCAGTTCTGAAGCCGTAAGGTCTGTCAACAGAAGACTCTTTAGTTCTGAACCCATAAGGTCTGTCAACAGATGAATCTTTAGTTCTGAAGCCACAAGGTCTGTCAACAGATGAATCTTTATTTCTGAAGCCATAAGGTCTGTCAACAGAGAAATCTTTAGTTCTGAAGCCATCTGTCAACAGAGGAATCTTTAGTTCTGAAGACATAAGGTCTGTCAACACAGTAATCTTTCTATTTGGTTTGAAAACATCAGTTCAAGTAAAGGGATAATAATTTTGCACCATTTCCTGAAGATACTAATCTTAAACGTCATTATGAATTTATGTGCTTCTGGTAGCCTATGGTATTTTCAATTAGTTATCAGCTGCAGCATAAGCAATCACAACATCAGCCGCTTCTTACACCTACAGAAAAGGTTCATCATTAGTGAGTCAAACCCCAACTTTTTCTGTCCCATTTACCTGTATGTTATTATTATTATTATTATTATTATTATTATTATTATTATTATTATTATTATTATTATTATTATTGTTATTGTTATTGTTATTGTTATTATTATTATTATTCAGGAAATGAAACATATTCATATGGAACAAGCCCACAGGGGCCATTGACTTGAAATTCAAGCTTCCAAAGAATAAGGTGTTCATTAGGAACAAGTAAGAGGAAGTAAAGGGAAATACAGACAGAAGAGATCCCACTTATTAAAAAAGAAAAAATAAATTAATAAATAGACAAAAATGTATTAAAATGCAAGAAGAATATTAGGGTAGTAATGAATTGCAACTTCGCTTGAACCTCTAAAATCCCAATTGCACGACATCCTCTGAAGGGAGGCTGTTCCACAGTCCAGCGGTGTGAGGAATAAAGGACCTCTGGAACTGAGAAGTTCGACAGCGAGGCACATTTACTACATATCGGTGCTGCTGTTCAGCGAATCTGGTTGCTCTCGGCAGGGAAAGGGGAGCTGGTTGCAAGCACTATTGCACTTCTTGGATATCAAAGATCCTCCTTTCTAAAACCTTGCTCCCTCTATTCAGTGCCTTCTAGATCACTTCCTCTCCTCTCGTCCTCGCCCCTAACACTTCCGAATTAAACTCTTTTCACAAACTTACCTTCTGCATTCTTCCTGCATGACTGAACCACCTAAAAAATTCTGACCTATCCATTCGCTTACACTAACCTTGTTACCACTTCTACCCGTAGGTCCATATTCTTTACCCTTCTGCTTTTTCTTAAATCACACATACTACACATTTAATACATCTCATCACTTCTCTCATCCCACCATCTTCGGTTATAATTAATCCTAAATGGGTCTAAGAATTCCACCATTCATAATGTAATCCGTTCATGTTTGCTATATACGTACCTCCTAACCTTATGCTTGCTCATATATATACAGTATATTATATATATATATATATATATATATATATATATATATATATATATATATATATATATATATATATATATATATAAAGTTACACTGATACGTAATCTACAGTATATGTCCAACTTCACCACAGGAACAATGAAACAGTGGGTGTAAACCCTTCCCCGGATTTACACCCAGTGTTACATTTTCCCTGTGATAAACTGGAATATTCACACACACTATATATATATATATATATATATATATATATATATATATATATATACAGTATATATATATTTATATATATATATATATATATATATATATATATATATATATAATGTTATAGAAACCTATATCCAATTTTACTACAGGGAAAATGTAACACTGGGTGTAAATTCTGGGTGTTTTATATATGCATATATATATATATATATATATATATATATATATATATATATATATATATATATATATATATATATGTGTGTGTGTGTGTTTTATATATGCATATATATATATATATATATATATATATATATATATATATATATATATATATATATATATATATATATATATGTGTGTGTGTGTGTGTAACTGAATCAGGAAAATATGGAACGTGATGAATATATAAATAAAGATAAAATCCAATATATATATATATATATATATATATATATATATATATATATATATATATATATATATATATATATATATTAATATATATATATATATATATATATACATATACCTAGAAAGAAAGAGAGAGAGAGATCAAACTTACTGTTCTTCGAAAAGATTCTTGTAAGGCGATCCACTTGGGCAGGCGATGCCATACCCCTGAAGGTCGAATTCGTTGCGGGACAAGTGGAATTTTTCTTCTCCGCCGGTGATGGTTCTTACTGCTAGTTCAATTCGACCAGCGACAAGCGCATAATTAAGCGTTAATATCTGTAGTAAAGAATGTTAAGAAAATTGTTCATAAACTCACAGAGTGGTTATTAAATTACGTCTGTAAAACATGTTGGTAAATGTATACACATACATTCACATCGTTCCAGTCATGCCTCTTTATGTAACATGAATTGTAAACATAAATTTTATATACATATATATTATATAAATATACTTATATATATATATATATATATATATATATATATATATATATATATATGTATGTATATATATATATATATATATATATATATATATATATATATATTTATATAAAGGCTACATATATTTATATATATATACATATACATATAAACATAATATATATATATATATATATATATATATATATATATATATATATATATATATACATATATACCGTATAAACATGCAGTATATATATATACAGTATATATATATAAATATATATATATATATATATATAATATATATGTGTGTGTGTATGTTTATAAGTAATATAGACAGACAAATATGACATGAACTCTCTTATAATTTATTATAATCTTCATCTTACGCCATCAAAGAACTGCAATTTTTCAAGGGCAAGCACTTTACCACACTAATGTTTTTCAAACGGAGTTTGCTTTGACAAACCTTCTTGAGGCCGTCTTCCCATGTCTGGATACATCCGCCCCTTTCTCTGTCAAATAGTGCCCAGATGTTTTGGTAAACCTTCTGTTCGGCCTTCTGCTCCGGGAATCGTTAGTGAAGGGAATAAACACGCCCTTAAAGGAACATCATAGTTTATCTGTTTGTTTGGCAACACTGAATCCCATCAAATCGCATTAGGAATGTTCGCATTCTTACTGACGTCAACCAGGGGACATCAAAGGAGAGTTTTTTTAAATATTTACAAACTGAGGGTTGATGCGCATCTGTTTTCATATTACAAACCAACAGAACTTCCATTCAAAAGGGACTGATGGTTGCCCGGTGAAATTCTTCGGAGGTTCGTTATGAACTAAGGAATAAGTCGTCAGCTATAGTGATGGGTTTCAGAGCCAAGAATGAACCAAGATTATTATTTTTTTTTATTTGGATATTCAAAATCAAAACAAGTAATTGTCTCTCCCTAAAGATTCTGAGGGAATTTATGTAGTCTCTGAACCTGTAACATTCCACAATTTTATTTCGGGTATGATTTCAATATGACTATTACTGTTACACAACTCAAAAAAATTTACCCAAGTTTTATGGTGGAACCCAAAGCTTATAATTCAGAACATTACTGGACAATGACTCATAAAATAAGGCGACTTCAATGTAAATGTTTTTTCTTGTCAAGATGGAAAGTAAAGAACTTTAACTTACGCTGAAAAGGTTTTCATGGTGGCCACCACATCCTACCATTAGCTTAGTCCCTCTGTTTCTCATTGCATCCAGAAGGTCTTGTACAGAATCAATAGGCTTCCCATAGACAGGGAAGGTCAAGACAGAGATGAAGGTCCCGCTGTACAAACCTTTTCAAGGATATAAGAGCATTGTAGTTACGCCCTCTGGTTTCTTTATGTCATATATGAGCAAATTTCTCTACACAAATGCTAGTGACTGAAAGCAATATATTATTCCAAATCAATCAACCCAGTACGGCTTCCTCTTCAGACAGCTACAATTACATGGTGAAAATCCTGTCTTCTCAAAAAATCCTGTATGCATCCAAAATACCAAGTTATCTCTATAATTATTTGAAAATAAATGTAACTTATATGCGGAGGCATCTAGAAAGTTTGGCTGTTCTCATCTTCAGTCCCAGCAGAGTTACTGTAATCCTTGTAAGGCCAGAAATTCTTTAATTCAAGAATCCCATTGCTGAGAGGATACTTAGTGATTTTTTCCTTCACCCCTTATAATAAGCTTTTCTAGTTCCCAACCACAAAAACTGCCGAAGCCTTTGAAAAAGCAATTCCCTTTCTTTCCAATATCGTGATAGTATCAATTTAAGCTCTTGACTTTTAGTTATGCATTCGCGTGTTTTACTCTTTTTTTCCTACCCTCAGTCTCTTGTTAATCATATTCAGTCTGTAAAGTAGCTTAAAGTCTAAAGATGAATTAGCTTGATCTGAATCAGATTAATCTTCTTGATGACTGCCCAATATAATATCTACTCTCGTCTCTAACTTCTTGGTCCTACTGTAATTGTCTATACTCCTCTTATTTTTTAGACACATAAAGTCTCCTAGTCGCCTGTTTCTGATGATAATATCTAATAAGACTAACATAAGTATCTTTACTTTTAAAACACGTATAATTTTTTTATGCATGTCAACTGCCTCTCCAAGGTTATGGCAGGATATGTGATAACGCATTTCAAGTAGGCTCTCTAAGTATGTTTTACTCCCTGTTCCGGTGATTTTATTTCTAGCTTCTTATGAAAGTGCAGTTTTATTGTAGCTGTTTCTTTTCCTTTTTATAACGGCGTGCTACAGATAACTATTTAGTAAGAATTAGTCCATCACGATTGATCTCTTTTGTGGCTATGGATTCTGACATGCCAGCACATTGGATGGGAAATCATAAACCCCCAACCCAGAAAGCTTAAGTGAAATAAATCCGACAACTTTTCCAGGAAAACAGATGATGCCTATGACACCCAACAACTAGAGAAAGCGATCGAAGATCTCCAGTACCCAAAGCTACCAAACTTACTCCACACAATGAGACTGAAGAAAAACCAGGAGTAGAATAAACTTCTCGAGCACCAGCTGCGGGGATCGATGAGACTTCCTTGGATGACCCAACACCTGAAGATATTGAATGTGATATCGCTGACTGACAGATCTTCCTCAGAGTCTTCACCTATAAGCCTCCTTTGTGCCCAGGCAAATAGTCTCACGATGAAGCCCATGAGGAGGGTTGATACGGCAAGCAAGCACCAAACCTGTATGTTTACAGCAAACGAGAAGAGTGGTTATACATACGTAGAATGAAGCTGTTTACAACGTTTTATTATGAAATTTGGGCCATAGGGAAGTTCAAATGCCGATCCTTATCATTTGAATTTCGGCTAAGCTGACCTGTTCCTTCTTTGCCAGTTGTTTGAATTTGTTTACATACATTATCATTGACTGTCATGAATTTACGCCTATATCATGCACACTGTGTATGGGCATGATATCAAGATGCCCACAGAGTTACCAGCAAGAAAGTGAATTACCAGTATTTTCAGAATTGAGCGATCACACATCATGAAAAAGCCTAGAAGGTCTTAAATTGCAAAGCAAACTTCCACGTGTAAAATAGCCACTTGTTAATAAGAGAAAATTGTAAGAAAAAAGACAGACAAAAAACAAGAGAGATAAAGTAACAAACAAACTGTTTGTGTACCTAGGCAGCTATACCAGCCAGAAAAATTAGGCCACTGGTGTATGACTCCTAGTTGAAAGTAACGTATTGTCAAATAATAAGAATTGTTAAGCACGGGGTTACCTATACAAAGCAAATCATGGAGAAGGAACTCTGTGCAAGATCAGTAAATAAATATTTATCATACTTCTTTCATGAGCAAAACCAATAACTTGTGCTGAGTCTGGGTGAAAATTCCAAGCAACGTTTAACATAAAAATAACAGAAAAACTCGTCTATAACTCTGCCTCGCTCTCGAACTTGTCAGTTGCAGAGGTCCTTTATTCCTCACACCGTGTTGGACTGTGGAACACCCTCCCAGAAAACGTCGTGCAACTGGAACTTCAGAAGTTCAAGCGAAGTTGCAATGCATTACTACCCCAATGCTAATCTCCTTGCATTTTAATACATTTTTATCTATTTAATAATTTATTAATTTATTTGTTCTTTTTAATAGGCAAGATCTCTACTTCCTGTATTTCGTTTTACCTTCTCTTACTTCTTAATGAGCACCAGATCCTTTGGAAGCTTGAATTTCAAGTCAGTGGCCCCTGTGGGCTTGTTCCATATAAGTAGGTTTCATCTTTTGAATAATAATAATAATAATAATAATAATAATAATAATTTTTTAAGACAATACAGATTTTCTTTCATTGAATTCAAAGCAAGTATCAGGAGGAGAAACAGCAACAGTACTTTAGGTTGCCTTGAGGCTAGAGGGCTGCGAATTGGTATGTTGATCGTCCACCCTCCAATCATCAAACATACCAAATTGCAGCCCTCTAGCCTCAGTAGTCTATGTTTAAATTTGGTATACTAAGTTCGTTGAATTGATCCTTGGCAAAAAGCAGGATTTATAAAAAAAAAAAAGTTTTATTTAGATTTTATATCCAACGTTTGTAGTGTCGAACTATGAAGACATGTATGGCTTATATCATACAGAAATTAAGACGCCCATTCTTGTTTGCTGTAACTTACGACGTAAGAAATTTACTTCTAAGAGACATAGTAAACCTAGCCATGAGAACTTTTATTCCTATGTAACCTGTGTAAGGAACAGGTTTTGAAAAATCCTCTACTGAGAGACAAATGAAGATTCCTAATCAAGCTCAATAAGGATTTAGTTGATTTTTCCGTTTTAGTTTTCTGTAAAAGAAAATTATTGAGGTGGCTATTTGTCTGTCCGTCCGCACTTTCTGTCCGCTCTCAGATCTTAAAAGCTACTGAGGCTAGAGGGCTGCGAATTGGTATGTTGATTATCCACCCTCCAATCATCAAACATACCAAATTGCAGCCCTCTAGCTTCAGTAGTTTTTATTTTAAGGTTAAAGTGAGCCATGATCATGCGTCTGGCACCGCTATAGGTGCCAACAACACAGGCCACCAACGGGCCGTGGCTAAAAGTTTCGTGGGCTGCAGCTAAAAGTTTCATGGGCCGCGGCTGAAAGTTTCATGGGCCGTGGCTGGGAGTTTCACGCAGCATTAGACGCTGTGCAGAAAACCCGATTGCGCCGAAGAAACTTCGTCGCATTTTTCACTTGTTTGAATTGTCGTTCACTCACCGGAAAAGTAAACGGTGAAAAAACAGCTCGTGGATTGAGAAGCTTGGCAGGGGCTGCGGTGAGGATTGTCGTCGTTTCGAGGAAGTAAGGTGTTGTGAAGTCAACGACTGTTTCTCGGGAGGCTGAAATTAAGAGTAAGGTATTACTGATAATTTTATCAGCATAATTATTACAACTACACTATCAGTGGGGGGTGTAAATATTTATTGCACGTATTGATATTGTACTTTATTCTTCTTCGGAATTCGACTTGACCCAAGGTAAAATTCCAGTTCTGATATCTCAGGAAAAATATGATAAGGAAAAGCACACTATAGCCACCAACGTAAAAATAAAAGTGAAACACGGCATTAATTTTCCATTGTACCTCGACTTGGGTTATAGTTTGCTATGGTCTGGTAATTTCCATTTGTTTTATATTGTCACTGACGTTCTAATGAGACAAAAAGAAAACAATTTTTTCTTAATCTGCCTAAAATTGGTGGGGAGGGGGAGATTCTTCCTTAGATTATATTTTCGTAAGAGTGTCGGTTTAATTAACTGAAAGTCTTTCGTTATCTTTATTATCAATAAAATCTTACGTCAGATAATCTGCCTTGTTCATATTATGCCCGAATTCCCATCTGGTCCCTGCGCTCATTTATGGCCCTTTTCGAGGATT
This sequence comes from Macrobrachium rosenbergii, assembly GCA_039081455.1. Classification (NCBI taxonomy): domain Eukaryota; kingdom Metazoa; phylum Arthropoda; class Malacostraca; order Decapoda; family Palaemonidae; genus Macrobrachium; species Macrobrachium rosenbergii. The sequence goes on from JANJGK010000023.1 coordinate 19,080,508, forward strand.
TCCTATCCTCCCTAGTGGTCCTCGTCCTGTTTCTTCCATATCTATTAATTTACTTTCCAGACTAAACTCTCCTCTCCCATTCTCATCACATATCTAGACCATCTTAGTCTTTAAGATTTGTGTCTGTTTTCCATCCTCTGGGCTCCACATCTCTCAGCAATATACCGATCATTACAGTGCACTCCAGTCTTGGATCTTCAGAATCTCCATATTCTTCAAAAGTGGCCACGCCACTGATTCACAGCAAAGTACAGTTCTTATTCATGCATCATGGATGCTTCACTGAGTCTAAGAGGTTGTCTAGTCCTTATTATTATTATTAAGCTACGTATAATCATGTACACTGTTAAATTTTCTCACAACTTCGGTTTTCCTTTATCCTTCCTGCCTTGGAGCTTGTAAAGGATGAGTTCTCACATCCTTTTGGGTTAGGTGCCCCCATTATTATTCCTTATTCAATTTTCCTCATTCTCTGAGGCCAGGGGTGAACAAGGGCACACGTAGCCCGTCCTATAGTTTTTTTTTTTCATGAATGATTCATATGACAAGCAAAAGGCAATGAAGCATGCTTCAACCAAAACTTGTACTGGAAATAGATCCTCGCACCCTTGTTCCTCTTTATCTCTTTCCCATTTTACAACAAACATAATTCAGTGTAGTGTGATTCTGAGTCACTAAAAACATTCACCGATCCACAACAATATATATATATATATATATATATATATATATATATATATATATATATATATATATATATATAAACTTTAATCAAATAGGAATAAAATATGGCAGACAGTTACTGTATTTCTGCATTACGTAATGAAAAGATATTTTCCTCGCAAAAAATAGTAAGTTTCCACTGTAATCTCACCTGAGATCGTTATTTCATTAATGGACAGATGAGATTCATGGCGATGCACCACACCTATGATCCCAGTCACGCTTCCGTCGTCTGAAACTCCGCCCCACACCATCGCAGAAGGAAAAAGTATTTCATACCTAATGGTGGAAATGGTAGTTTAAAGATAAGCATTCAATCTTATCTTGATACATACGTACATACTTATGAAGCTTGTGCGTGTTTATCTGTTTATTTGTCTATACACTCACATCTACAGACAAACACACAAATTATATATATATATATATATATATATATATATATATATATATATATATATATATATATATATATATATGTGTGTGTGTGTGTGTGTGTGTGTGTATGTGTGTGCGTGTGTGTGTGTAGAAATTACAAGAGCTTATGAGACATGCACAAAAGTTGGGGAGTGGTCACAGGGAAAGAGATTAGTTTTCATGGATAGATGTACAATAAGAAGAAACGAAAACAGCAAGTGATGAAATGGCATAATAATGAGTTTAATAAAAAAAAAAAAAAAAGCTAATCCTCGGTTTAGGATCTGTTACAGGACAGAATAAAGATTTACAGCTGGTTGATGAGATCCTCAAGAAGGACGTAATAGAATAAGAGCTACAACTACATAGACAGCAAGGAATGTATCTGAGCCTATGTTCACAAGCCCCATTACCATCGATGGATCTTGCTCACAGACACTCGCAAATAGGGTAGAAAATGAAGAGATTGTGAGTATTACAGGAGTGATACAAGTAACTGATGTGATGATAAGAGAGTCGAGCTGAGATGGTTTGGCAGTGTGGTGAGGATGAGTCAAGAGGAAGGAGGGAAGAGAGCTTGGGTGGAACCTATTAAGGGCAGAAAGTCGAAAGGAAGACGTGACAAAGTGAGGTAGGATTTTGAGAAGGGCATATCAGAAGAGGATGCTTTTGACAGAAGTAGTTGGATAAGACGCATTAAGGCAACCAACCCGTTAGCTTTGTGATCACTGTGAGGATGAAGATATATATATATATATATATATATATATATATATATATATATATATATATATATATATATATATATACATACTGTATATATATATATATATATATATATATATATATATATATATATATATGTATATATGTATATATATGTGTGTGTGTGTGTATGAGAGAGAGAGAGACATAAATCGTATCACTCACGAAAAGTTGAACTTCTTGCCAAGCATTTCTAGTATCCTGAAGTCAATTCCACCGAGGATGACAGTCGACTTATCGTCCCTTTCTTCAAAACTCCAAAATGGATCGTTCTCAAACGCCGATATTCTCAACTTTCTGCCTCCGAAGTTACTGTAGACGCGTTCGACGGGATGATATAGGGGCGTTTTCAGATCGATTTTGTGACCCGCCTTTGGATTCCATCTCCAGGAACAGATGCATTTAAGTCTGTAAAATAGGACCGAAAAGAAAATTTGCGTCATTAAATACCGGATCATACTCGTCGATAGCAGAGTTTCATACTCGTAGATAGAGGAGTTTCATACTCGTAGATAGGGGAGTTTCATACTCACAGGTAGGGGAGTTTCATATGCGTAGATAGGGGAGTTTCATACTCGTAGATAGGGAGTTTCATATGCCTAGATATGGGAGTTTCATACTCGTAGATAGTGGAGTTTCATACTCGTAGATAGGGGAGTTTCATACTTGTAGATAGGGGAGTTTCATGCTCGTAGATATTGGAGTTTCATACTTGTACTGTAGATAGGGGAGTTTCATACTCGTAGATAGTGGAGTTTCATTCTCGTAGATAGTGGAGTTTCATACTCGTAGATAGGGGAGTCTCATACTTGTAGATAGGGGAGTTTCATGCTCGTAGATAGTGGAGTTTCATAAGGGGAGTTTCATGTTCGTAGATAGTGGAGTTTCATACTTGTACTGTAGATAGGGGAGTTTCATACTCGTAGATAGGGGAGTTTCATACTTGTAGATAGTGGAGTTTCATACTTGTACTGTAGATAGGGGAGTTTCATACTCGTAGATAGGGGCGTTTCATACTTGTAGATAGGGGAGTTTCATACTCGTAGATAGTGGAGTTTCATACGTGTAGATAGGGAAGTTTCATACTCGTAGATAGTGGAGTTTCATACTTGTAGATAGGGGAGTTTCATACTCGTAGATAGGGGAGTTTCATACTTGTAGATAGGGGAGTTTCATACTCGTAGATAGGGGAGTTTCATACTCGTAGATAGGGGAGTTTCATACTTGTAGATAGGGGAGTTTCATACTTGTAGATAGGGGAGTTTCATATTTGTAGATAGGGGAGTTTCATACTCGTAGATAGTGGAGTTTCATACTTGTACTGTAGATAGGGGAGTTTCATACTCGTAGATAGTGGAGTTTCATACTTGTACTGTAGATAGGGGAGTTTCATACTCGTAGATAGTGGAGTTTCATACTTGTACTGTAGATAGGGGAGTTTCATACTCGTAGATAGTGGAGTTCCATACTTGTACTGTAGATAGGGGAGTTTCATACTCGTAGATAGGGGAGTTTCATACTCGTAGATAGGGGAGTTTCATACTTGTAGATAGGGGAGTTTCATACTTGTAGATAGGGGAGTTTCATACTTGTAGATAGGGGAGTTTCATACTCGTAGATAGTGGAGTTTCATACTTGTACTGTAGATAGGGGAGTTTCATACTCGTAGATAGTGGAGTTTCATACTTGTACTGTAGATAGGGGAGTTTCATACTCGTAGATAGTGGAGTTTCATACTTGTAGATAGGGAAGTTTTGTACTCGTAGATAGTGGAGGTTCATACTTGTAGATAGGGAAGTTTCATACTCGTAGATAGTGGAGTTTCATACTTGTACTGTAGATAGGGGAGTTTCATACTCGTAGATAGGGGAGTTTCATACTTGTAGATAGTGGAGTTTCATACTCGTAGATAGTGGAGTTTCATACTTGTACTGTAGATAGGGGAGTTTCATACTTGTACTGTAGATAGGGGAGTTTCATACTCTTAGATAGGGGAGTTTCGTACTTGTAGATAGGGGAGTTTCATACTCGTAGATAGTGGAGTTTCATACTTGTACTTGTAGATAGTGGAGTTTCATACTCGTAGATAGTGGAGTTTCATACTTGTAGATAGGGGAGTTTCATACTCGTAGATAGTGGAGTTTCATACTTGTAATGTAGATAGGGGAGTTTCATACTCGTAGATAGTGGAGTTTCATACTTGTAGATAGGGGAGTTTCATACTCGTAGATAGTGGAGTTTCATACTTGTACTGTAGATAGGGGAGTTTCATACTCGTAGATAGGGGAGTTTCATACTTGTAGATAGGGGACTTTCATACTCGTAGATAGTGGAGTTTCATACTTGTACTGTAGATAGGGGAGTTTCGTACTGTAGATAGGCGAGTTTCATACTTGTAGATAGGGGAGTTTCATACTTGCAGATAGTGGAGTTTCATACTTGTACTGTAGATAGGGGAGTTTCATACTCGTAGATAGTGGAGTTTCATACTCGTAGATAGTTGAGTTTAATACTCGTAGAAGTTGAATTTCACACTCGTCGATAGTTGAGTTTCATACTCGTAGATAGTGGAGTTTCATACTCGTAGATAGAGGAGTTTCATACTCGTAGATAGAGGAGTTTCACACTCGTAGGTAGGGGAGTTTCATACTCGTAGATAGGGGAGTTTCACACTCGTAGATAGTGGAGTTTCATACTTGTAGATAGAGGAGTTTCATACTCGTAGATAGACGAATTTCATACTCGTAGATAGGGGAGTTTCATACTCGTAGATAAAGGAGTTTCATACTCGTAGATAGAGGAGTTTCATACTCGTAGATAGGGGAGTTTCATACTCGTAGATAGAAGAGTTTCATACTCGTAGATAGTGGGGTTTCATGCTCGTAGATAGTTGAGTTTCATACTCGTAGATAAGGGAGTTTCATACCAGAAGAGTTAGGGTACATTAAAAAGAAATTATTCCTGAGTAATCATTTTCTTTGGTTTTTTTGCTATGGAAAAAAAATGAGGAACACATAGCTGGAAGAAATTCTGACTGATGACTGTGATAAATAAATACATGATTTCTTAGCACCTACTTCCTAAAACTAAACTTCGCAAATTTTCTTCCCCGCAAAGAAACCTGAGTTCTACCTTGTTTTGCTTCTGTCATTCGTTCTCTTATCCCGGTAAGAATATCCCAGTCTATGGAAACTTGCTGAGCAAATTCTTGGGTTTTGGTAAGAATTGTTTAATCTCAGACCAGAAAAAAGTAAAGAAAATGTCAGATAAAATTATAGCAAGCACTCAAGACTCATATGTTATTCACTGAACCTCGAGAAAGTATGCCTGTAATAAACAATACTGAATATTTGCCACTTAAATTTGGCCTTCAATGCCATTTAATTAAACCTGATTGTACACAGTTTTTTTCCGACATGAAAATCCACATTTGATTAAAGGGTTCATGAGATAAAGTTACTGATTTTAGCTTCAGTTTATATTTACGAGACTTACGATATGTCGTTGCTAGTGTTTATGTAAGATTCCTGAAAGTAGTACTGGTAGATGGTATCATTTCCTCTAATAGCAAACGTAACCTGTAAAACAAAGAATTCTTTAATCCAGCAATTGGGTTTTATTTGTTCAGCAAGGACAAATTTCAGTCCAGCCGGATAACTCCACTCTGATTATTATCCATTCATCGTACAGTTCGCTCTGGTTCAGTCCATTCAAGAAATAGTCTCATTAAGACCAGTTTCAAGGCATATTAGTTTTCCATTCTCATCCAGTGTTGGTATTCTTACTTCACTTCTGATCTAGGTAAGGCATAGACCTTCTGGCCCTTGCCATGTTAATTAGTCTCACTTTGATCTTCGTCTAGGTGAAATACTATCTCACCGTGACATGGTCAGTGCATGATAATCTCTAGTTCTGGTCAGGCTCCAGACAACAGGCGGTCTCAGTACAGAAATCACAGACGCAGAAAGACCTATCACGTCATAATCATGTCAGTGTACTCTCTTATTTTGGTAGCAGTCCAAACAAAATTTGTTCTTGTTCGTTTTACTGTCCATGAAAAGTACATTCTTGTTCTAATCACAGTCCAGTCAAGGTACGTTTTTGCTCAGTTCGTTGTTCACTGTCCAAGCAAGGCACATTCTTGACCTGGTCATTGCCCAGGCTAGGTGCGTTCTTGCTATAATAACAGTTTCCCAGTCTATGAAAAATAGTTTTGTAGCAATCATGATTCAGGTTAGGTGTGCCTGATCCAGTCAAAATACTACCTCACTTAGGTCTTTCCCAACAAACTAAAATCTCCCATGTGTCACCATCCTGGCAGGTTAGTCTCTGCTGTCAAAGCCCTTGCTAAGTATTTTTTCCCCTCTCTGGTCATGTCCCACACAATTACTGTCTCATTCTAGTAACAGTCCAAACAGTCCATCTTGTTACAGCCCTGGATCAAACGAGGGGGTCTTTTTCCAGTTACAGTTTGACCAATGTACAACCTTGCTGAAATTACAGTCATAACAAAGTTAAGTTTTACACTTCATTTTCTTGGCAAGACACTGTCTCATTCATATCTCCAGTCATAGCTTAAGTAAAGAACTTTCTCTTTGGTGATGGTTTAGACGCGGATCTGTCTTGATTTGTCACAGTACAAACAAGACAGTCTCACTCGAGACAAGATTCAGATAGAGGCAGAATTATTCCGATAAAGAATGTCTTGCTCCAACCATTATGCAAGCTAGGTTCTCTCTTACTCAGACAGGGTAGTCTCACTCAGTATTAAGACCAATCATATTCCTGGCTCGGAACAGTAGCTCATGTCATCCACACATAAGTAAGGTCCTCTCCATGAATGTCACCAATTAAAGACAATTGTAAGAAATTAATGAGAAACCCAGTTATAAAAATCAACTGACTAAATTTAACATGGTAAAAAAATAAAGAAAAATAAGTGAGAAGAATAATTATTTGTGTTCCAAGGTACTTCAGCTTTTAACATTTCGTACAGCAATTGTGTATGAATGGTAGGAACAATAACATCTTTCCATCTTCAGTTATCTGTTATCAGAGGAGGTTTATTTTAAAGAGTTAATTGCACTTACCTGTGTTCCTTCCCTCATAAATTTAAGTATATCTTCAACTGTGTGGTTTTTTAAGATAACAAACCACTGAACTACAGCTGATTCAAGAGTATTTTCACGAATCTGGAAGAAAATTAATAGGTTTCAGAACTTTTTTGTCATAAAAACCTTTATCTGCCGGTACTCTGAGTTTTTCCTTTACTTTTTAAGTGTAAGAATAACTCTCAAGACCGCAAATCAAAGGATTTCAAGAAATGGATATTAAGCATATAGTCATATCCAGGCTGATTAAAGCGACGCTAAGGAGAGTATAAAATGCTTGAAATTCCCGAGAGCAATTTCCAAAATTGTCTGCTTTACTGCTTTATGTAAAGCCATATGTTTATATATATATATATATATATATATATATATATATATATATATATATATATATATATATATATATTTATATATATATATATATATATATATATATATATATATATATATATGTATATATAATTATATATATACATGAGTGTGTGCATTGAAACTAAATTTCCTGACTATCGAACTTTCTTCCCTGTGGATTACTAGCAAGCATTATGCAGAAGAGTACATTATAGTAAAGCAATATTTTGATCTTTCTATCCTTGGCTTTACAACTATCAATACTGACGTTAAGGGCTGCCCTAGATCAAGAGCCCGTGCCAGCACAAGGCTGACTTAATCCAAACTAACTACGAATGTTAACGAACTTCTCCCTAGTGTTAGTTACGAAAAACTTGCTAACCGTTTTCTCAGTTTTTTTCTTATCTTTTAATGTTTCTTCAGACTATGTTAGTGATTAATTGCATTAAGGGTGGGAATCATAGAAGCAAAATAAATTACAGTAGGGTGTTTTAATATTTGATCGTAAAAACGCCAGTGCATAAGTATATCATTTAGATCATCGTAATGGATACACCAGGAATAAGGAATATTGATGAAATCGTTTACAGTCCCTTCGCTTTTGCTGTTAAACAAGAATCCGGTAACTTCTGGTATGAGATGCAAAATTGACGACAGAGCAATCTACAGGCTAAAAAAAAAAATTGCCAATGACGCCAGTTAGTTATGTTTCTCTTTGGGTCCTGTAGATGGTAACAGCTTGTACTTTTTACTAATTAGGTGATACCATCTTTAACAATAGGAGAGGAAGCATTAGATATACGTATAAATCGGCATTATATTATAGGTGCATGTTTTAATAAGATTCTTTCTGCAGTAACTTTTGAATGAACGTCTGGTGTAAATATGAACATTACATACAAATGAAAGTCAAATACTTTTAATAAGGAAAAATATGTTCTCCATGTTGACTTCGTTCTTAGTCCTTAGCGATAAAGGTCTTTCCCGTTTTACATAGTGAGGTTCTCTGAAAGAGAACACCTTTTATTTCATCTTTCTCCGAATAAAAAGGGCATCGGCTGCATGTTAAAATATGTGTAGGAGGATTCATACAGGAAAACTTACTTGCAGATAAACTTGACCGTTCAGAATACGTTATCTCGAGATCTTTGGAAATGTGATATGTTTACTAATGTTGGGATTGGATAAACGTCCGTGTATGTATGTATATATATATATATATATATATATATATATATATATATATATATATATATATATATATATAGAATCTTCTGGTCACTTTCTCCAGACACGTATGTACATCCATATATATATATATATATATATATATATATATATATATATATATATATATATATATATATATATATATATATATATATATATATATTATATATATATATATATATATATATATATATATATATATATATATATATATATAGAATCTTCTGGTCACTTTCTCCAGACACGTATGTACATCCTAGGAATTAGAGAAGTTAAGAGGAATTGTGGTTATTACAATTACGTCCATAAATGCCTTTCATCGTAGTCTTTGTACCTGCATTACTACCAGTAATTGACGAATAATGGGAGACTATTCTGCAATAACAGTCATCACTCAAGCATTGCCATCAAAAGCAGAGAGAGTACTCAGAGTACTTTATTTCAAGAGAATAGGGCTGCAAGGGGCTTCAAGAAGAGAGAATTCGTGGCATTTAAATTATACGTATACTGTGGTTTTTAGCTCAAAAAAAGAAAAATTTTGAAAATAACATTTCTTCCATATCCTCCGAAAGTCCAATATATGGCGTCAACTTTCACTTTTTACCACTTTGGTATTCCATTTTCGCAATAGGGGACGACGCGTTAGAAAGCAACATCGTTAAACGCCGCAGCTAGGCTAATTGTAATAGAACTCTGTTCAGCATTTCTCAAAACATCATTTACAGGATAAGAATGTATTGTCAGTACCAACACGACGTTTTTGTTCAATGAAAATCTATGCTGATAAACTTAAACCCAAAGAGTAATCGTAATATATGACAGGATCTATAAGCTAACACGACGAGAGGCTTCCGTACATTGCGTAATCATTTGTATCCTTATGAAATATTCTTGACGGGGAAGTTCGTACCGTCATATTTATAACTATATTAAACCCGTTTTTCACTGGACAAACGAAGATAAGTAAAATCATATGAAATCATTTAAGTGCTAAGTCAGCCATATTTATTTATGTTTAAGCAAAGATATGTGTAAGCTATTGTGTAACATACATCATTCCACTAAAATCAGAATGCTCAACATTTTCCTGAGTTTTACAAGTAAATAAAGAATGAGGAAGTTGAGCGGAATGATGTAGATATTTATCTGAACAAGCTTGGATCTGGAATTGGACTTAACCTTTTGGAAAATGGCCATCGTGTTTGCCTCAGAACACAGGATGATAATATGACGAGGAATAGCAACTTGGCTGTAGGTTCCTACAAGGTCCCGAAGGCGATCTAAGGCCTCGTCGCACATAAAGATGGTCACCTCCGCCCATCTCCTGAAGCAGGTGCCAGCTGTCGCTGAAACGTCTGAAGAAATAGTAAATGGAATAATAGAATTGCTTACATACAAACATGTTTCATCAAACAAGTGATTAATCATAAGAGTAATGACTGTAATATTGTTGCTGTTTAGGATGGGACAAGTACCCGTACAGAATATTTTTAAAAATAAGGTAATATTTTGCTCTTAAAACTGCAAGTATTTACAGTAAAAAATAATTTTCGTGAGACTGTAGAAAGCACATTCAATTAAGTCTACCCAAGAACATGAAGGTGAAAATGGAACGCCAATTTTATTCTTGTAAAATGAAGGTAAAATTAGACTTTATTCTGTTCCATGTTGAAGGAAAAACAGTGTACATTTTTATAAAAACGAGTTGCGTTAAAGATATTTTAGTTCTTGTCTTAGAATTATCACTAACCTGGAAGCGTTCCCTCGTGAAAGATGTAGATGTTGCGTCCAGGTATAGAATCCAGAATGAATTTCAGAAGTCCTGTCATAATCTCTTCCTCGATTGTTCTAGTAATTCTGTAATTGCAAAATCACAATGCTCGTACTTTATAACAATAGACACGTTTTTAACCGCCCGTTACTTTTAAGTAATAAGTTGCTTAGTAAATGAAAGAAGGAACGGGGTGCAAATGGTACATAAATTATTGTTTTGCCACGAATGATAATTTTTAGGTTCTAAATCATCATTCATAAGATAAATCTATTTACTTCAAACTGACATACTTCTTTTACTGAGATATTGCTTGAATACAAATCTTTTTTCGAAAATCAGTACTGCCTATCACTTCATATATTCTGATATTAATAATTTACAATAAAAATTCGTTTTTGAATGAGCGGAAGAGGTGCTGGAAACGAAGAGCCAAAATATCGAAGAAATACGAGAATTCGTGCGACAGAGAGAGAGGGTTTGAATAAAAACATATAGCCAATGATAATGCGTAAGTCTTCTGCACAATAGATTCATCCTTAATGCATTAGTTAAAGAATGAATAACAATAAAGGCTGCCTTGTCATTCACTGGAGCCGCCCCCAGTAAGATAAACAAGCTTCTGTTTGGGAAAAAAACTAACCCCGATATCCGAGAGTATAGTGAAGAATTTTTGTGATAGTCCAAATGCAAGTTAGTATCCATAGCATTTCCTTTTGCGTTACCGGTACCCCTCTGGCCTCCCGTCGGCGAAGTATCTTGATTTTTCTTCAGTAGCATCTTTCCTTCCACAAACATACCTGAAGTTGTCACCTTTGTAATTTATATATATATATATATATATATATATATATATATATATATATATATATATATATATATATATATATATATATATATATATATATATATATATATATATATATATATTCACGTGTGTATATATATATACATTTCCGACTGACATCGGGATCGAACCCGGGTCTTTCAACTTAAAGGTCTGGGGTCGTTCTCGGTGTGAGCCAGGAATTAATTTCTGTTTCACACGTGATTGTATATTGATTACTTCTATCCGATATATTTGTATATATATATATATATATATATATATATATATATATATATATATATATATATATATATATACATATATATATATGTATGTATATATACTGCATATGTGTATATATGTATGTATGTATATACATACATATTTATATAAATATAACAAGAAGTACATAGGAATACCATATACCTGGCTATTTACGTTTTTGCCCATAGTGCCTCATACGATATCTTTGGATAAGGAGCTGGATCAAATCAAATCTAATTTCTAGCCAAAAAGACTTTCTTCTATAGAGGAGGATGCTCTCCTCAGCTCAAAGGATCTACAGCTGAAATAATACGTGTAAAGAAAAGAGATAGCCAGGGACAAGGTTAAAGAAGGGCTATAGATTCAACCTCTCCAAGAATAAAAAAAAAAAAAAAAAAAAGAACCACACGTGTGGGTGGAATATTTCACGATGGAAACAGTAAGGTCGTCATAAGCATTTAGTAATTAGAATGGGGGAAAGAATTTACAACGTAATCTTTTATATTAATTTTATAATGCATACATATTAAATATACAACGGGTGTAATAAATACCTATTTTTCAATGTTTCTTACACATAGTTACGTCGTCTGATGCAAATTGGACTTACCTATCAACAGAACAGAACATATCGCTGTTATAAGAGTTACGCTCCTATCTCCCATGTCAGGGCTGAGTGCCGTCTGGCGCTGTAAATTTCTCTCTCCTTCCTTGTCTGAACTGCAGGAAACTAGAATTAGGAGAGGTATATCAAAGTAAGAAAGCAGGTAACGGTCATTTCCTCACTCTGGATCAGCCTTTGGTAATGTGTTCCCTATTTAATGTTATATACAGTATGTACTTGAATGGATGTTTAAGTCTGAAAAGTGCTGACGTCCGCTTTGGGAAACTTTTGACCCCTTATGTTTTATTCCTTTTCTGTTGTATTATGTATGTATGGATTTAAAGTAACGACTCGAATGTATTGCCGTTCGTTGTAGTATTTGAAGATAAATGGAAAGATTTTATGCTATAAATTTGATGAGTAGAGGGAGTGTAACATAGCAGCATTGTCAGCATATTTATTCTGTACATTACATATTTAGAAATTGAACCTTGAATATCGTATGCAGTCTTTTAAGGCAGTTTTAAGCTGTATAGAGAGAGATCCAGGGCAAAAAGAAAGCGACAGACTGTTTATGGTACCGGAAAATATCGGTTTTGTTTATTGAAAAGCTGAGAAACTCTAGAGTCTATGGGTTTCCTCCCGAAAAAATTACAACTTAGCGACAGGTTAACCAGTTAAAGTTTTACCAGTATCATATAACAGGCTGTCGCTCTTCTGACTGCACTAGATTTCGATCTAACATAGCTTCTGATTATAAAGACCAAAATAACCAGTCGTCAGGTGTGAATCTATATCTCGAATAAAGAAATATACGGCCACATTACCTAAAACGTCATTATCTAATTGTTTAACGGTAGCAAATGAAAGTCCTAGATTCGGTAGATACTGGACAACTCAGACGTTACAGTATATCTTAGTTCACTGTATAGTGTCCGCAGAAGAAATATTATTTAGCAAAGTGGATATATCATAGTATGGACTTGAGGCATTTGGTCTCTCTCTCGATTTCTATATTTTACTTTCGCCACTTTTCAGCCACAGAGTTGCTTGATTATTATCAGCCTTTAAGAACTTTGCTGGTCTTCTCAGGGTACCGCTGCAGTTAAGCACGAGTTATCTGAGTTTGTACGGCTGTATAAGGCTGTCTCAGTATACACACACATATATGCACACACGCGCACACGCACTCATATATATGTGTGTATACACACACACACACACACACACACACACACACACATATATATATATATATATATATATATATATATATATATATATATATATATATATATATATATAGTATTCATGAACATTAAGTCACTTCCCCAGATGTCAACCTCTCAGTTCTTAGCTTTTATTAGTATTAAAAGGGTGAGGTCGTCATTAGGCTTTTGCTCTTCTGTACCTTTGCAGCGACCTACTGCACTCACCTAACTACCTGGTACATTATTCACCGCTAAAGTCAAAGTCACAACACGTAGAGCGGACGTTAATGGTACGTGTCTAAATAGCTCTGTCTTTTCTGAGCATGCGAATTCCGACACTAATACAGAGATTTAATAGACAGAAAAGACTTCTTGATTTAAAAGTATGACTTGACCGCTTAGTGACTCGTATTGCGAAAAGCTGTGAAAAAGTTCACTTAAAAATGAGATCACATAACCTGTAAAAGGAACAGGATCTTCTCTTCAAAAGCGTTTGTATATTTTCAGGGCATAAAAATGTAGGCTTTCTATTGAATTCTCTGCTTTTCTATTTTGAATGAGAGCATCTTTCAACCCTTGGATATGATTTCCTCACGGATTGGAACCTCCTGTTACCCGAAAATCACTCGAAACATTATCTCACTTAAGAGCCTGTCTCCTTGACCATTTCTTTCTGAATTTTTTGGATACGTTAGAAAAATCTTTATCTGTCACCTTCATGATACATATGTGACTATTGCTAGGCGTGAGGCCTTATTCAGCTATTCAGAATTTCTTCCCCATTTGCCCTTAAATTGCCACACTGATTCCCTGTGTATTGACAGAAAGGTAATTGAACTAAATCAGCTTTCATACTTTCAATCATATATAGCATTTACTTACCAAATTTTCTATCTGAATGTGCTCTCTTGTATCGGGCAGTTCTGGGGTGGCTGGAATACAGAAAATTAATGCATGAGATTCGCTAAACTGATGTCCAATAACCAGTTACTGTACATTCCTTGGAGAGGTTATCGTGTGAACAGACTCACAACCGACAATCATTTCGTTTTATATTTCTGTGTCTTTAACTTGCATTTGTGTGAGTGTGTACGTGTGCGTGTGAGTGAGAATTGCCAGCTATCGATTGTGACTGATGCAGCCCCTGTCTCCTCTCTTCCCTGTTGGTCGAGAATGCTATTCATTTATCATAAAACCAAACCAAGTCTGAGAGCACTTTCATATCACTTTAGTGACGGGCGTTGATTACTGTAGATTGATTTTTTTTAAGTGGCCATAAGTTACACGAGTTACACCACATAATTTGCTAATGGATAATCTTAATTAAAAAATTTCTCTTCCATTGTCTTCTGTATCGAATTTTCTTTCTCTGCTCTATCACTTTTCCACAAAACTACCCATCAAAGGGTAATTTACTGCTTTATTACAAAGCAGGCGTTACTCATATTTCTGGTCTGTCCGTGCCTGACATATTCCAGTGCAGAATCACTCAATTTTAAATCCTGAGGGTCTACACTATGATTTATAATGTTCTTTAATACTTAAATTAACAATACATCTCTCTCAACCTCGTGGAACCATTACGCAAAACCATAAATTCAGTACCAGCATTCCCTTCAAACTTTTTGCCGATATTGCACGTCTGTGCAATATAGGCAATATTCAAACTTGCTTTACGTTGCCTCAAATTATACTTTTGTATCATATTCATTCTTTTTTTTAGCCCATTCCAACTTTATTTCAAGTATGATTAACGTTATTCATCCACAAGTCAGCAGACACTGAGCCCCAGCGAAAGTCAGGCCCGCAAGACGGAGCAGAAGGTATGTACGCAACCACTCAACCATTATATACAATTTCCCTTTGAAATTAAGTCTTTACTGGTCACGCCATTCACCTGGGATTTCTATATTTCTGAGGTGATTCCTAACACATTTATATAATTCCTATACTCATCCACACATCCCCCTAACTCCCAAAATTCTCTGTCCTTAAAGGAAGAGAGAAGTTCTGCCACCCTTTTGATGTCGTGCCGAGATGTTTGAAGTATTATCTGTGCTCTGTCTTGAAGTAGCTAATCGCTTATTCTTTACTGACCAGATGACTGCTGTTCCGCGGTCCTGTTGGGAGCCATGCTCCCTACGATTGTATGAATAGATGCCCATTGAAACCCACCACACAGACGAAGGTTGACTCGCAGCCCATCAGAAGACCTCCTGGTAACTGTCCACTGAAATCAGACGGCAGATAAATGGATCGTTATTTGATCTGGGTGCAAGGAAACTTGTGTTTAGTAACAGACTAAATTGGATAGAGTTAGTCGTAAAATTACTTCAATTAGCTGGCATCTCTACAATGTCAATTTACCTCTAGAGATCCCTCCATAGTCATGATGTGGTCATGAACTGTTGCATTTTCGACTGTTCCATTCATATCGCGAAATTTACAATTTTTTTTATAAAAAAAGTATACCTTAGTTTTACCAGACCACTGAGCTGATTAACAGTTCTCCAAGGGCTGGCCCGAAGGATTAGACTTATTTAACGTGGCTAAGAACCACTTGGTTACTTAGCAACGGGACCTACAGCTTATTGTGGAATCCGAACCACATTATAGCGAGAAGTGAATTTCTATCACCAGAAATAAATTCCTCTAACTCTTCACTAGCCGGGCCGGAGAGGCGAACTCGGGCCTAACGAGTGCAAGGCCACAACTCTACCGACTCGCCCAAGGAAGAGCTACAATTTTTTCTCTCTCTCTCTTTTTAATAAGCTATTCAGAGGCAAACTGCATAAAAAAAATGCCTGGTGCATAAAAGATATTTAAATGTGTAATTTACGTAAATTCAGAGGGGAGCAGTAACATCTTTCAAAGCAATCATAAATACTTGAAATTGCCATTCACACCCTCAGTGGGCGACTATCAGTTGTCATAATATTATTCAGCAGACATTGTGTTCTGGGTGCAAATTCAGGGACAATGTTAATTTCATTAATGAATACTGATGAGATCATTTTTCTTATAAAGCTGCAGATCACCTGAAACAGTGCTTTTGCGAGTGGTTTACAGGAATGTTATAGACCGTGGAGAATTATGGAAGAGAATGCAAAGTGAAATAATGCGCAAAATAAAAAAAAGACAGGCACTGAATATTACAACTAGGTACGGTCATAGGGGATGACCGACAGAACAAATTATTACATAAAAAATAATAGCTATACTGAGCACATAAATATTATGGCCCAGAAAAAATACAATAGAAAAATTAAGCGATCTAGTTGAGCGTTGAAAAAAGTTAAGTATATCTTAGTTTAACCAGACCACTGAGCTGATTAACAGCTCTCCTAGGGCTGGCCCGAAGGATTAGATTTATTTTACGCGGCTAAGAACCAACTGGTTACCTAGCAACGGGACCTACAGCTTATTGTGGAATCCGAACCACATTATGACGGGAAATGAATTTCTATCACCAGAAATAAATTCCTCTAATTCTTCATTGGCCGGTCGGAGAGTCGAACGCTGGGCCAACAGCGTGCTAGCCTAGAGCTCTACCCACCCCTCCCTCTCTCGGCTAGCACGCTGTTGGCCCAGCGTTCGACAAAATCCACAATTACACTACTCACTAGTCACAACAAAGAACATCAGTACAGACCCACAGCAACGCTGAACACCACCATAATTCCACACACACATGAAACAAAAATCCTAGGAGTCACATACAACACTTCAATGTCATTTGCTCCACATGTCAGTAACATCATCAAGAAATGCAGACCTAGACTAAATGCACTAAGATCACTAACAGGCACAACATTTGGACAACAAAAAGAAACGCTCATCACAGTATACAAACAATACATCCGCTCCATAATAAACTACGCCAGCCCAGCCTGGCACCCTGCCATATCCAACACACAACTAAACAAACTACAAATAATACAAAACACAGCTCTTAGAATCATCCTTGGCAGTACACAATCCACACCAATAGAACACTTACACGCCGAAACCAAGATTCTCACCATCAGGCAACACTTAGACATGAGAGGCACACAATTCTTGGCATCAGTCATAAACAACACAAACAGCCCATGCTATTACCTTCACGACCACCCTCCAACACACAGGCAAATAGCGAATACACCACACAGACACTATACAAATATCTTGAATTCTATACCACCACCCACAAACATCACACAAAACAAAAAGCACATCCATACTCACCTCACCAGACAAGCACTTAATAACCTTCCCAACAACAAAATACTCGGCACCCCCCAACCCAACATAAGCAGCACAGAAACACAGCTCTCAAGATTGGAGAGAGTACACCTGACTCGACTTCGCTGTGGTCATCACCAATCACTAAACACCTACAAACACCGCATAGACAACACCCAAACAGACATATGTCCACTCTGCCAAGTTAGTCCCCACACAATTACACATCTCTTAGTAGAGTGCCCTAACTTGGCAGCCCTTAGACAACAACACAACATCCACACTACCACACAGTTATGGTCAGATCCAGTAAGCGTGGTGTCCTTCTTGCGCGGTGCAGGCTTCCTGGCATAACAGAGTCTGGAGAACCACAACAACAACAACAACACCCACCCCTCCAACGAAGAACCATATTTGAGTGTTGAGAGCCGAGGAACCTTCGTGAATGAGACACTGAGTAACAGTAACATTTATGACATTCAAATATTGCTGCATTTTTACAAAATCATTTTGCGTCGAGTAATGACCTCCCAGTCGCTGCTCCCCTTTTGGAAACCGGTTGTTCAGCGTTTGTCTTGGTAAACATTTACGTAACAATAAGACAGAACTCAATGCTTGATTAACCCAAAGCTTTTGCAGTTCACTTGATTTTCTCCCTTTAAGCTTTCGTTTTATTTTTGATTTCGACTTGTATTGTTTGTATTTTCATTATGCTAGTTTGCAGTTTGCTTTTCCATTTTGCAAGTTATAGTGGTTGTTTATCTTCTGTTGTAATTTTAAAGATGAAACGGTATTTATTTATATTATCATATTTATCAGTTGTCCCTCTTCATAATTAACTAGAGCAAGATAGAAGGGGATACAAAAGCATATACTGTTGTTGTTATGAGAAAAACCAAATGCTTTTGATATCGTGAAAATTATATATATAAATATATATATATATATATGTGTGTGTGTGTGTGTGTGTATGTATATATATATATATATATATATATATATATATATATATATATATATATATATATATATATATATATATATATATATATATATATATATATGGGTATGTGTGTGTCTTATTTTGAGAGGCAAAAGAAGTCATGATTGGACATACGAGTCTAATAAAAAGAGGTCTCCAAAAGGAACAACAAACGTGTCCTTGTGGTGGCTGATTCTAAAGGAAAAATACCCTCCCAAATCCGAATGTAAGTTCTAAAGGAATAAGCCTCCATTTTAGAAAAAAAAAAAGAGAAACTCATTAAAATGCCCTAGTTTGGGATATGTGAAGAACTCTGTTCATCGTCTTTCTTCCTATCTTCGTTAATCCACAAACACTTCTTGTTGACTAAGTAACCCCATACTGGAATACTTACGATCTTCGTATACTTCAACATCCGTGTCTTTAACCCTAGCCCATTTTACCATTTATTTTCATTTTACATGGTCTTCTTATCTCCAAATCAAACCCAATTGTCTTAATTAACCCTATAGTTATGTTTTCACCTCCTGCTTTTGTAATTCATTATTTCTTCTCTTTTGTGCTTTTCATATTCCCCCACAGTACTTTAAAAGCAGCATATGAACTTTGCTTTTCTATATTGTTTTTCCTTTTCTTCTATTGTTTTACCTTCTCTTGCTAAATCACATAAGTTCCTCAAGCTGATTTAGTTCCTCCTACTCTTCCTCCTAATATTCTCACCTTTTTTTTTCAAGGTTTTGTTGCAATAAGTCTTTGACAATTTCTTCGTATTCACCTAAGACTTACTCTGTATTCCTTTGTTTACAACGTTCTCGAGAAACTTTTTTTTTCTCAAAGTTTTCTCTTCTTTTTTGTTCTTTGGAAGATTTATAGATTAGTCATGGTGTTATGCGTTCTAAAAGTCCCCTTTCCAATATCGTTGTTCTGTCTTGATTTCAGTAATCTATATCCAGCAATTCTCTGACGTGTAGTTTGAAGAGTGGTGCAGTGTCCTAGAGTCTCTGTTAAATATCATATTTCCTTTTTTATTTTTTTTTATACTCAAGAATATATTGGGTAACAGATATCCAACGATGTTCACTTACGAGGGGTGTGGCCCTAACCCTTGGGAATTTATCAATTATTGATATGGCTGCCGTATTTATTAAAGCTTTTAACTTCTTTTCTAAGTCATTTAATTTACTTGACAAAGGCACGAAGTCTACTCTTATAACTACGAAGTTATACAAGTATTTTCACGTTGTGATAATCTTATTTTCTCTAAATTATTCTTGTATATCATTTCTCAGGTTTCTCACTCTCCTTACTAGTTCTCTCTGTACCTTTCTGTTTGCCTCATTCAGTTGATTTCATTTCTATCCATCCGACGCCGTCGTCTTTCGTATTTTTTTAATTTTAGGCATGATACATTTCGTAATGTTTACAACCAGTTAGAACCGCTAGTCATCGAGTTTATTTCCTTTATGTCTCATGATAGCTTGCCGATGTATATTCCAAATAGTGTTGGTCTGAAAATACAGTAGTACCTTGTGGTTCTCTTGACAAGAATATTTTACGGAAACTTTCAGTTTCCATTGTAAAAGCTCTACAATTCGGGTAACATGTTAACTGTTTTATTGAATCATTTCCAACGGCTGTCTATTATAGGTATTGTATCGAAGTTCATGGACTACTGCATCAGATGCTGCACCTCAGGTTTAATAGTATCACAGTACACAAGTAGCCTTTTCTTGTCTTTCCAGAAATCGTCCTTCGCATAGCACAGAAGAGCGTTGTGCGCTTGAGATGGACGATTTCTTGGAAGGCATGAAAAGGCTACACGTGCACTATTAATACTGTTGAACCTAAGTGTAGCATCTGATGCTGAGGGCTGATTAATTATAGGACAAGAATAACTCCGTTCAGGGATCAAGATGCTCAAAGGGCTGCTGTGCAATGCTGTTTCAGTAATCATTAACAGAAACAGTGTAAAGGCGTCAAGCGCCTCTTCATTTCTGCATTAATCACGTCATGTATATTAGCTGTTATTATTTCATATTTTTATATATATCTCCATACGTATTATTGTCTGGCCTTTCCGTCGATGTATGTAACCACCTTTGTACGTTTATTGTAGCACGAATTATTCTCATTTATCTGTCATCTAACAAACACAAATTCTTGCCCAAATGCGTGACGTGGGATCCGCAGGTCGGTGACCACCTTTCCGTCCGCATTCCTCGTTGTATACCTGCTTCTGAAAAAATAAATCAGTCATACCCAGACCTGTCGTCTTGAATCTCACAACAGCAAGTTCGATATTCGCCTATGCGATTCTAAAGAATGTTTTCATTCTCTGTTCTTGAAAGTTACTCTTGCGAGCGGCTGTCTCTTCCTATCAGAGCTTATACAAAGGGTCTTCTAGTTAATCTTCTGACACAGCGCAAATTGCTCATGAAAAATTTCTGTTGTTTCACTGGCTGCCATTGGAATTACATTCAATATCAAATTGTTGTCCGTTAGGTTACAAGTTCCCTCGCATTAAACCATTTCACGTCTTATTTTTTTAGTAAGGGTTTTTGTGAGAAATGCTATTTTAATCTAACCTGTTTTAAAGTTAAGATAAATTTTTCTTCTTTCTTTTTGAGGAAGAAAGTTTTGCAAGGTCTTGTTTGTTTCCAGTTTTCAGAGGGGGCACTGTCAACCTTTTCCTGATAAATCATTGACAAATAGAAAGAGCTTCTTATTGGAGTTACCTGTTTCCTTTAGCTCTCTGATATAGCACAGTCTTGTTTAATTTTTTCAACTCTTCTTCATTTCTCAGTCTTCATCTCTTCATTTCTCAGTCTAAACAGATACTGCTACAAATTCCTGATTTTCCTTTTTTCACCTGTTATTTTCAGCATGGAGTTTTCTTCTTCTAAATTCTCTTATTTCATCGTCAAAACATGGTGGGATTTCTTTCAGTTCTTCTCTCATAAAGACCGAACAATATTTATTTTACTTTCAGCAAAACTCTCACATAAAACTAAGAAAAAATTTACCTTATTCACTTACACTAACAATCTTGTACTATATCTACACTACTGCAGTATGAAACCGTGTCCCAAATATCTCCTTCTACTCGCTTATATTTATAGGTGTTTTTTCCTTCCATACACCTAGTTATTGCAGTTTATTTATTTATTTTATTTTATTTTATTTTATTTTATTTTTTTGGTCGCAGGTCTCCTGGATATGCATAGTACGGAAAGCATTCTAATATGTATCGTAAATTTACCGTCACCGAGATATCGAAGCCTGTTTATGTATCGAATTTCATGCCCAATAAGGCCGGTGCTAAACACAGCATTCATGCGAGCCGGGCTGGCATGAAAGCTAAATTTTTCCTATTTAAGTTAAATGTGACAGCTTTAAGATAACAAAGTCGCAGTTACTAGATTTTTAGCAGTCTATATTACCGATACATCACGGGCGGGCGCACACATACACACACCGTCTCTCTCTCCCTCTTTGTTGGTGTAGTAGTAGTAGCAGTAATAGGAGAAGTTTACCGTTGAAACGGCTCCTTCGTTTGCTTAGGCTTGCCAGTGTTTGGGTTGTGATCCCGCTGGCACGGACTCTCTGTGTTGGTGTAGTAGTAGTAGTAGCAGAAATAGGAGAAATTTAGCTTTGAAACGGCTCCTTCGCTTGCTTCAACTTCCTAGTGTTTGTGCTGTGATCCCGCTGACACGCGGCTATTCTGACCTTACAGTCAAAGCGCTTTGCTTTAAATTTCTACTTGTCATTATTCAAATAATGTCTGAAATTCTTCGTTAGAAAATTTTAACAAATTCAAAATTTATATAAAATACTGATACTATTTTTCATAATTGATTCATATAGAAAAAAGCTGCTGCACAAAATTATTTTTCTAATGCTAACTTTAACATCAATAGTTACACTTCAAACTGATGCATTAGGATATGTGTATATGAGATTAAATCGTCCAAAACTACTAATAGCTAATTTTCCAGTATTTCTCGAAATTCGGCGATCGCCACACTTTGCTTTCGAAAAATCTTTCCTGTTTTCGATTTCCTTTGTAGACGTATCTATGAAAAGAGAAATTCTAGCTATTAACTCGTCTTTGTCTTCTTGGTATGGTTATTACACGAAACTAAATTTGCACCTAATCTTATTGTGTATTGGGCAATGAAGTAAAACTTGCTCTAAATTTTTATTCACTTCTCTGCATTTAAACATCGAGTTTCTTCACCTTTTCACCATTCTTGTCTTTCATGTTCTATTCACTTTTTACAGAAATAATTCAAGATTTTTTCCCCTCTAGATCCTTTATTCGATGAACAAGTAATTTCTGACTGTTTCTCGTTCGTCGTATCTGTAAGGCTTCTGAAATATGCTCACTGTCTTCGTTCCATTAACCTAAGATAAGTAATGGATGCTTCATCTAGTTTGATCCTTATACGGAAAAATCGATTCTGGCCTGTTGGCATACATCCACTTCTATTTTATCTTTTTCCATTGTCTAGGTATTTTCATCTTCTTTCTTCAATCTGTTCCAACCCATTTCCATATTATTTGTCTTTATTTATCCTGCCCATTATAAAGATCTTTCTTTACATCTTTTTCCTTAAATAATTAAGTCAGTTTCATCCATGTAGTATTCCTGTTATTTCTCACTCTCTCCAGTACCCGTTTTCAATGGTCCATTATTTCTTTCCTCTATCCTTTTCAAGAAGGCCTACTGTAGTCTCCCACAGCTTATTTTCGTGCAAATGTACTGCATTCCCATTTTCCCTGTTAATGTATACTGAGTTGCATCTTTTTCTATTTTCATAAAACTCTTCTACTTTCCCCACATGCAGTTTTTTTTTATATTTTTCTTTCTGTTTAACGTATATCAAGTATTAACCTACTGTATTATATTAATGGTGTACTGTTATTCCCTTCCAGTAGGTTTTCTTCGCATTAATAATAATGTGATTGAGTATGCCATACCTGCTGTTTTATCTGCTTCATCTTTTACCCATTAATAACTCTCTTCTGTTATATTTAGTTATTCCAGTATATTTGATGTTCTGCTATTCATATACCTCATATTTTTCCAGTTTGTGCCAGGCATTGCATATTAACACTGCTTTTGTCCGTATTTGTTTGCTTTTCATTTGTCTTGCATATTTCAGTTAGTATTTTTGTTTTACTTTTTTTTTACATCCTTAACTAGTACCTGACAAATTTATGTTATTAATTTAAACAGTCTTGTTGAATGTTGGTTTCTGAGCCTTCAAATATATATCAAGAGATTGTTCAATAAGCTCCTACTTACCCTGAGGAGGACTTAGGATCATGTCGTCCATGAAATACATTTTTTTATCTTTGTGATAGTAAGGATTTGATGTCTACTTGCGCCATGTTTACTTTTAGTTCTGCATATTCGTTTTTGTTAGGTTTTGCTTAACAATGAGTTTTACATAGATTATTTTATTAAGCCTATTTGTTTTAAGTTTAAGTTGCTCTATGTGATCAGATCGACGTTGATTTGTTTACTAGTTGTGTCGAAGTAATGTGAGTCTTTCAAATACTAATAAAGTTTTGACTCGTCTGTTTTCTTGTTATTTAATAACAAAATTTACTGTAGTTTTAGAGTAAGTCAGCCTTGTGCAGTAACTATATATACGCTGGTCTACAACCCTACACAAGGCTTATCTTCATCTTTCTGTAGGTTTTAACATCGACAGTCAAATGTTTTTTTTTTTACTCATTCTCTTCATTACTTTTATTTACAAAATTTAAAGATTTAATTCCACACCTGAACTGAGATTACAGTATTATCATAAAGCTTGTCAAAAATGAAGATGGAAAATCGAATTGGCGGTTTAGTGGTTGTAAGCAAATAGAGACATTTTGGAAGTGGCGCCATTCGCTGGAGCTGGGTGCGCCATCAAACTCAAAAGAAGAGAAGCGTCTGTGTACAAACGTTTACTCTGTTTACCGGACTTCGGTACCCGGCATCTGATATTTTATATCGTGGTAATCCAGCCACATCTTGTCATCAAAATGGTAAGTAATAGGACAACGGGATGCGTTATTTAGTTAAGATGATGTGTGTTATATTAGGATACACTTTCATCCCCTGGCTGTACGATAAGCGTAGTATGATGTGCCATGAAACGGAAGCCTAGGTGTAGAAGTTAATTTTGTTTCAAATTTCACCAATTTTGTGTTATTTCATTTAACATGTTTTCGTACATAACTAGAACCTGAGAAGTTTTTTTTGTAATTATTATCAAATATCTTACTTTTCTTTTTTTCTTCCACTTATTAGGCTATACGTAACGTACTGTTGGGAATGTAGAAAGATAGAAAGAAAATCCTCTCCTTCCTTTTCTGTTAGTTATTTTCTCCTCCGGATTAGCATATTGCTGTAAAATTTACGCCTTCGTGTACGGATTGAAGCTAGTTATATAAGTTAGGGTGTTGGGCTTTTTTTTTTTTATACTAGTTTAGCGTATTATAGCATAGGTCTAAGCCGCAGTCAGGCCGTCGATTCAAATTGATGAATGCCATGTATCTCGTTTATGCATCAAGCACATAATTTTATATCCCGTCGTCCAGGATTAAGACTCCAGAGGTTTTTGGATACAAAAGTAAAGTTATAAATGAAACGCGTCCCAAATTATCCCAGGTTAGGTTAGCCGAGCCTCACATTGCTTGAACATGCTGCGTCCTGTATCTCTTAGGCCACGCTACCAGTATCCTAGGCTAACACTGAAATAGGCTAGACCTTAGGGTATTGAAGACACAAACTGAACTGTTTGTGCCCTGATCTGGCTGGGGGTGGGCCTTCACTTGTCCTGGACCCCCCAAGTAGCCTAGCCTAAAACAAAACAGTAAAATTATTTTAGTTGCATGGCCCGATTCCCGCCAATTGCCAACCGGGACAGGTTACGGTCCTTTTGGAGGGTCCAGGGCAGGCAAAGCCCTCCTGGCCAGGTCAGGACATGGCGCCCTAAGTTAGGTTAGGTAGGTAAGATTGGTTAAGTCAGGACGTAGCATTTTAGGAAAGGTTGTGTCGATTTATGTATGATGAACCTGTCAAGGTTGACAGCTGGCGGGATTCAGGCTGTGCAACTAAAGTTAAATTTTACCCACAAAACTTCAGAAACAATGGACTAGAGCCTGGTCCTGTCATTCTGCAAACTATCGATGTGGATATTTAGCATATAGTGTAATTTAGGATTTTTTACATCAGAATTTGATAGAGAACATCAAGATTCAACCAGTGAATCTGACTCCACAGAAGGGTTGATGGTGGTGACTAATCACCAAAGGCACGTTGAACCCATTTTCCAAAAGGAATCTTTAGATATAGGTTAGGTCAGGGTACGACAGAAATAGGAGTATTGCCACATCTCTGCTTGTACCAAGTACTGTACATTTCAAATGGCACATAGGCCTAGGCTACCACCTAACGGTCCTGGTTAGTTTGGCCCCAAGTCATTTAGGCTGTAACATCCAAAACAACATAAGACTGTTTAAGGTGTTTATTGTTATGTTTATGGTGTTTACTGTCATTATTTTATGTTTTACCTACATCCCCAAGGGGCTGGTACCAAACACCCACCAAGTGAACATGAGGCCTGCTTTAGAATTTACCAGGCTTAGCCCCACTTTCCAAGGTGACAAAGCAAGTATAATTAATATAGGGTAGGATGCTGAGTGAGGGGGATTCATGGGGACAAAGTCCCCTACTCCCCAGACAGGTCGGGTCACAGCATCACAGGTTAGGTTAGGTTAAGGTAAATTTTGTTAGGTCATATTCCCACAGAAATGATTATTAGGCCTTCAAGAGCCCGGACCCCATACTCTACATTTGCTCCTTCTTTTTATGGAAGACGATCTTTGAGTGATAATGCAGAACAGTTGCTCACGTATTCTGCTGTGCATGATATTGGTTTGGAAGGTCCGCTGAGGTGAGGTAAAACAGTTTCAGGAACCATGGACTATTGTTCTACATAACGATAGCATGTGCTTATAACTTGATTGATTAGAGTTATTTTTCATACACATGGGCTGGAATTGAATACACCCAAAATCATGTTACCAGGAATATGACCTAACCAAACCCTATCTAAATTAATCCCGGAAACCCAAGCTAACAGGAAGAATATAAATAAAGTATAATTTTGGGTGGAAGTTTACATTCAATGCATCCTTTACCACATTTACCCATAACCCAACATATACCCAGGGTTCTGTGCCCTGACCTAGGTGGGGGCCCAGCAAATCCCCCTTTTGACCCCCAAATTAATGGTAGTAGGTGATAGCCTAATCCTCATTTTTCATCAGAGTAACTTAATAGTAAAAGAATTAACTTCCTGCCTTTCAGAATTGTTGAGGTTATAGTCATCGGCTCCCATCCCCTTTTTAGCCTTGTTCGAGTGTTTGGTGTTGGTTGTGGAGTTCCATGTTATATTGTATTGGTTGGGGTGATAGCATGCCTAGCAAATGGTGGTGTGCAGCTGTTCAGCAGATAAACTAAAACTCTAAAACTTATATGGAACACCTTTTATGTACTGTTTCCAAACGCAAAGTTTAAGAGAATGATGGTACAGTGGAGAGACTATTGCATTGAATTCATCACATGTTGAGACATGGTAAAAAACGAAAGAAAGTTTCATTAAGTGCTTCCATTTTGTAGGCTGGCATAGGTAAATTTGGACCAGAGTGCTGGTTATTAGAGTACATTGTTGTGATTGGTTAAAATTCAAAAACAGTGGGCCTAGCACATGATTTGAGGTCAACTAGGCATACAATTGTCTGAATGTAAAATAAATGCCACCCGGTAAACATTGTTGGGGCCACCACAATGTTGTCATCTCAAGAATTACATGAGGTAATCGGACCTATTCTCTGGTAAAATCTGCAATCAGTGAGTTGATGGCTATTGATTGCCAACCAGCATACATTGTTCAAGGGGGTTAGAGTTGTACAGTTGACGTTAGTGCTAGGGCAACAAGTCTTGCATAAATGTGTGTGTGAATGGAGATTGCTAGTGTATTGTTTTTGATGGAGTCCATGTCTTCCAAGGCTCATTCCAAGATCACAAGACCACATTATCAGACTCCAAGACGAGTGTTTGAATCAAACCTAGGCTTCTATGTTTGAAATTGTTTTGAATTTAACCATACATTCCAAATTCAGTTTTTTAGATTTTGGTCACAATCCTGTCAGTCATTGTCATTGTGAAGGAACCCAAATTAAGATGAATGTAACCAATATTTTAAGAATAGAGTGCCAAAGTAGTCACTGAAAGCAAATTAGAGATTTGTTTTCTATAGTCTCCATTACAATAAGGCAAAGTTCATTCATAATGTCTTAAAGCATGTAGTATGACTGCTTTATGAGAATGAGAAAGCTATTACATTGGATTGGAAGCCATTACTTTAACATGTAAGATTTTCTACAAGTTTAAGTAAACTTAGGTTCAGCGCCTTGTTTTTGATATGCATATGTTAGACAGTGAAAACTTAAAAATATAATGATATATATTAATTAGTAGATAATCATATACATCAGCAGTGATGCATATTAGAACAAAGCTGATGAAATAAAGTGTGAAATAACAGTGATGTAAGTTTATGATTAAAGCCTGCAGTGAGTTCCTTATACTTCATTTTTGTAAATAGAGTTTGAGTGTTGTATGGATGTAACTTGTAGTTTTATAGGCTAAAGCATAAGGTAAAGAATATATTGAGTTTTGTCATTTTATTTTTTACATTATAATTTCCTTTTTCAGACGTTCTCCAAGAATAACAAAATGCTCAATCATATTGGGTATAGAATGAAAGTCACCATGCAAGACAGCAGGACGTTCATTGGCAACTTCAAAGGTATGAAGTGGCATGTGCACGTGTTTAAGCTACCTTAGTTTTATACTGTAGATGATTTCATTATTTCTTTACCTCTGCATATCATCCTCTGACCTTGATATGTTAAGAGTAACAGTTTCATGTTTACAAATGTTTGGTTTATTTATGGGAACATTTTATGAGGCCTCAAGTCATTAAGCCATACCTTAACTTGAGATTATATACCAGTTAGGTAGGTTTCAGAGTGAAAATTGATGCATGCAGTATGTTGTGAAATAAAGGTTTCTGGAAGGTAGGCAAGTGGCAGAGTGCTTCCCACTCATCAGTCAGTAACCCAATTACTTCTTTTGGCCACTGTTCGGTCTAGAGGTCTTCACTGCCACCGTGTTTATTTTATGGCAGGTAGGAGAATGGCAGAGTACCACCCACTTACAGTCAGTAACTTGATCACTTTCCCCTCAGCTGCCCTGGAGTCCATACATCTCTGCTGCTGCTCTGGTAATGGTGGCAGTTGGATGAATGGTAACATATCACATAACTCATCAGTTGGCAACTGATTGCATTTCACATTTTCTTTGGATGCCAAGAGTAAATATCAGTGCTACTATTCTGGTTATGTAACTCTACTGGTTTTGAAACTTCCTGGTAAATGATATTTTTCTAGTAGTGGTTTTTCAGTATATCATGGATACTTACTGTATATGTTGAATATTTACACAAATTTTTACTTTTATGTTGTGGTGGTTCATCAACAAGATATCTGATCAGCAAATGTATTTTCCCTCACTTGCGTAACTTGTTTTCACTTAACAGTGATTTCAGGTCCACAGTAGGTTTTCTCTTTTTTAACCTATGTATCATGGTACATAGGCTACAGAGTATTAAGTTATCTTTGATATATATTTTTGAGAAACAAGCAAATATGAGTCATTTCCTTCTTATGCATGTATGGGTTTTTCAGCACTTTCCCACAGAGCATTTAAGTATGCTTCATCCTGCTTTTTCCCTTATCCATCTCTGGACTGCTGAAAAAGAGGACATGGTGGGGTCTTCTTGGGATTACCCATTGGGATTTCTGTTTGGCTTTCGCTTCTAATGTAGAAGAGACAGTTTTTATTTCTGTGGTAGTGAGGCTCTGAGTGAAGCCATAGGTTAGTTGCCAGAGTTTTGACTGCCCTTCACTAGACTTCCAGAATAGGTTCAGTTTGGTTCCCTCCCATGCATGTTTTGGGGCTGTCCAGGAGCACTTAGGCTATCTGGTTGTCGCCTTGGTCATGTAGAACTTTATATCCAGCCCTCTCCATTTCTAACAAGTGCTCCAGTGCTCAGGTGGGTGTTAAGAGAGCAGTTAAAAGAGTGGGGGAGCTTCTGACTTTTGGGGCAGTGTCTGTGGTTTGCACACACAATGCTTTACTTTTACCATGTGTCTAATTTGCAACTGCTTGTTAACCCACCCTGGTGCTTGTTTGCTATGGCATGTCCCTGGCTGATCTCCTTGGCTCAGACTGAGGTAGTACTCTTGCACATACGTTAACCTTCAACCAACAGCTCGGATTCTGCTCAGTCTGATACCATGCAGCAAGAAGCATCTCATTTATGAACAGGGTATTCATCCCTCATTACCTTTTGTAATTGCCATGGATTGGATCTTGACATCTCAGGTGATATTTCTGCTTTAATAGCAATACATTGGAGACCACACCATGGTTGATGTCCTCATTGCTTCTGTACATTGGTGTTGGTCCTCCTTTTGCAACAATGTCCATTTGGGGATGCCTGCCTCAACTTCATCTTTGATAGTCTTGGGAGAGGTTCGAAGGGCCTGTGGTTACATCAAGTCAAAGATGAGCTGTACCTTAGCCCTTCGTTGTCTCAGGCCCCATCTAAGGACTAGCAAATGCACAGACAGGATGACCTAGAAGTAAACCATCCACAGGAAGCTTGGAAGAATTTTTGCAGGTGTGGCTCATACTAGCTGCAGTCCATTGTTGGATTGGTTTGCTTCCATGCACATGATCATTTACCCTGACAAGTCTGCTTGTCCTCAGCCAGTCACTCAGTCATCTTGGTGAACATGTTGACCCTGATATTAGTTTCAGGGACAGCTCTCCATAGATAAGCTGGTAGACCAGCTAACCAGATTATGCTTGGTTCCCTTCAACACTGGATTGTGACTGGTCAGTGGGCCTCAAGTAACAGTGATCTTCCTTTTGCATGGCCTGTTACTAGTGATCTCTTAACAATTAAGACCTTCAGTTCAAGCCCATTAGTTTTCTTTACCAACTATTTTGTCAATGCTGCCTTGTCTCTTGAACAGACTGTTGTACTTGGGTCCACCACTCCAAGCAAACGTCGTCCTCTTGGCCCCGTAGGGGGATAGCGCTGTCAGTGTACCTCATGCGGTGTACTGTAGGCATTACTAAAGGTTCTTTGCAGCGTTCCTTCAGCCCCTAGCTGCAACCCCTTTCATTCCTTTTACTGTACCTCCATTCATATCTTTCATCTCGATATTCACCCTCTCTTAACAAATATTTCATAGTGCAACTGCAAGGTTTTCCTCCTGTTACATCTTTCAGACCTACCTACTCTGTTTCCTTTCCAGCGCTGAATGACCTCATAGGTCTCAGTGCTTGGTCTTCGGCCTAAACTCTGTATCAACTCAACTCGTCCCTCTTGGTACAGACTCCTGTTGAGGAGGTGATTGCACTCTTCATTTTGTTTAGCTGGAAGATTTCTCACAAGAAGTATCCCTAAACTTTCATGGTTTCCCCCTACACCATAAGCCCCATGTCAGATAGTGTGACATAGGAACTAGTCTGTCTTTCCACATTTGCTGAACCTAGAAGCCGGATCCTTTTAGAGGGCAAGATGTTTGGCAGTAGTGGTGAGGGGAATGTGCTTTACCTCAGAAATTACCCTTATATCCATCTGTTTAGGTCTGCAGACAGAAACATTGCCTTATCATTCTGTTTTCAGTGTCAAGGCTTTGCCCTAGCCTTCTGGGTAATTTTCTTTCAGACAGGAAGAATTGGTGCCCTCTTGATAGTAGTCATTGAATTATATACAGTGGTATTATCCACCCTGCTGCTATGGCTCTACTTGAGCCTGTTACATTCCATCAGTTTGAATTTACCGTGCCAGTGGTTACCAATTGTTTAGCCCCTCCTTGTGAAGTATGGGTAAGCATCAGTTGCCATTTCTTTGTACATAGGGTTCTGCTCAGATTTTCTCTGAGGAATTGACAGCGTTGCTGTCAGGTCACTACATATCAGTACTTTGTAATTTACAGTTGGTTGGAAGGAGTGGTTGGTAACCTCCCCCTTCTGATCCTAAATCCCTGAGTGTTTCTCAGATATCTTCAGTGTGGTAAGGACCTGGTTTCTGGTCTTTTTCAAGTTCACATGGTTAGAAGCAGCCATCCATTCACATGAAACTTTGGTTAGGCACTGGCTTCCTTCTCCACTTCTATGATAGGACGCCTATAGGTTCCTGGCTCTTTTTCCTTAGTCTTACAGTAGTGCTGAAGTCATATCTTTTTCCATTACTGACAGGACAAATTTTGCATGCTGCTTAAGGTCAGTGTTTGGGCTAAGGTTGGGGAAGAGATGCATTAGATGCCAGTTCTTCCCCCATCCCCTTTGCACCCTTCATATGTAGCCCAAACCTTGTTTGTGCTTGTTAGACAGATGCTGGAAGCTATGTGATGAAGCATCTACCTAAGGAACAGAGTCTGAAGGTGTTTTGCTCTGCCTTGTCATTACCTAGGAGAAACCCAAATAAAAGAGCATTAGCATTCATTCCTAGATGGTGATCCTGCTGCCTGCCTGGATTTCTTGTTCTTTTACAGGAGACTTTTCTAGAGGAGTATTCAAAATCTTGTGCCAAATCCTGCTTACACTTGACAGGGAAGCAGGCTTTTCTGGATTGGAGTTATGCCATCCCTTCAGTCTTTCACCTTTGACACACAACTGTTTGTGATGTGGCATGGGTTAAAATTATCTGTAGTTTTTTAATTATACTCATGAGTAAATGAGCTGCATAATGGCATACAATAATTTGTGTTTTTCATTACACTAATTTTTTTTTAATTCCTAAAAACCACTTCAGGAGCAAATATAAAAGATGGCGTGTTTCCTTATTAGAAAATATTGAAAATTCAAGATAATTTGCACCTTTGTTCTGCAGAAAATCCTTTTATGGAGTATGCAACTTACAGAGTACCCATGGAGTAGTTTAGATGACAGATCTAAAGAGTAAGGTTTATTTTTGGGTTACCTCTTTGCTTAGGCTGCTGAGACACAGTCTGAAGGCTGTCTTAAGGAGTTAAGTTACTCCTCACCCCGAGGGTTTGCGATTTGCTCCTGATCCTTCATCCTACTTTCCAAGCCATGACTTGGATAAAGAACCAAAGATGAGACTGTTATGAGGTTGGAGGAGGATACTGCCTTCACTGGTGCCACTTTTTGTCAGACTTTTATTTCTCCTTTCTTGAAGCAATTTTACCCTACAAAGTTTAATGTGTCTTGTCAACCCGTCTCATCCAGTTTTGTTTATGAAGTGTGAATGCACATGATCTGGTCTCCCTTGGGTCCCCAGCTTTGCTTCCAGGATAATCTTAGGGTAATCAGGAGATACGTGCTGAGGTACTGAATTGCCATAATGTCTCCCCATTCTTTTGACTTCATTTCCTGTTCCATGTGGGAAGAAAACTAATACACGTAACACACTTTTGCACTGATTGCTTCACTTTCTCTCTTATCTGAGGGCTTAAGGAATAATCTTTTGTTCTTTTACAGGTAATAGTATTTCTTGTTCAAAGGGAAATTTAAGGTTCTATCATCTGTAAGGCACCTGGAATAGTCTCTTGATTGCCTTGCATGGCAGTGGCTCCTCAGTTACAGTGCTCTTTTCAGTAAAAGCTTTCTTTAGAAGAGCCAGTGGCCGTTCACATGACTCTATTGGAGCCTTCAGGATAGTTTTTTCAGGTGGCATCTCATCTTAATCTTTGGATTCTGCAAGAGGTATCATCTAGTTATTCATTTTATTACATCTGCTTAACCCCAATGTCACTCTGCCATGCTCTTTTTGGGTAATTGCAGGTATAGAATTACTGGAATTTCGTTCTTTATTATATACTGCCATGTTACAGTATGCATCAGCAAGTGAGATGAGCTGGACACCTTCCCTTCTGACCTCATATTTTTTAACCATACTTTCCAGGCCTTTTTAAAAAGCAAGGGAGAAGACTCAATTCCACTTGTTTTAGCATGTGGTTCATAGATGCATCTAACCCTTTTCATGTAGAACTACAGTTTAAGTATTTTGTCGGATTTCAGTTTAGGTATTGTGTCAGGAATCCAACTTAACAGGCTTGCTTCCTTGTTTTACAAGAGGACAACCAGAGGCCCCTGTTTGGTATTCCTTGGCCCTATGGTGGTTGCTCAAGCAGGTTTGTAGGTTCCCAGCATGTGGCCATAAAGTTCATGATTGACCTTAGGTTGGTGAGAGATGCATCTGGTAGCAGGTCTCTCCTGATCCTTTGTTCCCTTCCTATTGGTAGACAGTCCAAACAGAATGCTTGCTGATTTGGCAGGTGCAGGTGAGAGGTTTGTGAAGAGAAGCATCAAATGCTGGGTATCTTCCTCTTATCCACACCCATTTAAACTGTTGACAGTCTAGGGAGTGTTTGTGCTGTTGTGGTAAATGCAGGTAACTGCAGAACAGAACACAGGTTGGAGGATGTAGGTTTAATCATGTTTTCTCATCAGGCTTCCTTTAACAGTGGTAGAGCATTAACATTCATCCCTGGATGAAGATGTTATTGCTCCCTGCCAACCTTTATTTCCCTGGATTGACCTGTAACCCTTTCATTCCTTTTACTGTATCTCCATTCTTGTTCTCTCTTCCACCTTACTTTCCACCTCTCCTAACAGTTGTTCCATTGTGCAACTATGAGGTTTTCCTCCTGTTAGACCTCTATAACCTTTTTACCCTTGGTTCCCTTTTCAGTGCTGAATGACTTCATAGGTCGCAGTGCTTGGCCTTTGGCCTAAATTTTATATTCCATTACATTCTAAACTATTGGCAGGATTCTCCTGAACCTTAAACTGATAATTGTCAGACTGTATGGTATGGGAAGGGTTCATGACCTAACTCAGATTCTTAGGAATAGTGTCAGTCTTGTTTTATGAAGCAAGCCTAAGGAGCGAGTCTAAAAGATGAAGGTTGTTATTCTTTTAGGAACAAATTACAAATTGAAGATTGTGTATTTTTCCTAGATACACAAACTTCAACTCCTTGTATTTTAATCCCACCTGTAACTACCCCTGCATTTGTCAGGGTTGCAGGGGTTGACATGATTAGTCAGTACCCCCACTTGTCACTCATCTTTCAATATTAGCTAATTTTTTTTTCTTACCAAGCATTAGTATCCAAACCATCTTTTACTTAAGGTACATACATTTAAAAAACATGGTTTGCATATTTATAAAAATGTAAATTATTTTCAGTTATCAATCTTGTCTCTTGAATTTTTATTCGTTTTGTCTCTTGAATTTTTATTCCTTAGTACAGCACTCTCCCTAAAGTGCATATAACTTTTTCTGGTAACGTATGTGGTATCTTCTGTCTGATAGTCATTTTTCACTGAGTGCACATTCAGTTTTAAACATTAACACTAAAGTGTATCACATCCAAATTTGAAAACTTTTGAAAATGAATGTTCTCATTTTTTCCAGCATTTGATAAGCACATGAATGTGATTTTGGCTGACTGTGAAGAGTTCAGATGCATCAGGGGCAAGAAAAACAAAGAGGAGAAACAAGAAAAGAGGACCATGGGATTACTCTTACTTCGCGGTGAGACAATTGTCACCATGACTCTGGAAGGACCCCCACCATCTGATGTAAGTATTGTTTGTCATCGATAGACTAGATCCCTTTGTTGAAT
This sequence comes from Macrobrachium rosenbergii, assembly GCA_039081455.1. Lineage (NCBI taxonomy): Eukaryota > Metazoa > Arthropoda > Malacostraca > Decapoda > Palaemonidae > Macrobrachium > Macrobrachium rosenbergii. Next base: position 19,115,792 of record JANJGK010000023.1, read on the forward strand.
TTTCTAAGGTGGTAACTAGTATTGGTCAGCTTTTGATTTTTCAGCATTACCTATACATATGGAAAAGCACTAGTTCAGCATACAACTGTTAAGGAAGGCATTTGGTAGAGACTATTAAGTGCTGTAGTGTAAGAACTTATAATTTCAAGTAGTTAGGTCCGTAATAGTACTTAAAGGTAGATAGTTTTTGCTCTAGATGTGACTGCCCGTATGTCTATAACATACAGTATACTGTAGGTCATCAAAACGCATATTTTGATGGTGGTTTATTTGTGCATACCCTTCTACACATTAAAACCAAAGCCTCTGAATTTCATTAATTATGAAAAGTAAAGTAAAAAATTAATTTAAAACACCAATGCAAATTCAATTTAACCACTACCATGCAGACACTGATAGGATGGCAGTTGGGCCAGAATTTAAGTACAGTGCTGGTAATTCATTGATTATTGCTCAGCTGTAGTGAAGTCTAGTGGTAGTGTGTGGGATTAACTTTTTCGTGTGAATAGAGTGGGAATATTATTGCTACTTGTCACTGTGGTTATTTTTAAACTTCTAATAGCCTTATTTTTTTTTAACAAGATTCAAAGTTTTTATTGGTAGCCAGAAGGATTTGTCCTGAGTACTTTATCATCTGAATAGAGTGAGACTATTGCTGCCACTTGTCATACTCTGGTTATTTTTAAACTTCTAATAGCCTTATTTTTTTAAAAATATTTTTTTTATTGGTAATTAGAAGGTTTTGTCCTGAAGTACTTGCAGTAGAAATTGTAGTATAGGAAAGCTAAAGAAGTTGGACTTAGTTGGAAGAGACCAACTGGAATAGATGAAAATTAAGTCCTAAAGCTATGCCACTAGGACTCGAAGAGTTGTTGCAAATGAGGCTTCTAGTTTTCAGCATTGGTCTGTACAAGACAAGCTGCAGGGTGAAACCTCACCTACAGGATTTGATCTCGTCACTATTAGTGAAACCCTAGTACTTGTGCAGCCTTGACATTTTATTATCTCTGCTGCAGGCACTTGCCATGAAAGTTAGGTTACTGAACATTAATTAACAAACCCTTTACTAATCTTGGAACCCATCTCAGTCAGTTATGACCTCATGAAGAGTGGCAGAAAGACATAAGCATGGATCCTTATAAATGAAAGTACTAATCATCAGTCTTAGTTGTTTTCTATCTCTTTTTGTAAGAGAACAGTTTTATTTTTCTAAGTTATGCAACATTCATGTTCAAATGGGAAAAAGGTTTTCATTTCTTAAATCCTACTCCTGTTCTTCACAAATATTGCAAGGGTTGAAAAAATAATTAAGAAAATTGCATTTATTAGTAATTTCAACTGCATTGCTGCAAATTCCAGAATAAGCAAATGAAAGAAGGATAATAACTCCTAAAATTCTAAGATGTCAGCATTTTCAGTCACATTACTTTGACACAATGTAATTGTAATACATTGCTATAACAGGAAAGTTAACAAATCTGGTTTTGTTTTATATCTTTGTATACACCCGTATGCAGCTCAGGAATGAGCATCATCAGTGAAAAGTGTTATAAATCATCCTCTGAAAGTTCTTATTGTAACTAACTTGCAAACAAGTGAGACACTACTAATCTGGGAAGACAGGTTGTCACCAGTTAGTGTAACCTTTGTGTTGCTTTTGTTCTTGAAACTAGCCCTTACAGAAAAGGGATAGGCACTAAATCAATTTCTTTAGTTTTTAATTTACCATATTGGTGGAGACCAAACAGGATATTTGGTTATGCTATAACTTAAATATTTTCTTTTTAAATCATACCACCACTTAAAACAGTTTTGTACTTACCAAGATGATATTTTGATGGGTGACAGTTCGTATAATAATAAAGAAATCTTCAACTGATGACTGTGATACTCATCAGAGACTATATGCATGCCGAGCAAACTTCCACAAGACAATGTTTATCGACGTGAAACATTCATGTGACCTGAAAATATAATGTTTAAGGTTATGAAAGACATGATACTGGATGGTGTGCCACCATTGTAATACAGTAGTTTGTGGATGCTAATGCTTTTTTAAAATACTTCATTACTGTACTGGATGTACAGGCACTAGTAGTGATACTGAAAAATTCCCTTGAAAAAGGGGGTTTTAGAAAGATTCCCAGAATATTATCATGTGATGATGTAGACAGCATTTAAGGTTCTTTGTCATCAGCTGCCTTGTTTTTTTTCTTTTACTTTTCATATACATTATTCCCTTTGGTCTCTTTCGTAGCGCTGGAAAAATCCTTTAAGCTTTACCCTGTTCTGATTTTTATCATGTCCATTAGTCTTTTGATGATGTTTTAGTGTAGAATTGTCATTTGGGTGTCTTATGCTGATAAAAAACTAACAGAAAAGTGCAAAAATGGGGCCCCTTGATGCTGTGTAATACAGATGACAAGTGTTAACGGGTGAATTTGAGAAAGAGGTGGATGTGTTAAGTGGTGCAAGAATGGAAAGGAGAGGAAGGGAATGAAAGTAGACTTTTTTGAAACAGGTTTAGGTGATTGGAATGGAAGCTGAGGAAAAGGTATAGTTATCAGAAATGTGGCTGTGTAGTTGGAGGAGGGAGAAGGGGAATGAAGTGAAACATGAGTGTAGGTGACTGGAAAGGAAGCACAGGAAAATATAGTCACCAAAAATGTGGCCTTGTGGTTGTTTTTCTGAAAGATATGTACTATGTGCTGGATGTAACATATCAGGAGGTGCTCAGTATTACAAAATATACATACTACAAACAAGGACATATTGGGAGGTGAGGGATGTTAAGAACCCTGTTTTGGTAGATGGTCTGGTCTTGGAAGAGGTAGAGTACAGTATCTCTACCTCTAAGGACAGTGGAGCAGGAGTTGAGAGAGCGGTCAGAAAATGGCTGCACCTCAAAATTGAGAGAGATGGTTTTCTGGTAAGTAAGAATTTCCCAGTAGCAGAATGAACAGGCTTATGATTATACATGATGTCTCTACTATGCTATGCAGCAGAAACAGTTCCACTGACAACATTGATGGAGACTTAAAATTTAAATAGGTGTTACCAGAGAATGTTAAGATTCATGGCCACAGTACAGTGGGAAGACCATTTTACGAATGGAAATTTCTTGTAAGAAGTGGTATCAAAAAGTTGGAAAATACAGATATAGTTTGGACTTGATGAGATGATGAGGAATAGAAGGGTTGTAGGTAAGGGAGTGGCATGAGAAAGTCAAGCAGGAAGAACCAGGAAATTGTTGAACAAGAGAAGTTGAAGACAAACATGCTGAGTTCAGGCATCAGACAGAAAGAGCGCATGACAGTGAAGAATTGGGAGAACTCACTTTATGCCCAACCTCATGAAGGGGAAAGCTGACAGCTAAGTTTATGATGATGTTAGCAAAATTATGCAAGAAGTTGTCTTGAATTTCTATGGAAATTTTACCAATAATGGTTATCAAGTGTGTCAAAAATGGATTCCACTATACAGGGACTGGTATGAAAGGGACTCTGGTAGTCGAATTACTCATCCATCATTACAGATGCTCTAGGCTCTAGAAACTGAAACTGTACAACACTATTGCCATGGAATTTGGTAACCCAATTTCAATCATTACTCTGCTCAGAAAGTCAGATGGAGGTTGTGTGTCCTTTTAACCTGTAAAACTTATGGACCCCGACAACCATTTCTGGTTTATAAAAATGTGCTATTAGTTGGCCCCTCAGAAGAGTAAAGGTATTGAAAAATGTGTGAAAAATGTTGGCATATTTGCAGGAACTCTTATGTTCTAGTTAAATTCTTAGTTGATGTTTTTTAGTGAATTGATTGGTTCAAGTAAGCAAGCTACTGGGTTTGCATCTAACAGAGCCAAGGAAAAAAAATTAGGCAAAATTGTATTACATTATATGCAAACAAAACTGCTGCTGTGTCATACACAACAATCCACTTCTTCATTTATGAATATTTCATGTGATGATACCTGGAAAAAAAGTAATTTCCAATAACTAGTAATTTGACATGTATAAATATAATTTTGGTGGTGTAAATAATGGTAGTATGTTCATTGTACAGTAAACTACCTAAAGAAAGGCTCCATGTTATCTTTCAATGGCTGATTTTGTTTTCCAGTCTTCATTAATGCATGTTATTCTAGTTTGTAAAAGTTATGAAATTGAGGCACAGTACTACATTTTCATTGCAGGATATTTAATTCACATATGTTGGCTCAACCTCTTGAGAGTGAAGAGTATAGTGTTCAGCTTTTCAAGTTCACAACAAAAAAGTCTTTTGTTATAACCTGTTTTTGGTTACCCAACTTCTATAATCTTTCTTTGGATTTATTTAATGACAAATTTTGAATAACTAGGATCACTGTACTTGGGCCACGCCTGTAAATTTTGTGTGTCCATTTATCCATTGTGTACCGTACACTCAGGAAATTCCTTACGCATTTTTGTGGAATTTTAGTAGTTTTGTAGTTCATGTATTATTTACATATTTTTAGGAAGGACCACGTGTGAACTTGGGATCTGGACCAGGTCCAGGAATGGGCAGACCTGCTGGACGAGGCACTGGAGCTAATTTACAAGGGCCTGCTAGAGGTGTGGGAGGCCCATCCTCACAAATGATGCAGCCTGCTGCTCGTGCAGGACCTCAGCTCAATATGCCTGGAAGAGGGGGTATGCCTGGTATGATGGGTGGAGGAATGCCACCACAAATGGGTCGTGGTGGTCCAATGGGTCCACCAAGTGGCCCAATGATGAGAGGTAAGATATAGTTTGAGGATAGCTAAGTATAATTCTTTTCAGGTGAGATTTTGAGTAAAACCTGATAACTTTTTCTACATACCTACAAACTACATGAAGTAGACATTATTAATGATAATTAGATGTTACTCCCACTCTCAACAGTAGTTAATTATACATTAATTTTTTAAAGCTACAACAAGGCTAGGCAATAAATTGACATGTACACTGTTATTCTAATCTAATTAGAAAGTCCTGTATATTTCCAAAGGATTAAATGTCACTAGAGCTTATATTGTCCTAAGTTTTGGCTGCTGAAGTTTTTTCTCTGTCTAAACAAAACTTTCAAAAACAAGTATTTTAACTAGTACTTTTAGTGTTCAGTGAACATGGGTTTTATGAATTAAGGGTAAAATAAATGTATTTTGAAATATTTTAAAAGGCAGTGTTTCACTTTTCAAAGACAGACTTTTGTAACCTTCTTGTTATTCCCTTATGTTGTGTATATGATGACAGTTTTACATGTTTACATGTGAAAGATGTTGAATTTCTTTATTGTAATAATTTAGAAACATCATTATTATTGTGCTGTGTTTATGGTGTTATTTTTTTTGCATAATTATAAATTCCTCTGTTGCAGGTCCCCCAGGCGGTAGGCCATACTAGCTGATTCTGCAGGAAATAGTACTGAAGAGACTTGCCAGTAAAATTATTAGTTTTAAGGAAGTATTTTTAAGATTTTATTTTACTCATGAATAAAGGATTTTATGTTTGCTTGTTGTAAAAATTCCCTGAGTATTAAGCTAAGTGCAGGAAAAGGATGTTCTTGGAAAAGTTTGAAAATTTCCATATTTAGACGAGATGATGAAAGAGAGACGGAGATGGTTTGGACAGGTCTTTGCACAACCCGGGCTCCTGTTGCTAGCAGAGGAGAAGAACCAGACTGACTGGGATGAGAACTATGAGAAGGGGAGCTGGAGATTTGGAGATGAAACCACGAAGACGTGGATCTTGGAATTTCAAAGTCCCATTGTGACGTGGTGATGGAGGCAACTATGATGAACTGAAGTATTAATATCAGCAGCCCGATTTAATCTTAGTGGCAAGGGCATAATGGTGCACCCCCAAGGCCCCTAACAGGGAAAGCAACAAATTCGGTTACAGGAAACGTGTGGAGATAGGCTTGAAGGAACTGTTTTTTATCTAAGTACAAAATTAAGCCGCTGAAGACCAGTGAGGGAATAATTTCCAACCAAAGGAAAGTAAAAAATATTCTAAGATCTCCGAAAAATACTAGATATTTTCAGCATACCAAATTTCTTGTGCTCCCGAACAAGTTAGAGAAGGTATACTGTATATATAAAAATTGACAGGACAAATAGAAATTTAAATGAGATGCATGTAGTTTGGAAGACATTGAGAATGAAACCATATGGGTGTAAATAGTGTCCGTGACTTAACAATCCTGTTTTAAGGCGGTTGCGTGCTTCACCCCTGAAGTTTTGTTGAATGTATCAAAATCTGATGATCAGCAACCACAGGTCTACAATAAGATTTAAGTGATTCAGATAGTCATGCCGTAAAAGGTGTGTTCTGAACCCAGCACAACACCATGAGAAGCAAATCTAAGTTAATTTTCCTGATGCCTTTTAGGTCTTTATAAAGTAGCCAGATTAAAAGTTAATTATACCTTGAAATTCTCCCTTTCTCCCACATGTTGCAAGTTGAATAAGGGCAAAACTGTCAACACGTTTAAAGGTGTTAATTCAAGGTCAACTGTACACTACAAACTTCATAACCAAGAGTCCATGGGTATTGTTAAACCTCGGGGAGAAGCATATTGCTAACAACCGTGCCCAAGTGTAGACTACTGAACAGACTTACTTCCTATATTCAAAGAAAACTTATGATACGGAGTACAGTAATGGTCACTGGACAGCAGTCTCCATGGCATAAGCTACCTAACGTACATGTTGACCACATAATCAATTCTCTGTCATGCCAGCTAAGAAAAAGTATGGACAATCTAAAGGTAAATGGTAAGCAGCCGTCACAGTACCACCCGTTGAGGTTACACCGTAAGCCTCAAGGTCAAGTTAAAGGTTATTTTTATGAAAATATGAATAAACTCTAATTAGTATTTCGTTACTATCCTTATTGTTTGACACGTCTCAGACATGGTTATCTGTACCGTTTGAACATTGACTGACACTGCCATCTCTTAAGCAAAGGAGGCAACGATGATTGCCATGATGTGCTACAGTAGAAGTATTATCTTTAACAGAGTTACAAAAGTCTCGTTTGTGGTTTTACTGTATTCTGAGAGCTGGTCCTGTTAGTCTAGCTTAGTATCAAGACGGTTAGTGATAGTCCGTGCGATACCAACCAACCATAGACATGTAGAGCCAACCACACGCTTTGCTATTAGCATTCACTTTGCTGCAGCTGTTGCTTAGGAGTGTCTTCTCATCCTGAAAGTACATTTGCGTAGAACTTTTGCTTTGTTCTTGAATATGGGAATGATCATGATAAAGAGACTAAGTGCTGTTCCCTTGCAGAAAAAGAGAAGTGAAGTTGTTTTGCCAATGCTGTGCGATTGACTATGACGTCACTTTGAACACATCCTTATACCTGCTGTTTGTTTTACAGGGGTCAATTTTGTCCTCAGGCTGGGACCAAGAGGATGTGATCTAAAAAGGCTTACGCCTGTCATTGTCAGGTAAAGACTGCTTATTGCTGATGCCCTTTTGAGGATTTCCATTTGCTGGGACCTTCTTAGATGATCATCTCTGCCTGGGGAGCAGCCGGACACAAAGACTAGCTACGTTCTACCTACTTTGCACTTATGACACGGGAGATCCTATGGATGTAGTAAAACACGGAAGATCCCATGGATGTACCATGTATGATCGTCAGCCCTTTCCGAAACTTGCTACCATCACTTTGCTAATGATTCACGGGTGTTTACGAAGAGTCCTACAGAGACTACGGAGTTACTGAAGATTTTGTTCCCTGGGATTCCATCCTTGTTATTTTATATTGAATAATTTTTGATGAACAAGAGTACTACACTTGGTTTGTTGGAGCTCTGCCTTGACTACGAGTTTTTGAGTCTTTTTGGAGTTTGGAAAGGTTCTAGGAGGAAAAAGGTAGAAGAAATGTAAAGGTTTCATCTCTTCCTCGTCGTTTTCCTCTTCGGCTTTCACCTAGCTTTCTACCTCCCCAGACCGAAAGAACGCCCTTAATACTTCATGGCATGGTGTCTGTGTTTTCTTTGAAGAGAAACAGTGGCCCTGCAACTGTTCGCAGAAATGGATGATTAGATTGAGTGGTCGGCTTGATTGATAAGTTTGCTAGTATTAGTTACCTGCTCAGTCTTTCGGAGAGAGGGGAACTGCTTGGATTTTCACATCGACTGTTCTTCAGAGGTATAGAAGGAAGATTTACATATCTTGTAACCTCTGAACTTTGCAGTTCCCGGGAACTAAGCCAGGTATATCCATGTGCATTCTCATGGAACTGGACATGAAATCTTGTCTAAGACCAGGTCAGAAAATGATATATGGACCTGTTTATAATTTTTACGAAAAACAGCCAAGGTATTGTATTCATCAAACAGAACCAGGATTTTTAAACCATTAGAAGAACAAACAAATGCGAAAAGAAACCAGCTGTAGGTTTTACTTCATTATGCTACTTCTTCATCCCCACTGCTGTCTCTACGCTAAGGTGTCAGGTGCCATGATACGTCTTGTGCAACTTTCCTATCAAAAGCACCTTTCTCCACTAAACCATTCTGTAAATCATCCTTCACTTATCACTCCGCCAGATCCGTTGCTCCCCTCCTGATCTTTTAGCCTTGACAGGTTCCACCCAAGCTGACTCATTCCTTCCTGCTCACTCATCCTTACCACATCTACTCATCTTGTTATTGTCGACTCTTCTCAAATCTGTAATCTTTTTACTTAAGGCTTGACTATTTAAATCACTTCAATCTCCTCACTGTAGACCTGTGGTTGCTGACCAACAGATTTTGATACATTCGAATAAATTTTCAGGAATGAAGTTTATTATTATTAAAATAGTTTAACCAGACCACCGAGCTGATTAACGGCTCTCATAGGGCTGGCCCGAAGGATGACAATGATTCATTTAATGACAATGAAATTTTGATAAATATGCAAAAGGCATATGCTTCCCCACTGAACACGTTTACATTAAATACATTTACTCACGTTTCCATCTGCTAAAAAAATAAAACAAAATTCATAAGTTAAGATTTTTAAAATTCGTATTGTCTTATTTATTAAATGCCCCATGGGCTTTTGTATTTTCATAAATTACTTTTTATATTTTATCAATTAATTTACAACTCCTCAAGAATATTAAAATTCAAGCAATTGAAAATGGTACAGATTCTGATAAAATTCTACTGACTGATCTATTTCCGAAACTTGACAACCGTTGGTTATATTTTGTAAACAATCACCTTAATATAGGATTGGAACGTCGAGGACACCATCTACACCCACATGCTTTCACTCTCAATGTTTTCCAAACTACATGCATCTCATTCTTCGTCACTTTCGATAAATATATACTTGGTCAGACTTGTTCGAGAGCACAAGAAATTTGGTATATTGAAGATATCTTACGTTCTTGGAGATCGTATCTCAGAACTTTAAAATGTCCCATGGTCGGAAATTACAGTATTCCATCACTGGTCTACATCAGGTTATTTTTGTCAGTTTGTTAGATAAAAACCAGTTCTTTCAAGGCTATCTCCAGATGTTATTGTCTTTTCATTCTGAACATTGGCATTCTTCTTCCAAAACTAAATTATCCAGTCACATATTATAATTATAGTATTGCCTTTTCTGAGAGGTTCAGTATTAGCTTTCCATTTCATTCAAGCTGTGAGCAAGTGAATGATTTCCCTATTCATGATATTGAGTTGTTGAAGCTTTCTAACTTCAAGTTGGGGGCAAACGATTTCAAGTTGGACAGATTCACTTGAACCATTTCATTTTTTCCCTTTACTTTTTTATTTCTGAAGAGTGTTCTTTACTAACATTTTTTTTTCTGTACCGTATTTTGTTGCTTTCCCTACTGGGGGCCTTGGGGGTGCAACATTATGCTCTTGCAACGAAGATTAATTCTGGCTGATAATAATCATAAAAATAATAATACTTCTCAATTCATCATCGTTACCTCCAACAGCACATGCCACAATGGCCCCTGTGAAATTCCAGGATCCATGTCTTTCCTGTGGTTTTATCTTCAAATTTCCAGCCTCCCCTCTCATAGTTCTCATCAAAGTCAGCCTGGTTCCTCCCCTCTGATAGCCACAGGAGCCCAGCTACAACAATCATATTCTGCTCGCCAAGGGGTTGTGCGTAGACATGTCCAAGCCATCTCCGTCTCCCTTTCCTTGTTATTTCATCTAATATGGAGCTTTCAATCTCAAACACATCACGGAGATCATTCACTTGAACTACTTCAACTTTTCCTAAGAACATCCTTTTCCTGCACTTAACTATTACTCTGGGAATTTTTACAACACGCAAACATAAAATCTTTTATTCATGAGTAAAATAAAATCTTAAAGATACTTCCTTAAAACTAATAATTTTACTGGCAAGTCTCTTCAGTACTACTTCCTGCAGAAGCTGCTAGTATGGCCTGTCTCTCTGGGGGACCTGCAACAAAGAGGAATTTATATTTGTTATGAAACAAAATAACACCACAAACACTAGCCCAATAATAATGCTGTTTGTAAATTATTACATCAAAGAAATTCAACATCTTTCACATGGAAACATGTAAAACTTTCAACATATATACAACATAAGGGAATAATAAGGTTACAAAGGTTTGTCTTTGAAAAGTAAAAGGCTGCCTTTTAGAATATATCAAAATACACTTATTTTACCCTTATAATTCATAGAACTCATGTTCACTGAACACTATAATTACGAGTTAAAATACCTGTTTTTGAAAGTTTTGTTTAGACACAGACAAAAACTTAGGTAGCCAAAACTTAAGACAACATAAGCTCTAGTGACATTTAATCCTTTATATGAAAATATACCGGGCTTTCTAATTAGGTTAGAATAAAACTTGTACTTTGTACACGTCAATTTATTGCCTAATCTTGTGGTAGCTTTAAAAAATCGATATATAGTTAACTACTGTTGAGATTGGGAGTACCATCTAATTATCATTAATAATGTGTACTACATGTAGTTTGTAGGTATGACAACCTCAACAACTCTGCATTATGGAAAATGTAATTATTTTAAAGAAATATTGTAGAAAAGTTATCAGGTCTTACTCAAAATCTCACCTGAAAAGAATTATACATTATGGCTATCCTCAAACCATATATAAACTCTCGTCATTGGGCCACTTGGTGGACCCACTGGACCACCACGACCCATTTGTGGTGGCATTCCTCCACCCATCATACCAGGCATACCCCTTCTTCCAGGCATATTGAGCTGAGGTCCTGCACGAGCAGCAGGCTGCATCATTTGTGAGGATGGGCCTCCCACACCTCTAGCAGGCCCTTGTAAATTAGCTCCAGTGCCTCGTCCAGCAGGTCTGCCCATTCCTGGACCTGGTCCAGATCCTAAGATCACACGTGGTCCTTCCTAAAAATATGTAAATAATACATGAACTACAAAACTACTAAAATTCCACAAATACGTATAAGGAATTTCCTAAGTGTAAGGTACATAATGGATAGATGGACATATAAAATTTAGAGGCACGGTCCAAGTACAGTGATCCTAAAGTTATTCAAAATTTGTCATTAAATAATCCAAAGAAAGATCATACAAGTTGGGTAACCAAACACAGGTTATAGCAAAAAAAAAAAAAAAAAATTTAGTTGTGAACTTGAAAAGCTGAACATTATACACTCAGTCTTAGAAGCTGAGCCAACAAATGTGAATTAAATATCCTGCAATGAAAACGTAGTACCTTTGTCGAATCAGGAAACGTATCGATGAAAATATAAATAAATCATGAAAATGCAAGGTGAATTGTTTTAGGGCAATGCATTGCAGCCCTGAAAAAAAATCACCTTGTACTCTGATATTTTATTTATAGTTTTTTCTGTTTATCAGTTAATTTATTAATATATCTTGTTTTTTAATAATTGATCTCCTCCGTATTACTTATCTTCTGTAATTTCTTTTAAATGAACAACATATTCTTTGGAAGCTTGAATTTCAAGTCAGTAACCCAGTAGGCTTGATCCATGTGAATATGGGTTTATATGAATAATAATAATAATAATAATATATAATAACAATAATCCTTGGAAGCTTGAATATCAAGTCAACAACCCAGTAGGTTTGTTCCATTTGAATTGGGGTTTATATCCTGAATAATAATAATAATAATAATAATAATAATAATAATAATAATAATAATAATAATAATAATAATAATAATAATTCGTCACGCTCAGTAGCCGTGGAATATTGTTAATTAACCTTCTCAGTCAAGTCCAAAGCTGACACAATCCAATCGAGATTCTTCGTAGAGAGAGCAGGGACACTTATCAACTGCTTCAGTTCCTTGCTTCTGAAACTCTTTATGGCCATTAAACATTTCATTATAGTATTTTTTATGCACAGGGCGAGATCTTTGCGATGGAAGATATACGGCCAAATGCCAGCCCAAATTTCCAAGAAGTTGGATTAATATTGTTTAGGTAGGAGAAGTTAATAGGTCAACAACATTGTATGACACAACTTGAACCTCACTTACGTACGAAAGTGTGCCTGATCTCATCATTAGGCATATAGGAGTAAGCGACAGGCTTCTCTATTCGTAATAGATAGAAGTTTATTTTAGACGAGAATTGCTTTCGTTCTCCAGTTTGTAGGTTTTTTTTTTTTTTAGATGTCTTGTGTTACTGAGGTCTCGTTCGACACGGACCACAAACGGTAACTAGTGGCTGATATCTACATATATGCTTTAAAATATACTCTATGCATCATGAAATTTATGTAAATATGACATTACATAAACACTTATACAACTTGGGGACGTTAATTAGATATTAGTATGTTATAAACCACAGTAGGCACATTCGCAACCTTATCATTTTCAAAGTTTTCATCAAACAAGTACATACAGACTTTTATAGAATTTTTGTTGCAATTTTTTGGAAAATTCCATGCATATTGTATTATAATTACCGGATCCATTCTAACTATGCAGTCACAGTTCTTCCGTGCTGGCATAACGCCAGCCTTAATCATAAACAATAGTTGCTTGAAATACGTACCAGGGAAGCAGCCTCCGAGGAGGACCTTCCCTTGCAAGGGTGCCTCCAGGGAAGCAGCCTGAGAGGAGGTCCTTCCCCTGACAAAGGTGCCCTTAAGGGGTGGTTTCCATAGGGCACCTTGGCAGGACACCTGCCTCCCTCCAGAAACAGCCTCTGAGGAGGTCCTTCCTTTGGCAAAGGTGCCCTTAAGGGGTGGTTTCCCTAGGGCTCCTTTGGTCCCCTCACCCTAGTGGTTCAGGTTCTCCCCAGGCCCACTTCCCCAGCTTAGCAATAGACCTGCCTCCCTCCAGGGAAGCAGCCATTAAGGGGTGGTTTCCCTAGGGCGTCTTGGTTCTCCTCACCCTTTTGGTTCAGACCCTCCCCAGGCCGGCTTCCCCAGCCTGGCAGGAAACCTGCCTCCCTCCAGGAGAGCAGCCTCTGAGGAGGTCCTTCCCCTGATATAGGTGCCTTAAGGGGTGGTTTCCCTAGGGCGCCTTGGCTCCCCTCACCCTAGTAGGTCCTCCCCAGGTCCACTTCCCCAGCCTGGCAGGAAACCTGCCTCCCTCCAGGGAAGCAGCCTCTGAAGAGGTCCTTCCCTTGGCAAAGGTGCCCTTAAGGGGTGGCTTCCCGATGGCACCTTGGGTCCCCTCACCCTTTTGGTTCAGGTCCTCCCCAGGCCCGCTTCCCCAGCGTGGCAGGAAACCTACCTCCCTTCAGGGAAGCAGCCTCTGAGGAGGTCCTTCCCCTGACAAAGGTGCCCTTAAGGGGCGGTTTCCCTAAGGTGCCTTGGTCCCCTCACCCATGTAGTTCAGGTCCCCCTCCGGCCCGCTTCCCCAGCGTGGCAGGAAACCTACCTCCCTTGAGGGAAGCAGTCTCTGAGGGGGTCCTTCCCCTGACAAAGGTGTCTTAAGGGGAGGTTTCCCTAAGGTGCCTTGGTCCCCTCACCCATGTAGTTCAGGTCCTCCCCAGGCCCTCTTCCCCATCATGGCAGGAAACCTACCTCCCTCCAGGGAAGCAGCCTCTGAAGAGGTCCTTCCCTTGGCAAAGGTGCCCTTAAGGGGTGGCTCCCCAACGGTACCTTGGGTCCCCTCACCCTTTTTGTTCAGGTCCTCCCCAGGCCCGCTTCCCCAGCGTGGCAGGAAACCTACCTCCCTTCAGGGAAGCAGCTTCTGAGGGGGTCCTTCCCCTGACAAAGGTGCCCTTAAGGGGCGGTTTCCCTAAGGTGCCTTGGTCCCCTCACCCTTGTAGTTCAGGTCCCTCCCAGGCCCTCTTCCCCAGCGTGGCAGGAAACCTACTTCCCTCCAGAGAAGCAGCCTATGAAGAGGTCCTTCCCTTGGCAAAGGTGCCCTTAAGGGGTGGCTCCCCGACGGCACCTTGGGTCCCCTCACCCTTTTTGTTCAGGTCCTCCCCAGTCCCGCTTCCCCAGCCTGGCAGGAAACCTACCTCCCTTCAGGGAAGTAGCTTCTGAGGGGGTCCTTCCCCTGACAAAGGTGCACTTAAGGGGAGTTTTCCCTAAGGTGCCTTGGTCCCCTCACCCTTGTAGTTCAGGTCCTCCCCAGGCCCTCTTCCCCAGCGTGGCAGGAAACCTACCTCCCTCCAGGGAAGCAGCCTCTGAAGAGTTCATTCCCTTGGCAAAGGTGCCCTTAACGGGTGGCTCCCCGACGGCACCTTGGGTCCCCTCACCCTTTTGGTTCAGGTCCTCCCCAGTCCCGCTTCCCCAGCGTGGCAGGAAACCTACCTCCCTTCAGGGAAGCAGCTTCTGAGGGGGTCCTTCTCATGACAAAGGTGCCCTTAAGGGGCGGTTTCCCTAAGGTGCCTTGGTCCCCTCACCCTTGTAGTTCAGGTCCTCCCCAGGCCCGCTTCCCCAGCATGGCAGGAAACCTGCCTCCCTCCAGGGAAGCAGCCTCTGAGGAGGTCCTTCCCCTGACAAAGGTGCCCTTAAGGGGAGGTTTCCCTAAGGTGCCTTGGTCCCCTCACCCTTGTAGTTCAGGTCCTCCCCAGGCCCGCTTCCCCAGCGTGGCAGGAAGCCTACCTCCCTCCAGGGAAGCAGCCTCTGAAGAGGTCCTTCCCTTTGCAAAGGTGCCCTTAAGGGGTGGTTTCCCAACGGCACCTTGGGTCCCCTCACCCTTTTGGTTCAGGTCCTCCCTAGGCCCGCTTCCCCAGCATGGAAGGAAACCTACCTCCCTTCAGGGAAGCATCCTCTGAGGAGATCCTTCCCTTGACAAAGGTGCCCTTAAGGGGAGGTTTCCCTAAGGTGCCTTGGTCCCCTCACCCTTGTAGTTCAGGTCCTCCCCAGGCCCGCTTCCCCAGCCTGGCAGGAAGCCTACCTCCCTCCAGGGAAGCAGCCTCTGAAGAGGTCCTTCCCTTGGCAAAGGTGCCCTTAAGGGGTGGCTCCCCGACGGCACCTTGGGTCCCCTCACCCTTTTGGTTCAGGTCCTCCCCAGGCCCGCTTCCCCAGCATGGCAGGAAGCCTACCTCCCTCCAGGGAAGCAGCCTCTGAAGAGGTCCTTCCCTTGGCAAAGGTGCCCTTAAGGGGTGGTTTCCCGACGGCACCTTGGGTCCCCTCACCCTTTTGGTTCAGGTCCTCCCCAGGCCCGCTTCCCCAGCGTGGCAGGAAACCTACCTCCCTTCAGGGAAGCAGCCTCTGAGGAGGTCCTTCCCCTGATAAAGGTGCCCTTAAGGGGAGGTTTCCCTAAGGTGCCTTGGTTCCCTCACCCTTGTAGTTCAGGTCCTCCCCAGGCCCGCTTCCCCAGCGTGGCAGGAAGCCTACCTCCCTCCAGGGAAGCAGCCTCTGAAGAGGTCCTTCCCTTGGCAAAGGTGCCCTTAAGGGGTGGTTTCCCGACGGCACCTTGGGTCCCCTCACCCTTTTGGTTCAGGTCCTCCCCAGGCCCGCTTCCCCAGCCTGGCAGGAGACCTATCTCCCTCCGGGGAAGCATCCTCTGAGGAGGTCCTTCCCCTGGCAATGGTATCCTCAAAGGATGGCTTCCTTGGGACGCGTTTTGGGTCTTCATTCTTGTGGTTGGTTCCTTCCGATGTAGTTTCCCCTCTTCTTGTTTCCATTTGGTTTGGAGAGAACTCGCGTTCTGTCTAGATGATACAGCGCTGTTCCTTTACCCTGCTTTTCGAATATGACATCAAATCTTGGAAGGCTTCAAGACGATTCGAAGGATTTCGGAGCTTCCTTCTGGAGACTCATCTCTCTTGCCCTTCCAGGAGCTGCAGACCGAAGGATTCCGTAACACTTTGAAGGAAGACTCCGAAGATTTCAGACCATTTCAGCATCGCTTCAACCACTCCTTTGTTTTTCTTTCCTGATATACGTTTAGTTGCTTGTCTAGGGAACGTCAGCGATGTTGTCCTTATTTTCATATCTGTACAATTGTTTACTGTCTGTAACTGGTAGCCTCCTGCCTTCTTTTACACAGTTTTTCGAATAAATACAATCCTGTATCTGAAGACGATTCGAAGGATCTCGGAACTTGTCCCTGGAGTCTGAAGTTGGTGCTTTACTGAGCTATATATCATTAGGCACATACGGGAATGACGCTTCTCCCGCTCCTCCAGTCATTGAAGACGGACGGATTCCAAGACGGGGAGAAGTCCTCCGGACTCCTATGATATTTCACCGATCAGTTGATCCAAATGGTATGTCCGCTATCCACTATCTTTCCTGCGATACTTCTCGTAAAAATTCTTGAAAGTCTCCATTCCATGGTCCTCCGCTATTGATTCCTTTCCGTGCTTGTCTCGATTGGAGAATTTGCTTCCCAAGTGTGATATAATATTAAAAATATTGCCGCTTTATGAATCTCCTAAGACTAGAACTTCGAATCCATACTGCTCCGCGAAGTAGGCCATATTTCCATGAGCAAACAGTTGTTCACAAAATTCATTTGTAAACTCTTTGTCTTATTTTTAATCAGATTTTCGAACAAACGGCAACATCTTGTCTCTGAAGACGCTTTGCAGGATCTCCGATTTTGTTTCTGGAGACCTGGAAGTTTACATTTTTCTGAGCAATAGCGTTGGACCCATGTGCTAATGCGGCTTATAAGTTTAATTACAGACTGTGAAAATTGCAACTATATTAATATTTCAGCTTCGTTGTTATTTCAAATGTCTGCTTTTTTCCATGAAAAGTCTTATAAGATTTCATTTACCATGTCTGTATTGTCTGTGGTCTTACTTTCTCCTTCAATTCTATATTATTCTTTTCTCTCGTTAGTTGTCTGCTCCTCAGAATGAATCTCATCGTCCCTTCCTCCATCATCTCCAGAGGTTTAACAGTTGAAGTGTCTTTCCATTTCCATCCACTCTCCTTTCAACTTCATTTCCTTATCAGCTTTCCTCTCAGGCCGTGTATGACTTGAGACGGTGTTTGGATCTTCTTAGCCTAGTCGACGGGGTCGGCTGGAGAATTGGGGGGAGGGGGGGGGGGTGGCTGGCGTTGGCTGGTGTGTGTGTTTGTGTGTGTGTCTCTCTCTAGCTCAGTTCACATTTAGCTCTTGGCGAAGGAACGTCACTTCTGATGCCTCCTCAAACTGTCGACTCTCAGTTGTTCTCTTCCGCCATATCAGTCATCTTGATCTGGTGTATTATTCGGCTTTAGAAATTAGTTTTGGCTTTGTCATAACTGCTTGCAAATGGATGCGAAGCGTTGATGATTGCACTCTGCTCATATGTTATTCTCTTCACTATTATTGGTTGCTATAACATTAGTAACATATTTTGACATAGAAGATTATCAATACTAACTGTTTATTGTTTTCCACCTCGTTTTAGGCCACTGCCTGTGGATGAGGACATGCGAGATGGGTCCTTTCACGATGCTTTTAAAAATGCGCCCAGTCCTGAGAGGACTCCTTTACCTGAAGGTAAGTTGATTGGCTTCCTGTCACCTAGTCGTTTACATTTTCTACACACACACATGCACGCGCACACAATACCCACACATACACACACACACGCACACACACACACATATATAATATATATATATATATATATATATATATATATATATATATATATATATATATATAATCATAATCAGACAGGTGACATATATATCTTCTCGGCCTAATCCCCAGTCGGAATCGTTGTCATTTATGAGTCTCCTCCAGCTGTTTCAATCTTGCGTCCTACCTCTGTCTGCTCTTTTGTCTCAACGTCTTGTCGAATGCGGGCTCTCTCTCTCTCTCTCTCTCTCTCTCTCTCTCTCTCTCTCTCTCTCTCTCTCTCTCTCTCTCTCTCTCTCTCTCTCCCCTTCGTGTCCCCAGCACTTCCATTTCCACGATCTCTCCTGCAACATTTCTCTCATCATCTTCCAACCCTCCTCATTATGCGCTGATACCAACTCAATCTTGAGCTTAGGCTTTCTTTGACACTTCACTGACTTAGCTCGTCTGTGCGAACATCTTCATTTCAGCCACTTCTACCTTATTTTTTCGAACATCTCCAATTCAGCCACTTCCACCTTATTTTTTTCCTCTATTTTCGTCGGTGGTTCCGCTTCACCCCTTATAACAAGGCAGGTCTTACCGTCAGCTGATGTACCTTCCCTTTGGACAAATAGGGGCTATCTCCTGCTACTCTCCAGTTATTCCATTTGGCTTGAATCCGAGGCTTTGCAACCTTCTGATTCACATCACCCATTTCATGCGTCATCGAGTCCAGATACTTAAACATTTTCTTGATGTTCATTTCTTCAGGAAGAGGAAATACATCTATATCACTTGCTCTTTCCCGTAAAAGAAGTTGGCTCTCCAGAAAAGCTATGTCAGTGAAAACTTTCACATTCAAATTTTTACCGTGGATTCGTTGATGAACCCAAGTGCAGATATATTCTGGACTGTGAGCTGATTTGTGCACAAGCACAAAGAGCGCATCAGCAGCACTTCAGTTCCCCTCTCGATACACTGTGCCATGCAGATATATCTTGGACACAAACTGTGACACTTCCTGGATTTTGAGGCCCCTCCCTCCCTCCCTCCCTCTCTCCCTCCTCCTCCTCCTCCTCCTCCTCCTCCTCCTCCTCCTCCTCCTCCTCCTCCTCCTCCTCCTCCTCCTCTTCCTCTCTCACGTCATTTTTCCTAGGCCTTCCTTCTGACACTTCTCAATGATGCTCTTGTCGCTTTTAACTGGCTTCTTTAGCAATCTTTTTGTATTATTATTATTATTATTATTATCATTATTATTATCATTATTATTATTATTATTATTATTATTATTATTATTATTATTATTATTATCATTATTATTATTATTATTATTATTATTATTATTATTATTATTATTATTATTATTATTATTACATATTTTTTGACTGTCAGCCTTTCATTCTAACTATGTCATCTGCATCAGCTCTAACAAATCCCGTGTGTTTACACTCGACGCTCATTCACCAATTCAGCCGAAATTCTCGGTCCCAAACCTTCGGGATGTTTACCTTCATCTCGTTTCCACTCGACTGGTATTTGTTTTCCATCAGGTTGCAATGAAAACTGTTGAAGGATGAATAACTGATGAATAACTGGCAGGTTACGGATTATGTAATAATCAACTTTTAATATTTTCCCAAATAAGTGTCTTTGGGATCAGGGTTACGTCATTATTTGAGGATTGGTTAGGATTTCTGTCACAGTGACTATTTTGCAGTATTTTATAGTATGGATGTACCTAAAAGTTTACTTGGCTTTATGAGTTATGTATGTATGAAATATAGAAATAGCATGGAATATAGAGTTTAGGCCAAAGGCCAAGCACTGGGACCTATGAGGTCATGCAGGGCTATAAAGGAAATTGAGAGTATGTAGGTTGAAAGGTGTAACAGGAGGGTAATCTTTTGCAGCTGTACCATGAAATAATTGTTAGGAGAGGGTGGATGGCAAGAAGGAAGAAAGATAATATGAATGGAGGAACAGTAAAAGGAATAAAAAAGGGTTGCAGCTGGGAGTCTAAGGGACGCTGCAAAGAACCTTGAGTAATGCTTACAGTGCACCCCGTGAAATAACAGAAACTACCTTTAATTCATCTACTTTAAAAGCTACTGTATATAGATTGGCAGTTCCGAAAATCCAGGCAATCCAACTGAATGAAATTCAACATCGTATTTGAACAAGAATATTGCGGTTTTGAGCAAAGAATAATATCATTAATGTACATATGCTGCTAAATCATGTTTCGGAACTAACTGGAGCTTTACTTGAAATGGTAAACTATCTTTCAATTCGTCAACTTTAAAAGCCGTATAAATTGGCAGTTCCGACAGTCGTGCAGTTCCTGTTTATGGGGGCAAAGTCTCACGCCAAACATCTACGGGAAACAATTGCCGGATTTCTTTATAGATTTCAGTGGGAAATTTTATGATGATAATAATAATAATAATAATAATAATAATAATAATAATAATAATAATAATAATAATAATAATAATAATAATAATAAATGACAAGTGAACTCCCTTCAGTGAATCATCTGCTGTATCTTGAGATTTCATGTATTCACGTTAGTCAGTGTATCCCCCATTGGATTCTGAGGTTACTCTCTCTCTCTCTCTCTCTCTCTCTCTCTCTCTCTCTCTCTCTCTCTCTCTCTCTCTCTCTCTCTCTCGTCGGTGCTTGACGTCAAGTTTTGGAACCGAATTATTTTTTCCATTTTTCTGATAATGCAGACGAAATTAGGTTTGTTACTCTTATTATTATCATTATTAAGGAGATTTTAATACGGAAACCATAACATACCAGTATTTACTAGCTTCAGATCATGTAGGAATGCTAAATTAAAGGCTGCATAAAAGTCAATGCGTCCATATCTCGTCATTATTGGACCATATATAACGGGGTAAGGCCTGCTGTGGCTAGCTTGAAACAAATATATTAAATTCCTTAATTGATATACCTTATCATTTCAGATACTTGGATTTTATAAGTTTCAGTGTTGTAAATCAGAACTTTATATAAATGCAGATTTTGAATGACAATTCAGTTAATTCTTTTTCTCATTCACTGCTTAGTAAATGTTAATTACAAGCAAAATACCTTAAAAACACTGTAGTTTTTGCATTGCCTACCAAACTCACGTCTATTTCAATCATACACGAAAATAGTGATTAAAATACAGGAATGGGGTGAGGCTGACCATTGTCAAACCGGTAAGTTTCAGTACGTTTCGTGTGTGCATGTTTGAGAGGAAACTTAAAAGATGATGATGTATGACAAAAGTTTATTTATAAATATATAAGTGTATCTCAGACCAAACGCTACCCACAAGAGAGCTCCCAGAGCAGCACAAGTAGCGTCTCGTGCGTCGTGATAATAGATCTGTATCGAACTTTGAAATTGTATGTGGGTTTTAAATGCATTCGTTCTCCAATTTGTAGGTTTTTTCAGATGTCGTGTGTTACTGAGGTCTCCTTTGGCACGGACCACAAACGGTGACTAGTGGCTGATATCTACATATATGCTTTAAAATATACTCCATGCATCGTGAAATTTATGTAAATATGGCATTACATAAACACTTATACAAGTTGGGGACATTAATTAGATATTTGTTTTATAAAACACAATAGGCACACGTAATTCGTAACCTTATCATTTTCTAAGTTTTAATCAAACAAGTACACATAGACTTATAGAATTTTCGTTGTAATTTTTAGTCAAATTCCATACATATTGTATTATAATTATCGGATCCATTCTAACTATGCAGTTACAATTCTTCCGTGCTGGCATAACGCAGCCTTAATCATAAACAACAGACTGTAAGTCATTAGTTGCTTGAAATACAGTCTAAGGAACCAGGCTCCGAGGAGGACCTTCCCTTGTAAGGGTGCCTCCAAGGAAGCAGCCTCAGGGGAGGTCCTTCCCCTGACAAAGGTACCTTAAGGGGTGGTTCCCCCAGGACGCCTTGGGTCCCCTCTCCCTTGTGGTTCAGGCCCTCCCCTGGCCCGCTTCCCCAGCCTGGCAGGAAACCTACCTCCCTTTCAGGGAAGCAGCCTCTGAGGGGTACTTCCCCTGACAAAGATGCCCTTAAGGGGCGGTTTCCCCAAGGCGCCTTGGGTCACATCACCCTTGTATTTCAAGTCCTCCCCAGGCCCACTTCCCCAGCCTGGCAGGAAACCTACCTCCCTCCAGGGAAGCAGCCTTTGATGAGGTCCTTCCCCTAACAAAGGTACCTTAAGGGGTGGTTCCCCTAGGACGCCTTGGGCCCCCTCTCCCTTGTGGTTCAGGCCCTCCCCAGGCCCGCTTCCCCAGCCAGGCAGGAAACCTACCTCCCTTCAGGGAAGCAGCCTCTGAGGGGTACTTCCCCTGACAAAGATGCCCTTAAGGGGCGGTTTCCCCAAGGCGCCTTGGGTCACATCACCCTTGTATTTCAAGTCCTCCCCAGGCCCACTTCCCCAGCCTGGCAGGAAACCTACCTCCCTCCAGGGAAGCAGCCTTTGATGAGGTCCTTCCCCTAACAAAGGTACCTTAAGGGGTGGTTCCCCTAGGACGCCTTGGGCCCCCTCTCCCTTGTGGTTCAGGTCCTCCCCAGGCCCACTTCCCCAGCCTGGCAGGAAACCTACCTCCCTTCAGGGAACCATCCTATGAGGAGGTCCTTCCTCTGACAAAGGTGCCCTTAAGGGGTGGTTTCCCCGAGGCGCCTTGGGTCTCCTCACCCTTGTAGTTCAGGTCCTCCCCAGGCCCACTTCCCCAGCGTGGCAGGAAACCTACCTCCCTCCAGGGAAGCAGCCTTTGAAGAGGTCCTTCCCCTGACAAAGGTACCCTTAAGGGGTAGTTCCCCTAGGACGCCTTGGGTCCCCTCTCCCTTGTGGTTCAGGTCCTCCCCAGGCCCACTTCCCCAGCCTGGCAGGAAATCTACCTTCCTTCAGGGAAGTAGCCTTTGAGGAGGTCCTTCCCCTGACAAAGGTGCCCTTAAGGGGCAGTTTCCCAAAGGTGCCCTGGGTCACCTCACCCTTGTAGTTCAGTTCCTCCCCCAGGCCTGATTCCCCAGCGTGGCAGGAAACCTACCTCCCTCCAGGGAAGAAGCCTTTGAGGAGGCCCTTCCCCTGATAAAGGTTCCCTTAAGGGGCAGTTTCCCCAAGGTGCCTTGGGTCACCTCACCCTTTTGGTTCAGGTTCTCCCCAGGCCCACTTTCCCAGCCTGGCAGGAAACCTACCTTCCTCCAGGGAAGCAGCCTCTGAGGAGGTCCTTCCCCTGACAAAGGTGCCCTTAAGGGGCGGTTTCCCCAAGGAGCCTTGGGTCACCTCACGCTCGTAGTTCAGATACTCCCCTGGCCCGCTTCCCCAGCCTGGCAGGAAACCTACCTCATCCAGGGAAACAGTCTCTGAAGAGGTCGTTCCCTTGGCAAAGGTACCCTTAAGGTTTGGTTTCCCGATGGCTCCTTGGGACCCCTCACCCTTTTGGTTCAGGTCCTCCCCAGGCCCACTTCCCCAGCCTGGCAGGAAACCTACCTCCCTCCAGGGAAGCAGTCTTTTAGGAGGTCCTTCCCCTGACAAAGGTACCTTTAAGTAGTAGTTCCCCTAGGACGCCTTGGGTCCGCTCTCCCTTGTGGTTCAGGTCCTCCCCAGGCCCGCTTCCCCAGCCTGGCGGGAAACCTACTTCCCTTCAGGGAAGCAGCCTTTGAGGAGGTCCTTCCCCTGACAAAAGTTCCCTTAAGGGGCGGTTTCCCCAAGGCGCCTTGGGTCACCTCACCCTTGTAGTTCAGGTTCTCCCCAGGCCCGCTTCCCCAGCCTGGCAGGAAACCTGCCTCCCTCCAGGGAAGCAGCCTCTGAGGAGGTCCTTCCCCTGACAAAGGTGCCCTTAAGGGATGGTTTCCCCAAGGCGCCTTGGGTCACCTTACTCTTGTAGTTCAGGTTCTCCCCAGGCCCACTTCCCCAGCCTGGAAGGAAACCTACCTCCCTCCAGGGAAGCAGCCTCTGAGGAGGTCCTTCCCCTGACAAAGGTACCCTTAAGTGGTGGTTCCCCTAAGACGCCTTGGGTCCCCTGTGTCTTGTAGTTCAGGTCCTCCCCAGGCCCGCTTCCCCAGCCTGGCAGGAAACCTACCTCCCTTCAGGGAAGCAGCCTTTGAGGAGGTCATTCCCCTGACAAAGGTGCCCTTAAGGGGCGGTTTCCCCAAGGTGCCTTGGGTCACCTCACCCTTGTAGTTCAGGTTCTCCCCAGGCCCGCTTCCCCAGCCTAGCAGGAAACCTACCTCCCTCCAGAGAAGCAGTATCTGAAGAGGTCCTTCCCTTGGCAAAGGTGCCCTTAAGGGGTGGTTTCCCGACGGCGCCTTGGTACCCCTCACCCTTTTGGTTCAGGCCCTCCCCAGGCCCTCTTCTCCAGCCTAGCAGGAAACCTACCTCCCTCCAGGGAAGCATCCTCTGAGGCGGTCCTTCCCCTGCCAAGGGTATCCATAAGGGATGGCTTCCTTGGGACGCGTTATGGGCCTTCATTCTTGTGGTTGATTCTTTCCGATGTAGTTTCCCCTCTTCTTGTTTCCATTTGGTTTGGAGAGATCTCACGTTCTGTCTGGATGATAAAGCGCTGTTCCTTTACCCTGCTTTTCGAATATGACATCAAATCTTGGAAGGCTTCAAGACGATTCGAAGGATTGCAGAGCTTGCTTCTGGAGATTCTTGTCTCTCACCCTTCCATGAGCTGGAGACCGAAGGATTCCGTATTCCGTAACACTTTTAAGGAAGACTCCGAAGATTTCAGACCATTTCAGCATCGCTTCAACCACTCCTTGGGTTTCCTTTCCTGATATTCGTTTAGTTGCTTGTCTTTTCGAATATATACAGTACTGTATCTGAAGACGATTCGAAGGATCTCGGAACTTTTCCCTGGAGACTGAAGTTGGTGCTTCACTGAGCTTTGCAGCATTAGGCACATGCGCGAATGGCGCTTCTCCCGCTCCTCCAGCAATTGAAGACTGACGGATTCCAAGACGGGGAAAAGTCCTCTGGATTCCTATGATATTTCACCGATCTGTTGATCCAAATGATATGTCCCCTATCCAAAATCTTTCCTGCGCTGCTTCTCGTAAAAATTTCTTGAAAGTCTCCATTCTATGCATTCCACGGTCGTCCTCTCTTGATTCCTTTCCGTTCTTGTCTCGACTAGAGAACTTGCTCTCCAAGTGTAATAATATTAAAAATATTGCCGCTTTATCAAACTCATAAGACTAGAACGTCGACTCCATACTGGTCGGCGATGTAGGCTATATTTTCATGAGCAAACAGTTGTTCACTTAATTCATTTGTAAACTCTTTGCTTTGTTTTTAATCAGATTTTCGAACAAACGGCAACATCTTGTCAATGAAGACGCTTTGCAGGATCTCCGATTTTGTTTCTGGAGACCTGGAAGTTTACATTTTTCTGAGCAATAGCTTTGGGCCCATGTGTCAATGGGGCTTATAAGTTTAATTATAGACTATGAGAATTGCAACTATATTAATATATCAGATTCGTTGTGACTTGAAATGTCTGCTTTTTTCCGTGAAAAGTCTTATAAGCTTTCATTTATTATTTCTGTATTGTCTGTGGTCTTACTCTCCCCTTCAGTTCTATATTACTCTTTTTTCCTCGTCAGTTGTCTGCTCCTCAGAATGAATCTCATGGTCCCTTCCTCCATCATCTCCGGAGGTTTAACAGTTGAAGTGTCTTTCCATTTCCATCCACTCTCCTTTCAACTTCATTTCCTTATCAGCTTTCCTCTCAGATCTTGTATGACTTGAGACGGTGTTTGGATCTTCTTAGCCTAGTCGACGGGGTCGGCTGGAGAATTGGGGGGAGGGGGGTGTGCTGGCGTTGGCTGGTGTGTGTGTGTGTCTCTCTGTCTCTCTCAGTTCACATTCAGCTCTTGGCGAAGGAACGTCACTTCAGATGCCTCCTCAGGCTTCAGCAAAGATGAACTGTCAACTCTCAGTTGTTCTCTTCCGCCAGTCATCTTGATCTGGTGCATTATTCGTCTTTAGAAATTAGTTTTGCCTTTGTCATAACTGCTTGCAAATGGATGCGAAGCGATGATGATTGCACTTTGCTCATATATTATTCTCTTCACTATTATTGGTTGCTATAACCTTAGTAACATATTTTGACAGAGAAGATTATCAATACTAACTGTATATTATTTTCCACCTCGTTTTAGGTCACTGCCTGTGAGTGAGGACATCCGAGATGGGTCCCTTTACGATGCTTTTAAAAATGCGCCCAGTCCTGAGAGACCTCCTTTACCTGACGGTAAGTTGATTGGCTTCCTATCACCTAGTCGTTTACACTGTTTATACATACACACACACGCACATACACACACACACACACACACACACACACATATATATATATATATATATATATATATATATATATATATATATATATATATATATATATATGTATGTATATATATATATGTATATATATATATATATATATATATATATATATATATATATATATATATATATATATATATATATATATATATATATATATATTTATTTATTTATTTATTTATACATATATATATTTATACATATATATATATATATGATCATAATCAGACAGGTGATCTATATATCTTCTCGGCTTTATCCTCTGTCGGAATCGTTGTCTTTAAGCCTCCTCCAGCTGTTTCAATCATGCGTCATACCGTAGTCTGTTCCTTTGTCCCTACGTCTTGTCGAATGCAGGTCTCTCTCTCTCTCTCTCTCTCTCTCTTGTCGAATGCGGGCTCTCTCTCTCTCTCTCTCTCTCTCTCTCTCTCTCTCTCTCTCTCTCTCTCTCTCTCCTTCGTGTCCCCAGCACTTCCATTTCCACGATCTCTCCTGCAATATTCTCTCATCTCCCAAACCTCCTGATCTTGCGCTGACACCATCTCAATCTTGAACTTAAACTTTCTTTGACACTTCATTGACTATGCTCATCTGTGCGAACATCTTCAGTTCATCCAATTTTACCTTACTTTTTCTCTATTTTCGTCGATGGTGCCGCTTCAGCCCGTACAACAAGGCAGGGTTTACCGTCAGCTGATGTACCCTTCTCTTTGGACAAACTGGGGCTGACTCCTGATACCCTCCAGTTATTCCATTTGGTTTCAATACGGCGGTTAACAACCTTCTAATTCACATCACCCACTTCATGTGCCATCGATCCCAGATACTTGAACACTCTCTTGGTATTCACTTCTTTCCTGAAGTGGAAATACATCAATATCACATGATCTTTCCCGTAAAAGAAGTTGGCTCCCCAGAAAAGCGATGTCAGTGAAAACTTTCACATTCAAATTTTAACCGTGGAATCGTCGATGAACCCAAATGCAGATATATTCTGGACCATGAGCTGATCTGTGCACATGCACAAAGCGCGCATCAGCAGCATTCAAATCCCCCCTCGATACACTGTGCCGTGCAGATGTATCTTGGACACAAACTGTGACACTTCCTTGGTTTTGAGGCCCCTCCCTTCCTCCCTTTTCTCTCACGTCATTTTTCCTAGGCCTTCTTCTCCTTCTCCTACTTCCTTCCTTTCCTCTGGCGTTTCTGAATGATGCTCTTTTCAGTGGTTTGCTTGGCTTCTTTAACTATCTTTTTCTACTACTACTACTACTACTACTACTACTACTACTACTACTACTACTACTAATATTATTATTATTATTATTATTATTATTATTATTATTATTATTATTATTATTATTATTATTATTATTATTATTTGAAGGGAATAAATCCTCTTTTAAACAGGTCTTATTAAAAAGGATGTCTGTATTGTGCGAATTTATCTTATACAGTATCTGTTCTATTTTCCTTATAATTCGATTTTCGGGCTCAGCGATGTTGGTCAGCATCTGGCCGATATTCATATTGGAAAAAGGACAGTGTGTGGAATGCAGGAAGTCTTTTATTGAAATATCCGATCAGAAATCCGTGGAATCCTTCGTCGCCTGGGTTCAGGTTCTGTTTCAGATGACCAGCGAGATGGTCGAAACATGTCGACGGTACCTGAAGTAGAACCTGAATCCAGACGACGAAGGAATCCACGGATTTCTGATTGGATATGTCAATAAAAGACTTCCCGCATTCTACACACTGTCCTTTTTCCAATATGAATGTCGGCCAGTTGCTGACCAACATCGCTGAACCCATAGAGCGAATTATAAGGAAAATAGAAGAGATACTGTATAAGATAATTTCGCATAATACAGCCATCCTTTTTAATATTATTATTATTATTATTATTATTATTATTATTATTATTATTATTATTATTATTATTATTATTATTACATATTTTTTGACGCTCGGCCTTTCATTCTAACAATGTCTTCTGCATCAGATCTGACAAGTCTCGTGTGTTTACACTCGACGCTCATGCATCAATTCCGCCGAAATTCTCGGTCGCAAACCTTCGGGATGTTTACCTTCATCTTGTTTCCACTCGACTGGTTGCAATGAAAGCTGTTGAAGGGTGAATAACTGGCAGGTTACGGATTATGTAATAATCAATGTTTTGATATTTTCCCAAATAAATGTCTTTGGGATTAGGGTTACTTCAGTATTTGAGGGTTGGTTAGGGTTTCCGTTACAGTGACTACTTTGTAGTACGGATGCATCTAAAAGTTTGCTTGGCTTTATAAGTTATGTATGTAAGTATGTAATATAGGAATGGAATGAAATATAGAGTCGAGTCCAAAGGCCACGCACTGGGACCTATGAGGTCATTCAGCGCTGGAAAGGAAATTGAGTGTAGGTAGGTTTAAAAGGTGTAACAGGAGGATAATCTTTTGCAGTTGCACTATGAAATAATTGTTAGGAGAGGGTGGATGGCAAGAAGGAAGAAAGATAATGTGAATGGAGGAACAGTAAAAGGAATGAAAGAGGGTTGCAGCTGGGGGCCTAAGGGACGCTGCAAAGAACCTTGAGTAATGCCTACAGTGCACCCTGTGAGGTGCACCGACGGCGATACTCCCCTACGGGGTATTATGTAATACAATATTGATTCTTGGTACATAACTGAATTCTGGCTGTACCTCGTACCTATTCCTGTCGAATGTAGATTCTGTCCTTGGAATCTAAATCAGCCCGTCTTCAACATCATGACTGATTGGTAAATTTGTAATACGTGACTTTTTTTATACTCACGAATATTAAGTTACAAGTATCCCATTAATATAGGATAGTTTGACCTTCTTATTTTGACGTTTATTGTTGTTCATTATAATAGTCCTCTGAGAACGTACTGATGAAATAAAATGATTGCATGTCATTTTCATATCCTTATTTTGTAGTTTAATGAAATGGGCAGAAATGTAGTCACCGTTTATAGTCTTGATTCAGTTTTGTATATAGGAAACTAAACTGTGATTATAGGAAGTTATCATGTGTTCGATGGCAAAATATTTCGTTTAATTTTGAGTTCATTTTCATTCTGCTATATTAAAAAAACTATCAATGGGAATTTTTCATTCATTATATCGTGAAATTGTATCATAATGATCAATCAATGAAATCGTACTTTAATTAAGTCTTCAATTCTACGTATACTCCAAGGTGGCGACGTGGTCACCATGCTGTCCTTTCTCCACAGAACAATTTAGAGAAATTTTTACTATAAGCAAGTTGTGAACGCCATCTATTGGCCACCTAAGAAAATAAGCGCAAGACGATATGAAGATCCAGGCATACCAAAAAAATGAAATTCAACACCGTATTCTGGACAAGCATAAAATAATCGAATCAAAAGTTATTTACTTATGTTCAGTTTTCTTAAACTTACTACAGGCTATGTGAAATAACAAAAACTACCATTAATTCATCTGCTATAAAAGCTATGTAGATTGGCATTTCCGACAATCCAGGCAAACCAACAAAATGAAATTCAACATCGTATTTTGGGCAAGAATGTTGCAGTTTTGAGCATAGAATAATCTCATTAATTTATATTTATTACTAAATCATGTTTCGGAACTAACTGGAGTTTTACTAGAAATAATACACTATCTTTAATTCGTAAACTTTAAAAGCCGTATAAATTGGTGGTTCCGGCACCCTGCAGTTCCTGTTTATGGAGGTAAAAGTCTCAGGCCAAATATCTACGTGAAACAGATTTGTGGTTTCGTTTTAGTTTTCAGTGAGAAATGACACAACAACAGTAATAATAATAATAATAATAATAATAATAATAATAATAATAATAATAATAATAATAATAATAATAATAATAATAATAATAATAATAATGTGACTGAAGCGAATTCTCTTTAGTGAATTATCTGCTCTGTCTTGAGATTTCATGTATTCACATTAGTCAGTGTAACTCCCACTGGATGCTGAGGTTACTCTCTCTCTCTCTCTCTCTCTCTCTCTCTCTCTCTCTCTCTCTCTCTCTCTCTCTCTCTCTCTCTCTCTCGTCGGTGCTTGACGTCAAGTTTTGGCACTGAATTATTTCTTCCATTTTTCTGATAATGCAGAAGAAATTATTATTATTATTATTATTATTATTATTATTATTATTATTATTATTATTATTGTCATTATTATTATTATTATTATTATTATTATTCATTGTTTTTGTCATTATTCATCAGTTACGTTATTCAACATGTTCAGAGACGGACACCAATATTATTTCTAACAATGTATTAATCAAAATCCGGGATATAAAGATGGATTCTGTAATAAGTATCTTATGAATAGCTCTCCCATGGGGTAAGGATTACTGATCTCTCTCTCTCTCTCTCTCTCTCTCTCTCTCTCTCTCTCTCTCTCTCTCTCTCTCTCTCTCTCTCTCTCTCTCTCTCTCGTCTCTGTGATAAGAACCCGAACGTTGTGGTCCCAGTTTTAGTAACCATAAATCAATCAATCTCTCTCCCCCCCTCTATTTTTATTGGTATGGATTTTGGTGGAGCAATGAGCACTGACGTCTCTCTCTCTCTCTCTCTCTCTCTCTCTCTCTCTCTCTCTCTCTCTCTCTCTCTCTCTCTCTGTGTGTGTGTGTGTGTGTGTGATAAGAACCTGGACGTTGTGATCCCAGTTTTAGCAACCATAAATCAATCAATCTCTCTCTCTCTCTCCCTCTGTTTTTATTGGTATGGATTTTGGTGGAGCAATGAGCACTGACGTCTCTCTCTCTCTCTCTCTCTCTCTCTCTCCTCTCTCTCTCTCTCTCTCTCTCTCTCTCTCTCTCTCTCTCTCTGTGTGTGTGTGTATGTGTGTGTGTTAAGAACCTGGACGTTGTGATCCCAGTTTTAGCAACCATAAATCAATCAATCTCTCTCTCTCTCCCTCTGTTTTTATTGGTATGGATTTTGGTGGAGCAATGAGCACTAACGTCTCTCTCTCTCTCTCTCTCTCTCTCTCTCTCTCTCTCTCTCTCTCTCTCTCTCTCTCTCTCTCTCTCTCTCTCTCAGTGACAAGAACTTAGACGCCGTGACCCTAGTTTTAGTAACCATAAAATCAATCAACTTCCGCCACCGCTCCTATAACTAATTACCTGAATCACCTGGATTCTCTTACAGTACAGCACTTCCGACAATGTGACATCGTGAGACACCACATTCTTTTTTGTTTCCCTTACTTACATTCCCACATTATTTATAGAATTATTATAATCAGATAATCTCTTTCCACGCACTTGCACGTATCAGAAGGATTTGTAACTTTTTATAAGACGATTCTTGCTATTACGTACGATAGAGCAATCTCTGTCAGAGAAGACGACCCCCTCTCTACCAAAAACATTTAGAAGTGTATAATAAATACTGAGTATCATTTATTTAATTTATTTTTCATTTTCTTTACAGAGAAATAACCTTTTCCTTACATCGTGTCTTTTATATACAGAATATCAATCTTCCGTTACTGTTTAAAGAAAATTAACGTTTTTGTTTTACATTCTTTTTATTCAATTATTATATGAATAAATAGGAAATATATTAGGAAGTTTGCTTCACGTTTCCCTATTAGTAATGCAAATACAATATTATTGATGGAAAAACAACGATAATTATAACTGTACGATAGTATTTTTACAAAAACGATAATTAGACAACTTGTACGATATTGTAGGCTGATACATTTCTGGGAACACTGTCCTCGGCCAGTCACTCACAGTGTTGCCAATTTAGCGCTTTTCGCGTTGGGTTTGGCGCGCTTTCAGTTATTTCGGCGCCCATAAATTTTCGTTTGACGCTGGCGCCTTTTTTAGCGCTTTTTAAGGAAAGAGCTTTTCAACATTAAATAGTATTCTTGCCATTAAAATGGATTGAAGAGGCGCGGGCAATGTTGCTATCAATGTGAGCTTCCAAGTGATGTTGACAAGAAAATTGGAAGTCTCGAAGCATATGAAAATGTAGATGCGGATGAGGACTTTATTGGAATTTTGGAAGACTTCTAAATTTAGCAGAGCCACTTATATAACCTTTCATGATGATCAGTACACGTAAGTACAGCATAAGCTTTATTAATTACTGTTTATTTTTCATTTGGCGCTTTTTTTAGTGCATTAATTAGAAAGTCTAGCGCCCCTCTTTTAGCGCTTTACTGTCAAATCGAGTTGGCAACACTGGTCACTCAGTGACAGTCAGTCTTTGGCTTTACTATGTTGTTATACGTTCCGGTGAACGTCTGAAGTGTTACTTAATTTTCCACGTAATTATGGACGTTTCGACTTTGCAGCGGGAATATATTAGTATTATCAACGACCGTCTTCCTTTAATATTGAAGGTAAATATTTCAAGTGGAAAATGGTAGAAGTAGTGATAAATAGGCGATGATAACTTCCATCATTTGGGTAACACTTGAAGCTTCTAGGTCCGGCAACTTCTAGTTTACATTCAAAATGGCCGTCGTGTTTAGTAACAACCCCTTGGGAATGAACGTAATACAAGTTAAACCTAGAGAACAACTCTGCACGGCATATTGCCTTGGAAACTGAGGTTTTGTATAATTTTAGGGTAATTCTAAGCCGGCTGTCCGCGGTGAGCTAGCCTATGACAATTGACGTTTTCCTGTTATTTTACCAGCTGAACAAGAATTGTGTAGTTTACAGTTTCGGTTGCCAGGCCGTGTAACACCTTCTGGCCGCGCTAAAGTAACTCCGCCAAGGTAAGTAGTTCTGCGACCCAGCGACCCCACGCTTTTTGGGGGGTCCAGGAGGGACGAAGCCCCCCAGGCCAGGTTAGGACATGCCTCCCTATGTTAAGTTAGGTTGGTTACATCTGGTTAGGTCAGGACCTGGCACTACAGGAAAAGTTTGTTGTTTGTATTTGTCCACCAGTTTCCTAGTCGGAACCCACCCCACAGCCTTGGCCACCTAAACTGTAGGCGCTCCCAAGAATTTAAAATATTTTGTCAGTCGGCTGTAACTAAAATGTAATTGACCCTTGAAAACTGCACGTCCGCCAGTGGGTCGCTCACAGCTCAAGGTTAAATTACAGTTTAGCAGCAGCCGACCAGCAAAATATTACCTAAACTCTTGTAAAGCAAGTAAAATAAAATAGAAAAACGTCAATTGCCATAGTCTAGCTCCACTGCACACTATTCGAAGCTATCATAAACGGGAAACAAAACATTACCATTTCCACTTTCAACTTGGGTGGCCTCTATAGGTCGCCATAGCAGAACGGCACTGTGCGCCTTATCTACATTTTTAAAGATTCCTGCCAGCTCGAATGTTCTGGCAAGAAGTAATTACTTTAAATTCTTGTTCAGCAGGTAAAATAACATAGGAAAACGTCAATTGCCAGTCTGTCGCAGTTCTCGCTAAGCGCAGAACACTGGCAACTGCAGGTTGGTGAACCAAAAGCTATAGCGCATGCGTGTTAAGGCTTAGAATCAGTAGTACTAGTAATGAATGAAAAGTGCCTTTGGAACGGCTCCCACTATCCATTTATTCGCCCTTCTCTTTACGCTTGTTTTTCGTGTACCAAATGACATATTATACCAGGAAATACAACAATAAGGTACCGAAACCTTATCCCAAGTTATTTACCCCACCAAAAAACCCAAATTCCCCACGGGTCTCCCTTACTGTTAGCTATTCTTGAAAGGGTTTTACCACCAGTTCTAAAATAGTTTACAGCTTAATTACATCCGAGCGACAAAATATTACTTTAAATTCTTATTCAGCAGGTAAAGTTCTATAGATAAATGTCAACTGCCATAGCCTAGCTCACCGCAGACAGCCGACTTAGATCTACCAATTTTAGTGTTGTTGATGGAGGAGATGATGATGTTTATTGGTGGTCAGTTAATATTAACCTCACATCTTTATCAGGGATCCGAATGGGGGGGTTTTGGGTGAGGTAAAACATACAGACTTATGATGGCCACCCTGGAATGGTTCTGTGCATACACAAGGCATATGGGAGCCATATGTTCAAGAAGGGAGTGGCTAAGGAAACCTATTGTAAAAGGAACTATACTAACCTAACCTACCCCAACCTAACCTAACCTAACTTAACCTAGTAGGCCGTGTTACTTAGTTGGGGGCGGAGCCTGGTGAAGGAAACTCCATTTTTTGGTAAAACATTACTTTAGTTGTGCAGCCTGATTCCCACCAGTCATCAACCAGGACAGGTTCCTTATACATCGACATTACCTTTCCTATAATGCCAGGTCCCGACCTAACCAGATCTTACCTACCTAACCTAGCTTAGGGCGATGTGCCCTGACTTGGCCGGGGCGCCCCAAAAAGGCCGTAACCTGTCCTGGTCGGCGAATGGCGGGAAACATGACGCGCAAGTAATGTAAAGTTTTATCCATTTTTTTTTTTTACCAAAAGTTCTCCCATAACACTGTGCATGCGCAATAGCATTCCAGGGTGGCCAGCATACAATAACACATCAGTTCTGAGGCTAATTACAGTCGACCGCCAAAAAATAATGGTAAATTCTTGATGAGCAACCAAAATACTATAGAAAAACTCAATTTTCGAGGTAATAAGCCACGTGGAGTTATATATACTATAGTTCTACCAAAAAATGATGGTAAATACTATAAATATACAAAAGACAAACAAACAATTATGGACAAAAGGCGGTAAATATTCTGGTCAGTGATAGTGGGAAGCAGGCTGCAGTAGGAGTTTCAAGTTTTGCCTATACTTTTGTATTATATATGTTAAGAGATTTAAGCAGTCATAAAACCATTCAAAAACCAATATACATTTTTATTGTCATGGTTTTTGTTTTCCAGTGTTTTCAAAAAAAGGCAATTTTTCATTGGTGAGTAGAGCATTCCAGATGTACCAAAATATGAGTTTTAAAACAGTCGTAGAACCAAGTAAAATAAAACCATACTCATTTCTTTGTTTTCGAGTGTGTTAAAAGCTCTTTAGGCAGTTTTCCATCACTTAGTAAACTTTTCAAGTGTTTAAAAAAAAAAAAAGCTCGTTAGGCTTTTTGTGTATTCAGTTTTTTATTCTGCTGTGAAACACATTCTTGGTTTTTCTTCAAGAATTAGTCTATTTTAATTAATATCCTAGGTTATGAGATAGGCCTATGTGACCTTTAATGAAATATTTTTGTTGCAGAATCATTATATTCTTAATTTTTTTAGAAGTGGTTAGATCGCATTCCCTTGAGGTAGTTTATGCTAGACATGAGTGACCCCTTGCCTACATTGGTTTCTCTTGAAGTTTAGCTTTTTGTATGTTTTTTGGGACAAATTTTTTATTTTTCTTTACTTACAATAGTCCTATATCACAATGCCTTCACAAGTACAGGCCGTATCTTTTTGTGAGGCATAACTTTTGCATTTTTTTTCAAAGTAAGACTCCTATATCACAATGCCTTATAATTATTAGTATTAATACTATTTGAAGGGAGTAGACCCTCTTGTAAACAGGTCTTATTAAAAAGGATGGCTGTATTATGCAAATTTATCTTATACAGTGTCTTTTCTATTTTCCTTATGATTCGCTTTTCAGGGTCAGCGATGTTAGTCAGCAACTGGCCGATATTCATATTGGAAAAATAATAGTGTGTGGAATGAGGGAAGTCTTTTATTGAAATGTTCAATCAGAAGTCCTTTGCCGCCTGGATTCATGTTCTATTTCATGTACTGTCGACATGTTTCGACCAGCTTGTTGGTCATCCTCTGGACCTTGTTGAAGAAGTTCTAGAGAAACAAGGATCTGTTTCGACCAGCTTGTTGGTCATCCTTTGGACCTTGTTGAAGAAGTTTTGGAGAAACAAGGTGCTCGGGTCGGTATTTATCAGGGAGTCTTGATCAGTGATGAATTATGATTGGCTGCCCGAGGCACGTCATCTTGGGCGGAGCCTTCTCTCCCATGTTGATGTTCGGGGCTCATCTTGCGTGCGAGTGGCATTGTAGTGCTGGGAATGAATGGGAGAATTTCGATCCTCAGCTGCCTAATTTTGATTTGCTCATTTGCTATGGGGGTCGCTTGGTGCAGGTCTCCTGGCGGCCGTGGGGAGGAGAAAGGTTTCCTGCATAACATTGAGGGTTGGTTTCTCCTTCCCAATATGCAATGCTTCCAAGAGGCGCAGGTGGCGGTGGTCAGTGGTTCGGTCAATTATTTCCATGCCGTGATTATGTCTTTTCTTGTTATTCTCTGGTTATGGGCGGTCCTGGCATGGTTAAAGATGGCTCCCTCTTGGGTGTGGCAGGAAATCCTCTTGGAGAAATGCATGGTGGTCATACCAATGTAAGAACCGAGGCATCCTCGGACAGGGCATGAGTACTGGTATACCACGTTGGTTTTCTTCAAGGGGTCCTGTTGAGGGGGGCTGGATTGTCACGCATTGCCAGGCTACTTGT
This sequence comes from Macrobrachium rosenbergii, assembly GCA_039081455.1. Taxonomy (NCBI): domain Eukaryota; kingdom Metazoa; phylum Arthropoda; class Malacostraca; order Decapoda; family Palaemonidae; genus Macrobrachium; species Macrobrachium rosenbergii. Next base: position 19,152,582 of record JANJGK010000023.1, read on the forward strand.
CGTTTTGCTCTTGTAATAAATAACCAGATGAATATTCTGTTGGGGTTAACTGGGCTGACATTATTCTCGATGATGTTCTTGAGCGCGCGTTCGTCTTCTTTATATTAATGGTGAAATTGCCCTTTATAGAAGAGCTCTATGCGTTCAGGGGCATCGGGGCGAGGTTCCTGCCAGTCCTATTATTATGGAAATTCATATTGATCTTATCATCATTATAATGTGAAAACGTCATACTAATCTTTATTATTATCATTATTATTTTCATTATATTATTAATAACTGTGTAAAAATCATTTTGACCATTATTATAATTTAGTGGCAACATTTTTTCTATTATTAACACTGGGTAGTTATTAGTGGCTGTCCTCGTATATATTTGGTGCTGGTGACACTTACGATATACCAGAAGTGAGGTTAGGCCTTGACACATTGTTCGTTAGTGGGAAGGTTAATCCCTGACACATTGCCTTTAGTGAGAAGGTTAGGCTGTGACACGTTGCCCATCAGTGGGAAGGTTAGGCGGTGACATGTTGCCTGTCAGTGGGAAGGTTAGGCTGTGACACATTGCCTGTCAGTGGGAAGGTTAGGCCGTGACATGTTGCCTGTCAGTGGGAAGGTTGGGCTGTGACACGTTGCCTGTCAGTGGGAAGGTTAGTCAGTGACAAGCTGGCTGTTAGTGGGAAGGTTAGGCTGTGACACATAGGTCTTCAGTGAAAAAGTTAGGCTATAGATGGTTATATACCACAGGACAAATCAGACCACCTTAGCGTTGCAGATGCACTGCACTTTTTCCATCTTTAGCCATTTGTGACAGACTTGTCATTTCCAATCAGCAGCTTTTGGGGTTACTGTACTTTTTACTCACTACTTTTGTGTCTCACGTCAGGACTTGTAACTTGACTGCTTTCACACGCAAAGACATTTTTATATTATACCTGAGGAACCTTGATAAACTAGCCAAGAGTGTAGCTTTCACCCTGACAAGGATCGTTTCAGTTCACCTGTGATTCTTTTAATAATAATTTCAGGTTAAATTCTTGCCAACAGCTGTGGTTAGACTGGAAGAGTGGATGGAGAGATTGCAGTAACAAGTTACAAGAATGCAGTTTCTATCTACATGCGCAAAGGGCTACGTAGCCTTACAACGAGAAAGCACTGGTACCAAGAGCTACATACACCTACAATGAGGACTATGTACCCTTACAGTGAGAAGGTACAGGTACCAAGGACTGCGTACCCTTTGAAATTTCGAGTAAAATAACAGCAGCGTCATAATTTGTTTTTAGATGGGTAATAATCACCAGAATTAAAAAGGTAAATCCTATTGTAAGTGGGATATTTAAGTGTGGATCAACACTGACATTTAAAGAGGGTGTAGACAAGGCTTGCAAAGCTGTGGCTGTTATGATTAGATTAATATAGCTGTAGATGCTAGTGATTCAAGTCATTCTGTATGCATATTTGATTTTAGTCAGGTGTCTGACCCATGGATGATATCCTGTTTTCCTGCTGAGACTCTCCATGTGAGGTACAGTACATAGTACCATCAGTGCACCTCACTCAGGTCACTGTAGGCGTTACTGAAGGTTCTTTGCAATGTCCCTTCAGCCCCAAGCTACAGACCACCTCATTTCTCGTACTGTACCTCTGTTCAAATTTGCTTTCTTACAGCTTACATTCCACCCTCTCCTAACATTTGTTTTATGGTGCAACTGCAAAAGGTTTTCCTCTTGTTGGACCTTTAAAGCCTCCTTTACTCTCAGTTTTCCTTTCATTTCTGAATGACTTCATAGGTCCCAGCACTTAGCTTTTCACCCAAATCTTTGCTGGACAGCAGAACCAGTATGCAGTAAATGTGTCTCGATGTCGAACTACTCTCAGTTCCAGAGGTCCTTTATTCCTCACACCTGAGGACTGTGGAACAGTCTCCCTGAGGATGTTGTGCAATATTTTGAGAGTTTTAAAAGTCATGAAGATGTTTTACACAACTGATAGTTACTGCGCCAGCCATGGCTTCACAACGGAATGCTATGAACTGGATCCCAGTAATACAGAACATGAGAGAAATAGAAGGGATGAGAGTGCAAACATGAATTATTACTTTACATCAATCTGCTGCAAGACGTAATTATACTGTATTCAGTTAACAATGAACAGCATTTACTTAAATAATAATAGCTCATAAATTAATTGTAACTATGGGCACACGTGGGTAAACAATAAAGAAGAATATATAATTATTTGACAGTGCTGTAAAAGGTGAAATTCCTTTTTCCCATCGCACGTGGAGGGTCCAGGCGATGAACTAAAGTGCGAGCTGAGATTTGTCCTATGTCACACATGATAAAGGCATCCCTCTGAAAGAGAGAGGTGTCAAATTAACTATAGGACTAGCATGAATTAAGGCCCTAACTATACCATTGAGCTGTCCTAACTCACTGCAATATCACACTTGAATGCTTAAAGATTGCTCTAACCACTTGGGCGGGCACTGGACGGCACAGCCAGTCAAAAGACGCTTAACTATCACTTTTCTTAATCTGGAAATTAACTAAGCATGCGAATGGTGGGTAGCTTTGGCATAGAAAAGTTGTACAGGGTCCAAGGTGGGACATAAAGTGACAAAGAGAGATTGAGGTGCACTTGGGAGACCATGGTGGAATTTGGGAAGATTTCTTGATAAAAGTAAAGAAAATAGAGTATAGTCAAAGGAAAATGGGCCGCTGAGTTCCTGTGTATGATTTAGACTTGCCTTGGGTATCTGAAATAATTACTCCTTTATGAGTTGGGGTCCCAGAATTGGTGTCCACGTGGTGAGGCAAATGGTGGCCTCTGTGAAGCAGAGCTGGAGTGTATGTCTGCTTGAGATGGCTTCTGACAGCAGAATAGCAGTCTCCTGACCATTGCTGCTCTGACCTGGCCCGGGGTCACCCCAGGGCACCTTTCACGAGGTGAAAGCGGTTGCACACTTCCGTAAGCCTAAACAGCACAGAGATCTCGGCAGCAGAGAGAATGGATCAAAGGAGGGGTTACTGAGAGAGAGAGAATGCTGGGTTTGAAGCCATTGCACTCCATTTGCACTGGTCAGCCATCTTACGTGAATTTGGTCACTAGTTTAAGCCCAGTGGCCCATGAGAATGTATATTATTTACTTTAGAGGTTTTCATTTCCAAGTGTTTAAAAAGCTGGAAAGGCCATTTTTCATTGCTGAGTTTTAAATTATTACTATTAATATTATTTAGTGGGAAAAGATCGTTTTGACCATTATTAGTATAATTTAGTTGAAAAAATTCTGTTGCGTCTTACAGTACTGTCATTATAATCGAGCAGGAATTATTGGCAATCCATGCATGCTGTGTGTTGGTGACACCTATAATACACCAGAGGTGTAGAGGACGTGCTTTTATCTTACACATTCCTTCATGCTTCTACTTTTCTGTTTTTCTCGTCTGTGATTTGTGCACATGTTCAGTTAAGGCGACATGTTGCCTGCTAGTGGGAGGGTTAAGCCCTAGGTGGTTAGGCTATTCCAGATGTTCCTTAGGGTAGGTTAGCTAGTGCAGGCTTTCACTGCCATGTTTCAGATGTCTCCATCTAATTGATATGTTTATCCATGGCCTTTTTATTTGTAGGTTGAGTTTTTTTTTATTTCCTATTTAATTTTATTATGGCATCAGTCACGTAGATGTTGCGACACCAGTCTTAGTGCACATTGCCCAATAGTGGAAAGGATAGGCCATGATACGTTGCCCACCAGTGGGAATTAGTGGGAAGGTTAGGCCTTAATATGTTGCATGTTAATGGGAATTATTGGGAAGGTTAGGTCGTGATACATTGCCCATTAGTGTGGGAATTTTAGGCTATAACATGTTGCCCCTTAGTGGGAAGTTTAGGCTGTGACACGTTGCCTGTTATGGGAGGGTTAGGCTGTGACAAGTTGCCCACTGATAAGAAGGTTAGGTTGTGACAAATTGCCCGTTAGTGGGAAGGTTAGGCTGTGACAAGTTGCCTGTTAGTGGGAAGGTTAGGCTGTGACAAGTTGCTCGTTAATGGGAAGGTTAAGCCGTGATATGTGCCTGTAAGTGGGAGTAAGTGGCAAGGATTGTCGAGAAAATTTGACAATATTTAGCGGACTGTATGATTTTTCTGGTTCTTAGCCTGGACATTGTAGGCTTGGGATGTGCAGTTCTAAGGACATAACTACAAACCTCAGATTCAGGTGTTGGATTGCACAAACTCGCTAGATTTTTACAATTTTATTACAAAAATTAAAATCTAATAATGCCTTGGCTGTGCACATTTACTTTACATCTAACAACAACAAAACTAACACAAACTAGCAACAGCCATGCTAACAAATTGGCCTCATAGCCAAAGGAAACACGTACAGTAAACCCCCCGTATTTGCGTTCTCTTGATTCACGGACTCACGCATTCGCGGGTTTCTCTGTGGAACATATCTAGCCATTATTCGCGGAAAATTCGCCCATTCAAGGTGTTTTTCACTGAGAATATTCACTAATTACTGTATTTTAATATAATTTTCATGAATAAATGCACTTTTTGTGATAAAACTATTAAAATACTCAGGGGTAAGCATTTTTACAGGGTTTTTCTTGTGTTTAAACTATCAAAATGGGCAGTTCTAAGTGTTTTTAGAGGGGTTTTAAGTATGCGCAGATTTTAGCTATTTGCGGGGGTGTGTGGTACGCATCCCCCGCGAATACGGGGGCCGGTTCACTGTGTTCATAATATTTCAGAGGCAAAACTAGCAGCAATTTATCACTTCTGGACAAAGGCAAGTTTCACTGAAGTTCGTAAATTTGAGTAAATAACACTTATTAACTGGGAAACAGAATTCTAGGCTACCTTCCCTGACCACTCGTTCCTCTGACACACTTGGTGTCTTTCTAATTGCAAGGATATCTTAGATACAACTCGATAAAGAAGTAGCACTGGACTTGCCACAGCATACATCTCTCTGGCACACCGGCTCTAATATTACACCTGCAGTGTGTTACCTGTATAGGACTAGCCAGGAAAGAAAGAAGATCGCTGGTCAACATCAGCTTTTATAGTCACGTCTAGGGACACTTCTAGAACATTTTCCATCATCCTTGAATTACAAAAGTAAGTTTTCTTACCAGAACAGCAATCAGAGAAGGTATTCTAAATTGATGATGCAACCATTGCTGTATGTTACAGAATTTACTAAGGGTACAGAGTAAAATACATATAAAAAGTGTCAATAAAAAACTTCGCGTCATTCATGTCATTCCAAATTGCTCGTCGATTGCTTGTCTGAGGGACACACACACACACACCGCGAATGATTTGACTCCCACAAGTACTGAACAATGTTTAAAATGACTGGACGAAAGCTTTATGACAAAAACTCTGCCCAGTAATTTTTGATAACGAGGATAGGCAGTGATATATTGCCCTTTAGTGGGAGTTGGAGGAAATGATAGGCCATGATACGTTTCCCAGTAGTTGGAAGGTTAAGCCATGATACGTTGCTCATTAGTTGGAATTCGAGGGAGGGAAGGTTAGGCCGTGATACGTTGCCCATTAGTTGGAATTAGAGTGAAGGTTAGGCTGTGATGCGTTGCCCGTTAGTGGGAATTAGTGTGAAGGTTAGGCTGTAACATGTTGCCTGTTAATGGGAAAGTTGAGCCGTGATACATTGCCCATTAGTGGGAATTGGAGGGAAGGTTAGTCTGTGATATGTTACCTGTTATTGGGAGTTAGTGGAAAGGATAGGCCATGATATGTTTCCTGTTACTGGGAAGGTTAGACCATGGTATGTTGGCTAATCACATTGCTACCATGGGTTGATGATGCTTGAACATCCCCAAATGGCATTTTGGATCACCTCTACTCACGTAATCACTCTGACTGAACCCCATTCTGGTTGTTGGTCAGCAGCCAAGCCTCAAGGATTCTGTAACTTACCAGCAGCAGTGAAACTGTAGTATTGTGAGATTTGGGACGTCAGGTCCCTTAATGCCACATAGCCCCTTGGTTTCATGTGAAAGAGACACCTTCACCCCTTTTTGGTGTATCAGTAGTCCCGGACAAATCCAATAGTGTCTCTCTTTATTGGGAAGGATTTTCCTGAAGTCTCGACCTTGTTTGATATGGCCCTGTATATGATTTAGATGTCATTTTTTCTGCTTGGTTGAAGTGTGTCTGATGAACTATAATATACTTTCAGAAATGAGAAAGGGTCCAGCAGTCGTGTTCAGAATTGGTGTGGTACCAGTATCCCCATGTTGTGGATTTGTCAGACCTGTGGAACTTTTCGAAGGAGCGTGTTACTGCCAACGAGGCTACAGTAAGTAACAAAGTTGCTACAGTGTCAGAAGTCTGTGATAGAATGATATAAAAAAAAACTCAAACCATAAACTAATAATTTATTTAAAAAATCATGCACAGCAGACAGTCCAATTCCATGTGACAGCACGACCTTATCTAACCAGTCAACTAACTTAAACCTAAGCATATGTATGCATAGAAGAATATTAATCTTATTATATCTTTTTCCTTTTAGTCTCTTGATAAACAACAGGTCTTACAATAACCACAAGAGGTCCTTAAATCTAAATGCTTAGACTCGCTCTTGATAAACGACAGATCTTACAATAACCACTAAAGGTCCTTACATCTAAATGCTTGACCCACTCTTGATAAACAACAGATCTTACAGTAAACACAAGAGGTCCTTAAATCTAAATGCTTGACTCACTCTTGGTAAACAACAGATCTACCAATGACCACCAAAGAGCTCCTTAAATCTAAATGCTTAGACTCACTGTCAATAAACAGAGTCATACAATAACCACTAGAGGTCCTTAAATCTAAATACTTAGACTCACTCTCCATAAACAACCTATCTTACGATAACCACTAGAGGTCCTTAAATCTAAATGCTTAGACTCACTCTCCATAAACAACAGATCTTACAATAACCACTAGAGGTCCTTAAATCTAAATGCATAGACTCACTGTCGATAAACAACAGGTCATACAATAACCACTGGAGGTCCTTAAATCTAAATGCTTAGACTCACTCTCGATAAACAACAGGTCACACAATAACCACTAGAGGTCCTTAAATCTAAATGCTTGCTTACTGTCAGTAAACAACAGATCTTACAATAACCACTAGAGGTCCTTAAATCTAAATGCTTAGACTGACTGTCGATAAACAACAGATCTTACAGTAACCACAAGAGGTCCTTAAATCTAAATGTTTAGACTCACTCTTGATAAACAATAGCTCTTGATAAACAACAGCTTCTTACAATAACCATAAAAGGTCCTTAAATCTAAATGCTTAGACTCACTCTCGATCATCCAATAACCACAAGAGGTCCTTAAATCTAAATGCTTAGACTCACTCTCAATAAACAACAGGTCTTACAATAACCACTAGAGTTCCTTAAATCTAAATGATTAAACTCACTCTTGATGAACAACAGATCATACAATAACCACTAGAGGTCCTTAAATCTAAATGTGTAGACTCACTCTCGATAAACAACGGATCTTACAATAACCACTAGAGTTCCTTAAATCTAAATGCTTAGAATTTCAAGTCAGTGGCCTCTGTGGTGGGCTTGTTCCATATGAATGGAGGTTCATCCTCTGAATAATAATAGTATGCTGGTTGTTGTATATCATGGGCCGGTTCCAAATGAACAGGTTTCATTTTCTGTATAATAATTATAATAATTAGATGAACACCCCTTGACCCAGCCTCCATTCTATAATATAAATTTTTAAGGACATTTTATTCAAAGGACATTTCAGTGTAGCCACCAGCATAAACATTAGAGAGATTTTGTTTTAGTTAAGTTTAAGTTTCCCAAGTTTATAAATAATTTACGGTGTACGACTTGTGACACTTGGTTAAAACTCTCTCTCTCTCTCTCTCTCTCTCTCTCTCTCTCTCTCTCTCTCTCTCTCTCTCTCTCTCTCTCTCTCTCTCTCTCCAACAGTAGCTTCAAGGCTTTTGACACTTGGTAAAATAGGTTCTCTCTCTCTCTCGTAGGGGGGTTAGTGCCATCAGTTCACCTGATGCAGTGCACTGCAGGCATTACTTATGGTTCTTTGCAGCTTGACTTCGGCCCCTAGCTGCAACCTCTTTTGTTCCTTTTACTGTACCTCCTTTCATATTCTCTTTCTTCCATCTTACTTTCCACTCTTTCCTAACAGTTGATTCATGGTGCAACTCCGAGGTTTTCCTCCTGTTACACCATTCAAACATATACTGTCAATTTCCGTTTCAGCGCTGATTGACGTCATAGGTCCCAGTGCGTGGCCTTAGGCCTAAATTCTATAACCAATTCAATTCAACTCTCTCTCTCTCTCTCTCTCTCTCTCTCTCTCTCTCTCTCTCTCTCTCTCTCTCTCTCTCTCTCTCTCTCTCTCTCTCAGACACGGCATTCAATACTAAAGTTCGTTTGTTTTCTAGGTAAATATGAAGAAAAGGTCCACGCAGGCATCAAGACCAACCACCCATTGATGGACATGGCACTTACCACGAATTTTATAGGACCCCACAAATTGCTCATGAGTTTTCGAGCTTGTAAGACTCAAAAGTTTGTCTTGACGTAACAAAAAAGATAAAAAAAAAAAAAATGTAGCAAAATCCACCTCTCTTTGCATCTAAGTCCCGCCACTGCACGCCAGTGATGGGATAGCTCTCGAAAGGGGAATGACGTCACACTGATTACCAGTCCACATGATTACCAGTACGGATTTGACTTCATTCAGTAAATGTTGAGCTTCGTGCGTGAATGATGACACCAAGATTTGAGTTCCCGGAATTGTGAAGTCTGCAGTTGATATCTCCGATAAAGGATATATTATTATAGAATATCATTATGAAGATCTTGGATTATTCTGGCTGTGCATGTTTTTTGTTTGTTTTGATCATGCGCAACCTGAATATACAAACATCTAGCTTTTTTTTTTTTAAACTGGTGTTGGCCTACGTAAAGTGATCTTGCATGTCAAATGTTAATATTTGAGATTAGGCCTACATATCATACTCTTATATTTTGAGGCAATGACAGGGCGTAAGTCTATACGTTAATTTCCTGTATGTTGCAATGACAGGGCATAGGCCTACACGTCAATTTGTTATTTTGAATCAATGACAAGTCATAGGACTACACGTCAGTTTCTTATTGTAAATAGTTTTCTACCCGTATATGTTGGAAATAGAGTTGCTTGTAATTAATATAGTAGCTCCGACCCCACGATATAATGTATATGCATACGATAAAATGTATAAGGACCTGCATATACACATACATGTGTACGTGCGTCGATGGCCATAGTAAATGTAACGCCACTTATACCACAGAGGATAAAAGTAGAAATTTTGGGCATGTAGCTGATGGCACATACACACACACCAATCACAAGGCTGTCTCAGCCTTACACAACTATCGAACTGCTCTCAATTAATTATTGAAAATATATTTACAAAAGGGATAACAAATTGTATTACTGTGATGAGTAAACAAGACTGCTGTAGTATTTCTATGAAAAGGAAGGCTATGGTGGTAAGGCACTATAAGATACATAAGGGAAAAAGAGAAAATAAATGGTAGCTGAAAAACTTATGAGATGAGACAAACCTTGTCTGCGAGTAGCCCATGAATCATTTGGTTTTGAGCCATTCTTGTAGATTACCCTGTTGGGCAAAACGATAAAGTCAGTAATTCTCTCTCTCTCTCTCTCTCTCTCTCTCTCTCTCTCTCTCTCTCTCTCTCTCTCTCTCTCTCTCAGAATATTCTAATGTAGACTATATACATAAAGATCTCGTTTACTTTAAAACAAATTGCTAAATTTCAGTTAACAATAATAGGCAGTATTTTATGAATTTTTATTCTGCAGTGTTAGTTACCATACGAAAAATATTCGAAGAGACAAGCACGATAACAGCAGCAACAAAAACAACCATAAGAACTGCAGTGAAACGGCTGAATATGAGACAAGCCTATCCAAGCGTCATAATCTGCGTAAACCGACAAAAAGACATAGGACATTCTATGTCTACGTAATTTTTTATGATCCTGTTATTTCAATAGGGGATACTGTCCGTTAAGAAAATTCTTGGCTTATCCCACCGAATGTGTAAACGAGTGCAATTAAATTATTTTATCACTGTTAAAATATATAGTAAAATGAACTAAAATCAATATGAAATACCCTTCTTCATAGGCCTGAGTCTTTGTGTATAAATTTTAAATGGTGAACATGCTTGACAATAATCAGAGGGTTATCATCAGTGTCCAGTGATTCACGTGCACAGGTTCGAACGCAGACATTCCCTGTGTTGTCACCGTGGTCACGTGAACCACTTTTTTTTTATGTGTAGGCTGTTGTAAATTCATTGGGATAATTTAACTTTTCCTTTTTGATAATAGGCAGAACTAATTTTAGTTCGGTAAAACAACCATTGCTAAGTTAATGAAGATGAAAAGAACCACAGACTAACCAAATATTCGAAACCATTGCCAACCAATCGGCTTCAAGGAATGATCGTGACATAACCAGTGGGCTGGGCTTAGCTGCAAAGAATGGTGGATTTTGCTATGATTTATACAAGTAAATTGGCAGCTATGAGTTTTGCCAATTTTTGCTTTTGGTAAATGAATTGTTATGGATGTATATGTATATATAATGTGTAGGCATGTATGTATATGTATTTTATATATATACATATGTATACAGTCTATATGTATGTATTCTATAAATTGTGTGTATACATTGCGTAAATATATATATATATATATATATATATATATATATATATATATATATATATATATATATACTACAAGAGGATGGCAAAACTGTATATAGGTACTTTCGCTGTAAAAGAAAACTTCTAACATCAGTTTTGTTTTAAGAAACTTAGATTTTTTGGTCAAAATATACATTGTGTTTGTGTTTAGTAAATCCTCACCCCCACTCGTTCTCTCTCAAAGCGGACCCAAAAAATAAAGGTGCGTAAATGGATAAAGGTATAGGTAAGAGAGATTGAGTAGGTAAACCTTTTCTCATAAGAGAGATTAGGCAAATTTCCTACTTTGGAAGTGTGAGTTTTTGCAAGTTTGAAATGAAAGTAAACTGATGCCGTATAGTTCAGACTGAACTATAAAAAAAGATGGCTTTAGCATTTGAGAGAAGGTAAATTTAAATCAAAATACTGGCCCTATAGAAGGGCATTAACTTGAGCTGCGTCCACACGATCGAGCTTTGTTCGATAAACACTGTCCGATTGACGTCAAAAGCTGAGAAACAGCGGGCAAGTCAGAGCTTCACCCGCTTCTGACGTCACACCGGATAAAGCTCGATCGTGTGGACGCAGCCTTATATATAACTTGGGGTACATTGAGAAAATTATGATCCCAGAGTAGTGACGTCACTCTATGCAGCTAAAGGTAGTGAAATAAATTCCGGTATCACTCCGTACAACAAGAGCTGAACCAATGTCAAGGGTAACGCTTTTCACATGACGTCATAGGTAATAACATTCCTGTACAAACATTGTAGGCATACAATACAGAGGAAATAAAAACTAAGATAGTCGGACGTTCTTTTATTTAAACCCAAAAAAAATTCCATAATTGGGGGAGATTACTTGTGATAATGAAAAATTTGAATTTTTTTTTTACTCCTTCGAGCCAGCATTGCAATGCCCCGAAGGAGAGCGAGAGCGCCCTCAGCTGAAGGTAATGAAACCATTCGTTTGCCAACTTTGATGTCAACCCAAAGGCCTGTAAATCTAAGCTGAAGCCGGATTGCCAAGATGGGGAAAAAGCTTCATACGTACTTCCCTTGTGTTTTCCAAGACGCCTATGACACTAGGGAAGAGATGTTAGACCCTCATATGTCAAAGAATGATGTCAGTACAGTAAGCCAAAGGTAGGCGTGGCAAGGCTACCACCAGGACAACCCTAGGCTTACGTTCACTCTCGTAGTTGTCGTTTCGTACTTTGGCAAATGTTTGCCTGACCTGTAGTGTCTTGTGAAACATGGCGTGAAAACCTGTAGCCTTAAACCATCAGAATTTCGTCCAGAGGTATAGTGGCCCACCCCCAAAATATTTTCAAAGTCCAGTTCCTCTATGGATAACTCGCAAGGATATCTACGGGTGTAAACGTACATTTTGGCAATCTGATTTCCGTTTTCGTTGAGAATTCAAGTCTAAGAGTTTCTCTCACGTCTTCATATTAGAAAATGAGTCTTTTGTTACAAATAAACCTCATAGAAAACAGAACAACAAGCAAAAGACGGTAACGAAGATTAATATATTTCGAACGTTTAGCCATCTGACATTGACTTAGTACCTGACAGAATTCTTGACTTCGAGAGCTGTAGAGGATAATTTTACTTGCAAATATCAATTGATAAGGCTAATCTAACCATATTTCCAGAGGTATTTACAGTATATATAAAACTGACTAAATTTTTTTCATTATAGATTTGACCAAAATAACTTGGCACATTTTCAAGGGTCTCACACAGCCTGTTAACCTGGCATCTTCCAGCATTTTGACGTCAAGTTTGATATCAAACTGTCAATAATGGTTGCCAAAGTGGAGTCTAGTCATGATTGAAAACATGAGAGACTTTAAGTTGCCACACATATGATAATTTTGATGTCAAATTTGACCTCAAAAAGCTGAAATGTCACAACTTAAATAAGCTCCTGTGACACCCCATCCGAAGTAGAAATGCTCTATATGCGTGACTTCAAATTCCTTGGTTATTTTTCAAGTTAGTCTCATTTAGATGAACTTTTTAATACCGAAATAACCAAATTTCACTTAATACTTTTATTAGATTTTGCCCCTTCAAATACTTTTGCCTGGCTAATTTTTTCTATGTGAATTTGATGATGCAACACGTTTAATTATACCTTGTAAAACACTACGTTCCATAATTACAGGGCCATTTTTTAATCAGATAAATGTACATTTACATTAAATATTTTTATATTTTTACAGCGTTTTATGCTGATTAGCTTCAGTCTCTTAAAAATCACATATCTGCTGCATCCTCGCATTTTATAAATTTGCTTACTTCACATTAAAAAAAAAATTTAGCTTTAAACTATTTCGGTTGCATTTTTAGGCTTAGCCTAATAACTGAATATGCACCGCACTACTGAATTATTGAGAATTAAATTTCTAAGTAACTTCAAATTCACGTCATTAATTCAGAACTTTTAAAAGTTATCTACTTAATTTGGTGTTATTTTCAGTTTACGTGATATTTTAATCTACAAGATTTATTTTCAGAGTATGGAATATTCATTTATATTCTCAGATGTCTTTCTGAGCAAGAGAATAACAGGAATTTCACAAATAAACCAAAGAGAATCTAATTAACTTTATTATACTTTAAATTACAAGTCATCCTATAGTCTTTTGTTACAACAAAAGCAATTAATTACACCAGGACACACACAGTCTCTCCAAAAGCAGACAAGTGACCCAAATACCTTCAGGTGGAACAAACGCGCCTTGAGGCACATCCCCCCTCCCAAAACAAACCACTTCGTCTTATAAGCCGAACACCATTCAATGTAAGTGATTGAGTCAGGTAAATGGTCTGAGACGTGCAAAGCTAATATCCTCCTGCCCCGTTCTTCTTTCCCCAGCAGGACAGCAGGTCGGACTAACGTCAACCTTCACCTTACACGTGGACCACCAGGCCAGTTTAGGTTCTGCGTGATACACCTTACAATAATCCACCCCATTGCCAGATAATTAGGAAGGAATGTCTAGCACCTGATTGGAACATTCCCTCGTGGTGTTTTGAAGTTAGGATGTCATCTCATATCTTTCAGCTTCCAGTTTTTACAGGACTTTAACAAAGCAATTTTGTAGTGGTCACCAGAACATGACAACATTAAAAATCGTTTCATATAGCTCAAAAAATTGACAATAATACCAACTATGTCAGGCTTATCAGAATTGGGGCCACGTGACTAAAACTTGCTTAAAGTTGAAAATTGCTAATATTCACACGAATATATTAAAATTACTGTTCCACATACTAGGAGGAAGCAAGAAGTTACTAAAAATTGCAATTTTATATTGATCATCCGTACAGGGCTACAGAATAATGGGCATGGTCTTTTTATAAGGACCATTACGGAAGAGCTACCATTGCAACAGCCACGCCTAATGAGTACTGGTTAGGAAAATCTTCAAGGAAAGTTTAATTTTTGTAATTTAGACATATTTCAAAATCTGCCTTTAAAACGCTAATACCAAACTACTAGTTTCAGTAATATGATTTTTTTTTTTTTTTTTTTTTGTCAGGTTTGAAGCCACTAAATCTTGACATGTCTTATTCTGAAAGTAGTAGTCATCCATTACATCCAAAATTTTCAAGAGAATACTAAACTCTATGCAAGTCAGCACTTTTAGATAAAAAACACTCAGACATTGATATAGCTTCAGGGCAAAAAAAAACTTTCGTGGTATTTAAAAAAAACTCTCCTATCTGACATACGTTGTAGCCAAAGATGCCAATCGAACTTCTCTTTCTATACAAAAATCACACTAGATAAAACAAGACTTTCATAGGCAGAAAGCTGACGTAGCACTATCAAGTGATAAAAATCACAAGCTTTTTAGGCAAGTTTCCACTTTCTGGGCATAATCAATTCTGACTCCCAAACTGACAAATTTGGTAGGCCTATAAACACTACTTTCTGGGCAAAATCAACTATGGCTCCCGAGCTGACAAACTTTGCAGGTCTAAAAACGCCACTTTCTGGGCAAAATTAATTATGGTTCCCGAACTGACAAACTTTGCAGGCCTAAAAACGCCACTTACTGGGCAAAATCAACTATGGTTCCCGAGCTGATAAACTTTGCAGGCCTAACAAGGCCACTTTCTGGTCAAAATCAACTATGAATCCTGAGCTGACAAAGTTTGCAGGCCTAAAAGCGCCACTTTCTGGTCAAAATCAACCATGGCTCCCAAGCAGAAAAATTTTTCAGGCCTATAAGCTTCATTTCCAGGGCAAAACAAAATTACTCCCACACCAACAAACTTTTTAGGCCAATAAACGAAAACTTTCATAGCAAAAGAAAAAAAAAATTGCCAAAAGACTTCCATTGTACGGAAAGGAGGTAAATTGATACTTTTTGGGTAGAAAACTTGTGGACCAACAGAATTTCAAGCCAGAAAGTACACAATCCAATAATTTCAAGTCAAAACAAAAACCTCCCTCGTAATCAACAGACTTTCTAAACGAAAACCATCCCCAAACTAACACTTTTTCTAGTACAAAAAACTTTCTCAAAGTAACACACTTTAAGCAAAGAACTCTATCACCTGACTCAATTTCTAGCCAAAATGAGCCTCACCCAAATTTTAACTCCAAACTGATCAAACTTCCTAGGTAGAAAGACTTTCAAGAACTAACACAATGGACAAAAATCACTCCCAATGATCACATATTTTCAGGGCAAAAACCTCCCAAGTGAAAATTCTTAGGTAAGACTAACACTTTTTGGGCAAAAGTTCCCTCCAAAGATACAAACATTTTGGGGAAAAATGTCTCCCAAATAGATGCCTTTTCCAAGCAAAAAAAAAAATAAAATAAAATAAATAACTTTCGAAATGCCCTACTTTTGGGGAAAAAATTCCCGAGCATAAAATCCACGAAATATGAAGACATTTTAAGCAAGTGACTCTAAAGCCTAGGAGGAGCTCTAAAACTAATGGGTATTCTAATCAAAAACTTTCCCAGACAAGAATATATACTTCACAAAGAAAATAGCCAACTAACAACTTTCCGGGAAAAAACACAAAATTACAGACTTCACAGCCAAAACAAACTCCTTAACAGACTTTCTTACCTCCCAAAAAAGCGCGAACTACTAAATTTTCTGGTCCCAAAACACTCTAAACTAATAAATTTTCTATATAAAAAAATACAGACAAGCAAGACCAACAGACTGCCAATAAAAATTACAAAATAGTAGACCTACTAGCTAAAGCATAATAGACTTTTTAGGCAAAAACTCACAAACTCAGACATCTTGAAAGCCACAGCATCAAAGTTTACAGATTCTGTGAAGGCAAAACCATTGAAGTTAACAGACTTCCTGAGGGCAAACCAGCCATAGCAGACTACATTAAGGTACAAGCAACACACAGACATTTTAGATAAAAATATTGCATAAACTACCAGAATTACTTTAGAGGGAATATCACAAACTAGTGTACAATCTAAGCCTAAAAGTATCACAAAACCAAGAGACCACCTGAATAAAAAAAATACAAAAGTACAATTTCTGAAAGCAGATTATCGTGAAGAGTCAGACTTTCCCGGACTATATTTCTGAGATTGACTTTCTTAAAGTGAAAGTATAACACGAGGACGAACTTCCTAAAAGCAAGTGTCACAAACTTCCTGAATGCATAGTATCAAAAGAAACTCCTGAAACTTCAGACCAAGAAATGTGAAAGTGCCACGAACTAACAATTTCTAAAAACCAAAATTTTCATAGACCAAGACACTTTATAAACCAAAATCTAGCAGGAGCAAAGACTTCCCGAATCCAGATTGATCTTGAACCAGTATTTTTCATGAATCTTGTACTCGTTTCAAGTACCAGCAAACATATCCTATATTCAGATGATGATAATGATGATGAATCCTGGTTCTATCTTCGTGCACCAAAAAATCAGTCCCAGATTGTTACAGGCGATCACAAAAAGCATCTGAACGTCCAACACCACTATCCTGAACTTACGCTGTCAATACTATCAGTATAACACTCTTTAGTTATAAACCAGTTTTCAAGAAATCTTAACATGATGTACCTTTAACAGAAAATAAAACCGTTACACCTGATATTCAGGAGACGTCAGCAGAGAGCAGGAATGAATTCGCTCCTGTCTAAAATATCTGGAGGTCAGAAGATTCCACTACTGCACTAGGCAGACTATTCTACATTTTTGGTGTAGTCAAGATAAAACTCTTGGCACACTTCTAACAAAGGTAGACATTATCAAGGTTTCTGTACACCAAAATTTACTATTTGCGAACTATGAAAAATTTAAGCACAACTCTTAACATTAACCAAATTTCTTCTCAGCATGGGTCTGTTAACAGCAAAACTTCTATCCTTCAATTATTCCAAAACTTGGCTCTAGTGGAATACCATTTAGAATCCCAAGGTATCATGAGTAAAGACTGTATTAAACCACAAACCAACATCATAAAAAAGGACTTATTTAGTCTTAAACTACATATCAACATACTTCCTGAATGACGTTACTGTGTCAACGCTCAGAAAACCTCTACACAAATCCACTGACATCTAGAAAGGTAAGATGCACATCAATATAAAACCAAAGACATTTCTAACCTATATCGTGGCCAGTGTCTTAAGTTACCCAAGATCAGGTACATTAACTGTAAAATCAGCTGAAATTCGAGTGACTTCTCAAGGTACTATGACTCAGTAAGGCCTGCCAAGATCAGTTCTGGAGCAATGTAAAAGCTACATCAGTTTTACATCCAAATATCCACAAAGCAACAAAATAAAATCTCGTATCAAATATTCTCCCAGCAACAAAATGCTCCAAAACAATGCTATGCTGCCATTAATTAACCCTTAAAACACTGTAGTGGGGGATACTTTACCCGGCAAAAGATGCATTTTTGCTTTTTTTTTTCTCCTACTAAAAAGCCTATGCCCCAAGAGAGGGCTGGTGTTCCCAGTAACTTCATGTTTATGAATGGTCTTGTAGTGAATGGCAGTTTTATTCATTTTGCGTGCCCATGGTGCCCTGGAGAGGGGGTACTGGGAGAAATTTACCCCATGGCAGTGTTACTATACTAAATTGCATGGGTATAATTTGCCCCACGACAGTGTTACTGTATTTTTAGCAGGGGCACAATTTACCCCACGACAGTGTTACTGTGTTAATAGTAGGGGTACAATTTACCCCACGACAGTTTTACTATATGGTAGGGGTATAATTTACCCCACGACAGTTTTACTGTAATAAAAAATATTTTACTATAGTATAAAATAGTACAGTAAAATAACCGATAAAAAGTTGGTGCTTCTCATATCCACCACAATGCATACACAGCCAACCCTGGTGGAAAATGGTAAACCAGAAATAATAGATTTCTATAACAGAACTAAGGGAGGAATCGACTGTTTTGATATGATGTGCGCATTGTATTCAAGGGGAAGGAGGACCAAGCAGTGGCCTGTGTTTTTTTTATGGTATGCTGAATTCCATTATCATCAACTCCTGGGTCATTTTTTGTGAGAACCTTGGGAAAATGCACGTCAAAAGATGGGAGCACCATAGGTACATTAAGGAGCTGGCAATGACCCTCATCCTGCCTTGGGCAAAACAGTGCCTCAGCAACCCCCACCTCTCAAGATCCCTCAAAGCTGCCATAGCTGGAGTGAGTTTGTGAACTCCCTTCATATAGCTCTGCAGCTGCTTCAGGGCACCCTGTATTGGCAGACAGCAAAGCACCCAGGGTGCGGTGCGCAAAGTGTCCCAGAAGAGAGGACCAAAAATCAAGGCACAGATGCAACAACTGTGGCCATCCCGTGTGTTCCCGCCACATACTGTATATCCAGTCCATGCAGACTGCATTGATCAATAAAGGTAAGACCTTTGTTTACCTTCTGCAAGTTTCCATTAATAGCAATTAATGCACATAATAATGTGAAATAGAAAAAAAAAATTTAGTTACATTTACCCTCTAAGTTATGGTTATATTTTTATGGTAAAAGATGGTAAAAGATGGTAAAAAGAATTTTGCTTGTCTTAGACTCTGTCATTCTACTCACAGAACATAGAGCTATTAAATATGGGCCTATATAAACCACAAATAACTGACAAAAATTAAATGATAGTGATAATAATACAAGTAGTGTTTTTTTTTTTTACCAGTAAAATAGAGCGCATTTTCAATGTTCTCCCAAACAGGCTGTAATGGACAATAAGGATTGTGCCTTGCTCAGCAAAACTGTATACCTCCTGAGTGTGGCCAGATCAAAGGACAAGACACCAACATCAATTTTTTTTTGTAATTTTTTTTGTAGAGTATTCTACATATTTCTTACTTTTTCAAAGTTTTTTAAATTACCCCAGAAGCTTGTTATTTCCTAATTTTTCAAAATAGCTTATTTACCAATAAAAGAAGAAAGGTTGAAGTTTCTTTTCATGTTTTCAGAAATAAAATATCTTGATTACATTGTGTTTTATTGATTTTCCAAATTGGGGTATCAATTACCCCACCATAATGTTTGTGTCCCTAGGAAACCCACTACAGTGTTTAAGGGTTAAGCACCTCACATCTGGGACATGCATCTCCAATGCTACGAGCAAACACAAAGCTCGGCAAACTAGTACGACACCTTCATAGTCTACAGACCTTCGGAGCAAACTTGTCAGCACCTGAAGCCGCTAAACTATTACAAACTGACGTAAACATTTCAGAAATTGGCATTAGAATGTGCTGCAGTTTCTGTATGGAAATGACTAGTTTCTCCATAGCATGGTTCATCTAAATCCTAACCAAACCGTTCATGGGATTACTTTCTATATACAATCAACCTTGCATTAGAAAGGTAACCTAAGGACAGTTTCCACATCTAATTAAATGATAGGGAAAACCTATGTCTTTAATCCGTCTGTGATTCCTCACAGCCTCAGAATCTCAGCATGCCTTATGGTAAGGTATTTGGTGAAAGCAGGCCTATACTAACCTTTCTAGTATATCAGAAGCCAACCAAACCAAACCGTTCATGGGATTACTTTCTACATATATTAAGCCTTACATTAGAAAGGTAACCTAAGGACAGCTTCCTCATCTAATTAAATGATAGGGAAATCCTTTGTTTTTAATCCGTCTATGATCCCTCACAGCCTCAGAATCTCAGCATTCCTTATGGCAAGGTATTTGGTGAAAGCAGTCCTATACTAACCTTTCTAGTACATCAAAAACCACATTATTACACATTAACCTTTTCGCAGAGGCTTCCATAAACAGTCCTCCAAGATAAAAAAACACACACACACAGACACTCATACACACACCCGACTTTATCTAATTAACTAACAATGTTATGAACTTTGTACGGTTTCTCACGCAGACTTTCTAATACTGATCTTTGTGGTATTTATCCCTTCTTTATTTCAAGTACACGAATGAAGCGTAGAGCCTAAGACGAGAAGGTGTTTGAGCCCCAAGCTGGTACCCCCTTTTGAAACGACGGCATGTGTCCGAAATATAATCAAAAGTTTTGTTATAAACGTGACTAAAAGGATAAGCTTAAGCTTCCCTACTGTTCCTATTGACTTACTTTAAGGCTTTTAGCATAACTTTTAATTTTATAAATGTCTTGAAACTTTATACCTTTTAGAATTACTTATGATCTTTCAGGACAATTTTTAACTTTACAAATGATTTAAAAACTTTACATGTTTTAAGACATCTGGAGGATATAAATTATATTGAATAATCTTGAAACCTTGTCATGTAAGCTATTATAGAAAATCAGTGTTTGATACAATCAATCAAATTCAACATCAGTGTAAATGACAAATTCTGCTTAAGAAACTAAATTCTCTAACCTTGGTAAATGACGCTCTGAAAGTTAGAATTTTCTCCTTATTACTACATCAGCAAATTTACATAAATTAGGCCAGGAAAGGTATTTGAAATAACAGAACCTAAAAATAATTAAATAATAAGTAAAACGTGACAATTCAGAGTAAAATATTCCCCAAAATTGAGAACCTTTCTTAGAAAATAATCTAAGATTTTGAAGTCATGCATACAGAGCATATCTGCATCTCACTATACGAAGTAATTTTAGTCAATTATCCATAATATAACTGGGTCAGTTTCATATATAAATATCTCTGAAGACAGATCAAATATCCCTATTCACAAAAGTTTACAAGTGAATTTATACACACAGCTCTAAGGAAATAATTCTGACAGATACAAAGCCAACAGTAAAATGGTTAAAACATACGAAAATATATATACATCACAACCACGAGTCTTTTACTTAATGTTCCTCGTTTTATACGAGATTCAATACTAGACTCAGATTCTGGAACAAGACCTGGGAGAAAATCTTACGAGAAATCTTAGAGAAAACAGAAAACAGATTGACAAAATGTTTAACAATCGTAGATTTTTTACAAGTGATTCATAGAAAAATGAACAAGGGATACTTTGGGGGCCATTATACTCGTTTGATGCAAATTCTGACAAAAAGACACTACATGCCAAACAAGCATTTGCTTCTTAAGCAACAGTACAATTATAAGAGTAACCGTAAGTCAAGGATTGTCTTAGAAGTAACATTACCCAACACACCTTGGGCTTCTTGTGCAATAACATCATTCTTTGACATCTGAAATGTTCTAACAATCTTTCCTAGAGAAATAGAAAATTTGGCATTCATCTTGGAAAGCACGAGGGAAGTACAGTATATACTAGACTTTTTCCCATCTCGGCAATCAGCTGTCAGCCTAGAAAACAGACATTTGGGTCGGCTTCAAAGTTGGCAACCGACTGATTTCATTACCTCCAGCTGAGAGCACTCTCGCCTCCTTCGGAGCACTGCAATGCTGGCCCCAAGAAGTCCTTTATTTTTAAGTCTTTTTCTACAGTTTTCCAGTTTTGTGTTCATACAGTATATATACTTAAGAAGACTTCTGTACTTCAGCTTACGTCCCTTAATAATAAGCAAAAATTCACAATTCTCTTTAAACTGTTCAGGTTTGCAGGTTAATATTTAATCTATACAGACTCAAGGTCTCACTTTGTACACTACTAAAAAATGGCCCACTTCTCCAATATTAAGGTAATATGAACCTCCTAACTCAGTCACTTTACAAAACATGAACTACTCAAAATTTACGACAAAAAACTATACAATTCACTTAAATTTAGCGATAAGTGCAAAATATCTTTACATCCAAAGATTGACCTCATTTTTCATGCCCTAAAAACCCAAGAACGAAATATCTATGATAATGGAACAACTGAACACCTAAAAGTGTTGTAAGAGTAAATGTGTTTGGAGGAAGAATTTCTGAGTGTAAGAATGTTAAGAGTGAGGCATTTAATCCCTGTGTCTAGAAGTAGTGGTAAAAGCACCTTAAAGATATGTAGTGTCAATAAGCATGAATTCAAGCGCGAAATATGTAATGGAAAGTGCACCTTTGAAGCTACGTAGTGTGAATAAGCAGGAATTCAAGTGTGAAATGATGCTTTAGAAAAATATGTAAAGACTTTGATAAAGCACAAAATGTGAGAGAGAGAGAGAGAGAGAGAGAGAGAGAGAGAGAGAGAGAGAGAGAGAGAGAGAGAGAGAAAGGAAACTCTTTAAAGCAAAATATGCAAAATTGGTCAGCAGATTGTGAGGGTTTTATTACAGCATGAAAACTGAAAGTGTGCAATTCTGCAGCTTACAAATTGTACTGTAAATCTGCAGAGTGTTTCTATGTTACAGCTTTAACAGGATACTGAAGGAATTCCCTCGAATGTATAATATAAGACCAAGTTGACAGAAATAGAAGTCTAGTCAGAATGGAAGGTTAAGAGGAAGAAATAAGAGCAATGTCTAAGTTATTTATATAAGTTTACAACAATATCTCGTTCCTATATCCGGTTTCTACAGATGATAACACTGCAAAATAGTTTAGTTATCTCACATTATTGCTGACGTTGGCCAGTGGGGAAAATCTGCATAGCTATGAGTCTCCAAATTTAGCTTATCAAACCTAGATTACAATATCTGCATACTATACCGTAACTAAGGAGACACTGGATACTATTATAATTTTCTTGAATTTGTGTCTGGTACCGCTAGAGTTTTCTAAGTTATTTTTAAGCTTGCTTTGTTTTATTAAGAACTAACAAAGGCACTTATTATTTTTTCTAGCTAAACGAAGGCCAAGATTTGATGAGAACTGAGCAAAAAGCTGAAATACAGAAGTTCTTGTACAATAAAATCAATTTACAATTTGATATTACAATAATTTTCCCATTATTCAAAATTTAAAGTTAAATTTTTAACAATAACATTTAAATTTTTAACTATAACGGTTAATTGACTTGATATGATCAATTTAAGTTCAATGGGAGCTCTATGCAACAATTTAACACTAAAAAAGATAATAATTATACCTTAGCCTAAAAAACTCCATATGTCAAGACACTGTTACAGTGGTTTTATTCTAAAATAGACAAAACTAATAACTCAGAAACAACTGAATTTCTTAAACAATTTACTTTAACAAAGCCACAAGCATCTAAGACATACCTTCTTTAAATGTAACTACAGACAATTTCAGAATTGATTTGGGTCCTAAGCTTAGACAGAACTCTTCTATTAAGATTTAATTTCTGATAACTATTCTTGGGCCAAGTCTAAGCATAACAAAAATCTTTGATTATCAAATAACTTCCCCTTTAGATTTTCCCACTTTTCTGTTCAACTTCTTTAACCTAACCTTACTCCAATTTACATCTTTCATGGAAGATCAGTCCCTTTGAGAGAACCTTACAAGTTAAGAGATAACGTGTAATTTGCTTGTCTCGCTAAAACAGATTAAAATGGCACTTAAATTGGAAACTCTCCTAATAGCTAAATGTCCCATAAGAAAGTAATTTCCACTTTATATAAATGGCTAGGAAATATTTAAGTGTTGTGGTAAAAAAAAAAAGTACTAGCTAGTTCTCAAGATGGTTTTAAATGTTCTATAACGAGTACTACTTATCAATGTAAGCATTAAGATGAATATACCCTGCACACAATTGCGAATGCTTATTCGTTCGTATTCCAAAAATATATCCTTTATATTCCCCTTAAAGGAGCATTTTTGAGTTTATTCTTATACCTAAGATGCTATTTGCCAACAATACCTATTTCCTTTAAAACAATTCGAATAGTTACAAATTCAGTTATCTAAACGATCATCTACAGCAAAGACCTAAGCAATTCTTTGGCTTTTTTAGTTTATTTAATGTACCATTTACCTATAAAGTCATTGTAAGCTAGCTTAAACTACCACTAAATTAAAGATTTCAGTTTGCAACCTCCACACGCCAGCAGTGTCTTGATATATGCATATATGCCATGATAATAATGCTCTTAGTAAGATACTCTGCAGTGCTTAAATTATTATTTCTTAATCGATTTACGTTTAATGACAAGCAAGACGCATTATTTTCATGGCAAGATTTGTACAGAAATTCAGTGTTTTCATTAACAGCTTGAATAGAATGACAAGTTCTATCTGACATCAAAATTGGCAAAATTCTGAAATATCTATTATCTTGAGAGTTTACATTTGAATGAATAAGGCTGTGATATCTTTTGCATTAAAGGTCTTTCGTTACTTAAGTCTTAAAGTGAAAATACCAATGCTTACGTTAATATTACAGTAACGTAGATCTGTTTATTACAAAAATATTTCTAAATGAACTCTGATCTAAATCAATGATTGAAACAAACTAAGTTCTATGCCTACAAGAAGTACTGTACATGAAAAGCTTAATTTTCTAAGTCCTTACTGTGATGGAAGTTAGTTTTATCTACCTACAAATAATTTATTCATATTTTTATCTATTTACTTGTTAGTTTATTCATTAATCTTTTTCCCCTATCTAATAACTGATCTCTTTGTTTTGTATTTCCTATTACCTTCTGTAACTTCTTTCAAATGAACGCCATATTCTTTGGAAGCTTGAATTTCACGTCAAAGATAGCCTATGGACTTAATTCATATGAATAAGGGTTTATCTTCTGAATAATAATAATAATAATAATAATAATAATAATAATAATAATAATAATAATAATAATAATAATAATAATAATAATAATAATAATAGACTTTACTGAGAAAAAATTTATCAGGAATTATTTTACTCTAGCCAAAAACATTACCTGGTCTGTCAAGGTAATACTTCAAAGTTTTGTTCCACAAAACTAGCCCTAACTAAACTGAATACTTTGAAAATAGTCCAAAAAATGAGTCAAAACTATTCTATCTAACTAATGAACTATTAGGTGTAACCATTTATGAATTTCAGGACAAAGACATATGGTAATTAAAATTACCTACTGTTAAAATAACTTGACCTTCGTAACCAGGTTAAGTAAACACAGTATCGAACAATGACCTACTGGATACTGCAAATCAAAACTAAGATAATGAAAGGAAAATTCTCCTATACTGATATTATACTGACATGAAATTGATCTTATATATCAAGCAGCCTGAACTATCTAAACTAGCTGATAGCTGATATCAGACTAATGATAGCTGATAGCTCTGCTAAGAAAATCAGGTGAAGACTATCTATAATGAAGCATAGCTATTTAGACTTACAAGATATTCAAGTAAAATGTATCCTGAAGTATGCCAGATATTTAATATTGAATCAGAAATTGCATAGTTACTTAAGCTTATAGGCTATTTAAGTAAAAATATGTAACCTGAAGCATTCTAGACAGCTAATATCGAATCAGAAATTTAAGTTACTATGCATCCAGGAACACTGATCTACTTATGATATCAAAGTGATATTAGACTAGAAAAAACAAAATAAGTATCCTGAATCATACATAACTACTTGAGAGCTGATATTAAACTAAGAAAAAATTAGCTTTGAAAAACTTATGTAGCCTGATACATATTGAGGTGCTATGGTGTTTATATTTTTGGTCTGAGCCAGCACTCATTTTGGCAACTGCATTCTTCCAATTACTTTCTTCCAACTTGAAGAGGTTGGTATGCTAGTTTTCTTGCATTTCCTACAGAAAACACTGTAGCTATGAACCTGCAAAGAAAAAATATTAAATAGAAAGCATTTGTCTGAATATGAAATTATTAATTCTAGTCTAAAATACTTCCCCTAATGAGTGGCTAAGGATATATTCTCATACAAACCTGACATGGATAAACTATATTGTTAAATAAACACACTTTACGAAAGGTGACTTTGTACAAGTGACACTACTTTTACGACACAGCATTCTGTGTAAATGGCCCTTCTGACGTCACATTTATCGAAAGGTTTAATCAGTTGTGATTCCTATTACCATTACTGTACTGTAACCTCACTGGGGATGTCGTGTGATTGGAACTTCAGAAGTTCAAGAGAAGATTCAGTGCATTACTACCCTAATACAGTTCTTGTATTTCCATAATTTACTTAACATTTTTATTTACTTATTCATTTATTTGTTAATTTATCTTTTTTTCTAACTGATCTTTTCTTTCTGTATTTCCCATTACCTTCTGCTACTTCTTTCGAATGACCACCATATTCCTTGAAAGCTTGTTTTTCAAGTCAATGGCCCTTGTTATGGGCTTGTTCCATATGAATAGGGTTCATCTTCTGAATAATAATAATAATAATAATAATAATAATAATAATAATAATAATAATAATAATAATAATAATAATAATAATAATAATAATAATAATATAGCCTTTACCGAGAGAAAATTTATCAGGAATCATTTTACTCTAGCCAAAAACATTCCCTGGTCTGTCAAGGTAATACTTCAAAGTTTTGTTCCACAAAACTAGTCCTAACTATACTGAATACTTTGAAAATAGTCAAGAAAATGAGTCAAACTATTCTATCTAACTAATGAACTATTAGGTGTAACCATTTATGAACTTCAGGACAAAGACATATGGTAATTAAAATTACCTACTATTAAAATAACTTGACCTTCGTAACCCGGTTAAATAAATACAGTATCGAACAATGACCTACTGGATACTGCAAATCAAAACTAAGATAATGAAAGGAAAATTCTCCTATACTGATATTATACTGACATGAAATTGATCTTATATATCAAGCAGCCTGAACTATCTAAACTAGCCGAAAGCTGATATCAGACTAATGATAGCTGATAGCACTACTAAGAAAATCAGGTGAAGACTATCTATACTAAAACATAACTATTTAAACTTATAAGACATTCAAGTAAAATATGTACCCTGAAGTATGCCAGATATCTAATATTGAATCAGAAATTGCATAGTTAATTAAACCTATAGGCTATTTAAGTAAAAATATGTAACCTGAAGCATTCTAGACAGCTAATATCGAATCAGAAATTTAAGTTGCCATGCATCCAGGAACACTGAGCTAATTATGATATCAAAGTGATATTAGATTCTAGCAAAAACAAAATTATGTATCATGAATCATACATAACTACTTGAGAGCTGATATTAAACTTATAAGAAATTAGCTTTGAAAAACTTATGTAGCCTGATACATATTGAGGTGCCATGGTGTTTATATTTTTGGTCTTTGAGCCAACACTCATTTTGGCAACTGCGTTCTTCCAATTACTTTCTTCCATCTTGAAGAGGTTGTTATGCTAGTTTTCTTTCATTTCCTACAGAAAATACTGTAGCTATGAACCTGCAAAGAAAAAATATTAAATAGAAAGCATGTATCTGAATATGAAATTAATTTTAGTCTAATATACTTCCCCAAATGAGTGACTAAGGATATATTCTCCTACAAACCTGACATGGATAAACTATATTGGTAAATAAACACACTTTACAACGGGTAACTTAGTACAAGTGACACTACTTTTACAACACAGCATTCTGTGCAAATGGCCCTTTTGACGTCACATTTATCGAAAGGTTTAATCAGTTGTGATTCCTGTTACCATTACTGTAATGTAACCTGCCTGAGGATGTCTTGCAATTGGAACTTCAGAAGTTCAAGAGAAGATTCAGTGCATTACTACCTCAATACAGCTCTTGTATTTCCATAATTTACTTAACATTTTCATTTACTTATTCATTTATTTGCTAATTTTTTTTTAACTGATCTTTCCTTGCTGTATTTCCCATTACCTTCTGCTACTTCTTTCGAAAGACCACCATATTCTTTGAAAGCTTGTTCTTCAAGTCGATGGCCCTTGTTATGGGCTTGTTCCATATGAATAGGGTTCATCTTCTGAATAATAATAATAATAATAATAATAATAATAATAATAATAATAATAATAATAATAATAATAATAATAATAATAATAATAATAATAATAAATAATAATAATGTTGTGTCAGGCAAAAACTTTTTACGTCGAATGTCAGTTGATTAAGACAAGCTTTGAAACATTCGAACTCATGAACTGTACATAACAAAATGGATCTTTCAATAAACAAAACTGTCTGTTGCATTCTTTGGTTTTCACATTTAGGTCACTTGACCCATAACTCAAAAGAACAATATACCACTCGTTACTAATTCCATATTGGAGCCTATATTTTTTATTTAGGGCATCCGAGAAAACCAGCATTGGCTGAAAATATTGAAAAGTACAAAAACAATATTCGTGAAAGCTCTGAAAATTCGTGCAATATATCTAGTGTGTATTATCATGCAAAATCTAAGCTTTATCGTGTATGCATGATCCTCTAGCTTGCTAAAAGCTAGATCGTTATAATGAAATGAACTACAATCGTTTGTAATATCGCTATTTTCTAAGATATTGTATATAAGCCACATACTTTCTGTAAGCAATGATTATGATATTCTATTATTATTCGGAAGATGAACACTATTCATATGGAATAAGCCCCACCACAGAGGCCATTGACTTGAAATTCAAGAAGCTTCCAAAGAATTCCGTATTCGTTCGAAAGAAGTAACAGAAGGTAATAGAGAAATACAGAAAGAGAAAATCAGTTATTGGAAATACATATATTAACAAAGTAAAACGTTAAAATACAAGTTGAATTGTATTAAGGTAGTGATGCATTGAACCTTCTTCGCTTGAAACAATGGAAAAGTGATAGACTTACTCTTCCTTACCATAAAGGAGTAACTAGTCACAGTTGTAAAAACAATCTTTGTCTTCAGAACTGCTTTGTAGTAAATTAGACTTGATCAATCAGTCAAAACGCCCCTTGACCTAAGAAGGCAAGAGAATCATTATTAGTGTAGGCTACTTATACCATACAGTTACACCTTCGGTTACCCGAGCGAGGAGGATTTTGCTGGCAAATTGACTCAAGTCATAACTAATTGATTTTATTTACATAATATATGAATGAATAAAATCAAATTTAAAATACAGTGTCTAAGAACCGTCATTTTTTAAATTGTCTAGTTTTAAGCATCTAATTAAAAGAATTATACAAGAATATGAATAATGAGAAATCTGAATTTATTCTCGCCAGAAATATATAGGCCGTTAAACTAATATTTTCTTAATATATGAACGAATAACATCAAATCTGAAACAGATAGTGTGTTTGAAAACAGTAATTTTTTAAAATTATTTCTTAAAGCTTCTATTGGAAGAGATATCAACAAGAATTTAAAAAAATGAGAAATCTGAATTTATTATCGGCAGGAATAAATAGACCGGCAATTGATCCCATGGGTCTGAAACGATTATAAGGTTCATTTTCAGAAAAATTCCGCTGTCTCTATTATGAGGTCACCAGTAAATTACAACTGTTGATGTAGGTTGCAACCTCGTTCCAAAAATGCCTTCATTTGTTCCCTGATGCCGAGTGCTAAAGTTGGTCGATCTACGCAAAGAGTTAGTATTCGTCTCTCTCTCTCTCTCTCTCTCCTCTGAGAGAGAGAGAGAGAGAGAGAGAGAGAGAGAGAGAGAGAGAGAGAGAGAGAGAGAGAGAGAGTGTTACAAGGATTAGGATGTCTCAAAGACTTTATTTCATCCGAGGAGACATGTGCTCACTTATCTCTAGGAGCAGGTTTTACTGTTCATTCACAGTTTTCTAATGATTTTGCATAGCTTTCTTTTAAACTCTTCCACACTGTTGCTGTTGACAACTTCTGGTGGCAGTTTATTCCATGCGTCACATATCTTGTATGTGAAGAAGTTCCCACAATGAGATGTGTTTTATCTCTTCAGTTCTACTTTGCATCCATTATTTCTTATCTGGTTTTCGTTTAATGTTTGTTATGCCTTTCAGTATTTTGAATGTTTCTATGAGTTGCCCTCGAAATTGCTGTTTCTAAGCCATACATGTTCAGGCCCTCTAGTCGTCTTTGGTAACCTATTTACCTGATGGATGGAATTAACTTTGAGGTTCTTGCTTGTACCCCATCTAATCTATTTATGTCCTTTCTTAGTGTTGGTGACGACAACTTTACTGCATATTCAAGATGAGGTCTAACTATGGATGTGTAGAGCTGCAGCACCGTTTCCTTGTTTCTGTATTTAAACTGCCTCTTTATGTATCCCTGTAGTTTCTGTGCCTTCTTTTCAGCTTTTATGCACTGTTTTGTGGATTTTAAATCCTTGGTAATAATGACTCGAAGGGCCTCTTCTTGTTCTACACTATTTATGTCATTCCCAAGCAGCATGTAGTTGGCATGGGGTTTGTTTGCTCCTATTTGTAATACTTTACACTTATCCAAGTTAAAAGTCATTTGCCATCTTTTTTACCACTCTCCTGTTTTCCTTAGATCATTTCTTAAACTTCCCACTGTACTGGGTCTGCTGCATTTACATCTAGTTTGGTGTTATCTGCAAATTTGGCTATCCTGCTAGTTAAGCCTACATCAATGTCATTAATGTAAATAAAAAACAAGCGTAGGCCAAGGACAGAACCCTGAGGAACTCCGTTTGTCACATCTGCCCATTCTGATTCTTCACCGTTTATTACGACTCTATTTTCTACTAGTCAGCCAGTCTTCAGTCCAGTCTGCTATTTCTCCTACAATTCCTAAAGCTCTAACTTTTATCATTAGTTTCTTGTGTGGAACTTTGTCGAAGACCTTTTGAAAATCTAAGTAGAGTATATATCTATTGCTCTACTACTCGTAAATACCAAGCATGTTATGAAAAAACTCCAAGAGTTTTGAGAGGCAGGATTTGTTTTGTCTGAAGCCGTGTTGACTGTTTAACAACAGGTTGTTTCTATCAATGTGATCCACAATTTGATCTGCAATTATGGACTCAAAAATCTTACAAGTGACTGACGTTAGACAGATTGGTCTATAATTTCCTGGCTCTTCTCTTGGACCTTTTTTGTAAACTGGGGGCACATTACCTAGTTTCCATCCTTTTGATGCCTTTCGATGTTCTGCAGTTTTTCTGTAGAGTTTATATAGGTGAGGAACGACCTCCTCTTTTAACTCTCTAATTTCTCTGGGATGAATCCCAT
>JANJGK010000023.1:19183942-19221442 GCA_039081455.1 Macrobrachium rosenbergii
AAACTAGATTCATCACTTATCTTCGGCGTCTGCTGAAAATAATCTCTAGTTGATAAGGAAGCTCTTAATGGCTACACACACAAAATTCCTTGGTCTCTCTTGTGCCTTTATCCATATTTATTTTTGTGGCGATAACTTATGATTTTTTATGATTAATGGTATAAATTATTTTCTTCTGTTTATACTGTGAGAGTGTGGCTGGTTTCAGTGATAATCTGAAAAGGAAAAAAATTTATGTTAAGAAAGCAAGTTATATATTTGAGTGTTGGATGATGCAGGCTATAATTTACCCAAATGTGTATAGGCCTATATATTTATATATACATTATATATACTGTATACACACCCATATATATATATATATATATATATATATATATATATATATATATATATATGTATATATATATATATACAGTATATATATATATATATATAAGAGAGAGAGAGAGAGAGAGAGAGAGAGAGAGAGAGAGAGAGAGAGAGAGAGAGAGAGAGAGAGAGAGAGAGAGAGAGAGAGAGAGAGAGATACCGTCTGCATTAAACATTTCCGTATAAAAACGGCTCTTAATTTATAAATACGAAGGAAGACATTTCTATGCCAAAGTAGAGTAGCCATTATCAGGTCATATATTCATAAGTTACTAAAGAATTTTAGTTCATATTATACCATAAAAGATAATAATAAATATTAATAATAACTTACCTTCTAAGTTTGGCAGGTCACCGCAGAATCTTTATGGGTTCTGTGCTTGGGTAAACATTTAGGCCCACCACTTCCACTGCATTGCTTAAAATCTCGGCTGGACTTCACGAGTGTTCTGTGTCTTTTAAACATTATCAGGATTGATATTTTGATATTTTTTTTTAGGCCTGCTGGACAAAACGTAGGCCTACGCAGAAAACTTCTTGAAGTATTTGCACGACAAGTTCTGCTTCTTGTAAGACAAAATCAAGAGAGAGTGTGCTGAAGAATATCATCTATCTCTCTCTCTCTCTCCAAATATAAGTGACGTGTAATCCATCTGCACAAGAGAAGACCATGCTATAGTTTATATTGTAGTACCAAAAGCAGTGAAAATTATATTCATTTAGCTCTCAAAGTGATCATCTCCATACCTCTTCAGAGTAAAATTGATTAGAATTTTTTTTAGAAGTATACAGAGCTTTGTAAAACAAAACAGAATCTCCATCAGTTTCTTTTTACAGTAAAAATAAAATATAGTCAAGGTTTACTTTGAAATATTATACATAAACAGATCTGATTCAAGATGTTCCGTTTCTGCGTGGTCAAGAATAAAGAATAATTTCAAATATTCGACTTTGAAGGTATTTATGTTCTTGATATCATTATTGTACAAGATTATTCAGGGCTGTGTTTTAGCAACTGTAGTGGCGTTTTTAGACTGACAACTAGGCTTATTGTGAGAATTTTAAGCCTCAGTGACTCATTTTTCTAATTCACATTGTTTTTTAGGGTTACTGAACTTATTTAGAAGCAATCAGTAAAGTGACGTTTTCACTTTGCCAGTTCGTTAGCAGGAAGAAATATTAAGGCTTGCTTTTTATTTACGTTTTTTTTATCCGAATCTGCATCCAGGTGACGAGAACTCATGTCTTCTACGGTGACGACTCTCTCTCTCTCTCTCTCTCTCTCTCTCTCTCTCTCTCTCTCTCTCTCTCACAATGTTTCACCACTTTTGTACATGAAGTCTTCAGCATTCACCCTAGACGCTAAATGTTTTTGCCCTAATTAATTACGTTTTCTATAGTTCTCTCTCTCTCTCTCTCTCTCACACACACACACACACACACACACACACACACCAATATTGTATACGAAGCCTTCAGGATGCACCCTAGACGCTCATCATATTTTTGGCGCAGTGCTAAATATGGCGAAAAAACCGCCGATCGTTTAGCTAAACCTAATTTATTCGTTTTACCCAAAAAATATCGTCCCTGGAATATATTTGCCTGTATGTAATACACAGAGACGATAAAGACGGTCTAAAAATTTATATATATGGAATGTCTGCTTAAAATGCATTACGTCATATGAATAACGAAATGGAATGTCATTAACGGAGACTTGGCATAATCGTTGTCTGCCAAGTCTCCGGAGGGTTAAGCCAGGTCAGTGTGGGTGGTAGACCCGTTCCTACCTCTCGTCTTGGCTTCCTGAATACAAGCTTGCTTGCTTGCTTACTCGCTCGCTCTCTCTCTCTCTCATACCTACACTTTTGGTAATAAAATTTCTCTTCTCTGCAAAGTATTGGTGTTTCGTATACGTGATCATGGGCGCCCGCACGTAGGGGCAAGGGGGGCCATACTTGCCCGCCCCCCATTCTGGAAAAATTATATATATATATATATATATATATATATATATATATATATATATATAAAATATATATATGTGTGTGTGTGTGTGTGTAGTATAATGCAAAAACATTATGGAAAAATACCCACGCGGAGCGGCGGAGAGAGAGAGAGAGAGAGAGAGAGAGAGAGAGAGAGAGAGAGAGAGAGAGAGAGAGAGAGAGAGGAGAATGACCTGCGTGGCCCATAGACGTATGGCATGATGTCATCTACATTTCATAATGATTTCAAGTCACATTTTTACGGTAAGCCAATATCATAATTCATTCGAAAATTAATATAGTTAGAGGTAAAAAAAATTTCGATTTAAAGAATTGGTATTTTCTCAAATGAATAATTGACGTCATTGATGGCTGAGATCTACTATGTCAGGTGAATGACTCCCCGGGTTATGTACGCTCAGCGTACATAGTAATAAAAAAAATCAGTTTGAATAAAAAAAATTTCATGGAAAAGGTAGTTGAAAGGTTTGGTAGTGACCACAGGAGGTAACAGTTCCTTCTCGAATGAACAGTGACTAACTTGAAAGAAAAATTATTACATTTAACTACATCGCTTTGTTTTCCTCCCATTCTACAGTATATTCTTTCAGTTCAAGTAAATTAATGGTATCCTCATTATATTGTATAATTTTTGTATGCCGTTTATAACTACGTTGTTCTTTCAAGAAATGTTTGATTTCAGTTGAACAGTATATGGAACTAATGAAGGAAAAACGTCATTGTAACTTTGTATTTTTTTCTTTATCGCAACTTGCTTCACTTAAATTATTGGCATCGCAATTCACTGCATATATATATATATATATATATATATATATATATATATATATATATATATATATAATATATATATATATAAATATATATATATATATATATATAATATGACTATGGTCGCCTCTTAATAGCATAAGCGGTATGCATTGCTATCCAGAAAGCGACCCTGAATATTCAACAAGAATCGGACCATATACTCCCTCCAGCAGGAGAGGGAATGCACGAGCCAACAGGGACCAGGCAGCACGTCCCAAACCACAGGGTACATCGCGCCCCTTGCAGGACACGAGAGCGCCCAGCGAAGGCCAGCAAAGGCTCAAGTCGCTGAGGCCCCGCCCAACACGAACCTCCAGCCGTTAATCAGCGTAGACCATTTGGACGCATACATACACTCAAAATTAATATTATACACATTTATGTATAAACACACATTTATTTGTACTTTTGCATATGCTGTAAAATATTATTCTTCTACCTTTTTTATGTAGGCCTATTTGCAAACTAGCATGTAAGATTATACTAAATTTTAAACATATTTAAGGAAACACTAGCGCATGGTATTATATTTTGAATATTATTTAACCAGATGTTTAAACTTTCACTTTTGTTATCATACACGTTCTTTGTACCCAAAACAACGCCCTGAAATGGTTAAGCTGTTAATCCCTTGACCGACCAGTACCCAGACCTCAAGGTTAATCTCCCCACACGATGATATAAAAGGTCGAAAGGCCGTATTGTAAGTCAGTAATCGCTTGACAATGTCATAAGGGCGAAACAGTTGTCGCGAGAAAAATCAACAAATGGAGAAAGGATGTCAGCGTATTTTTTACCAGAAATTGACGAACGAGAATCGGAAAAAACTCCGTCGGTATGAAGATACTTGCAAGAAACTTATTGATGCCACTAAAGCAATTACTTTTAACGAATATATATATATATATTATATATATATATGTATATACATATATGTATTACATATATATATGTATATATATGTATATACATATATATATATATATACATATATATATATATATATATATATATATATATATATTATATATCACGAAAGAAGCAGTAGGGAAAGGCATCCTAATCATCTACAGTTTATTTTCAATGCCGACGTTTCGCGACGAATTCCAAGTCGCATTTTCAAGGCTATAAAATATAATATAATTTGCGAACATGAGTACCAAATTAATGCAATGGCAACAGCTCTTTATGTAGTAAAAATATTTAAAACAAAACACCTCATTCCAAGACAAGTGAATAAGTAAAAGGAGTTCACTAAAATCTTAAAACAACCTACCTATATGAAAGAAAGAGCAAGACTAACAAATAAATAAAAACAGTGAGGAAAACCAGTTGCCCAAACTAGGCTATAAACAATTTCACTGAGGACGATTGAGTATTTAACGACGGTACAGTCTTCCTGATAATTATGGATTCTAGGATGGTTAAATAAACTGTAGATGATTAGGATGCCTTTCCCTACTGCTTCCTTCGTGATGTATACTTCGAGCCTCAGCTCCGGCCCTTATGTGTATATATGTGTATGTATATATATATATATATATATATATATATATATATATATATATATATATATGTGTGTGTGTATGTATATATATATATATATATATATATATATATATATATATATATATATATATATATATATTATATGGGAACAATTTCACCATGATTATAATTATTTTTATCATATATGTAATGAGAATTAATGTATGAATATTAATTCACAGGTTCTTCTATTCCCCTCACAGGTCATATGATCGTGTTGCAGACACCTTGGGATGACAGTGCGAGCTGTGTGGTCACTTGTGCAGCACAGTAAAAGTAAGCCTGAGATTGCCACACCCTTCCCAACACCTGGGGCACATGCACCAACTGCATTTTCACGTCAGTTTGATAATTTTACTATTGGCGCCAATCGCCGTCACGTGCATGGTATCTTTTCTGACAAATAAACCATCGCCATTAATGTATTGGTGGAAGATTTAAAGAAGGCTGACATCATTCCTGAAGAAACATCTCAGACGGCATTGTGGCGAATCCTTCACAGCATGGGGTTTCGCTATAAAACATCGCAGAGGAAAATATATGTAAGGAATATATGTAAGGAAAGTATCTATTGCTGCCAGCATGTTAACTTTGCGAGCGCTCAAGGAACACTGGAGAGAGGGGAGAAAGGTGGTTTATGTAGATGAGACCTGGTTGACTACGAGGGTGCACCATATTAAAGAGTGGGTCGACGCAACACGGCCAACCACCAGTTCTTCTTACTGTCATCAGGTGCCACCTGGAGAAGAAGGGCGTTTTGTGGTAGTGGGAGCTGGAGCGGATAAAGGATTCATCGATGATGCATTTTTGTGCTATTCAGCCAAAACCAGAAGTGGCGACTACCATGGTGAAATGGACAGCACAGTTTTTCTCCATTGGCTGATGTCGCAGCTCCTCCTGGCGATAGATGAGCCATCGGTGCTGGTTATTTTTAATGCGCCCTACCACACCCAGCTAACGGAGGAAAGTCGCTGTCCCACCACCGCTACCACAGAAGTAAATCTTCTAAAGTGGTTGGAGTCCCACCAAATACCATACCCACCGCATGCTACACGACCCTAACTGCTGCTTTTGTGCAAGCAGAATCGACCCGAACCACAGTAGCCTACAAAGTGGACAATATGATACGAGAATGGGGTCATGAAGTTGTTCGGTTGCCCCCTGCATACCCCGAGCTCAGTGCTATTGAACAAGTTGGGGGGTGTACGAAAAGAGACAGTCGTTACGGGGTGCTCCAGGAGCAAGAGCCCGTGCCAGCACATGGCTGGCTTAATTTTAAATAACGTACAGTCGAGTTAGAAAAGATTTCATTATTCATACCATTATGGGAAAGTTTCTATATTTATCAGAATGTTGTTTAGGCTCATGTTTCATGAAAGTTGATTGCCTTATTGTGTATCTAGTAGCCTCTTAACTTGATTACCTTCAGAGACTACAAAGTTTCTAGTTATATATATCTTGTTATACTTGTACCTTGGTGTATATAATTATAAAGCGGCTATAGTACCTCTTAATTGATCAGTTTTCCTCTAAGCAATTAACTTTATGGTTTTATCAGAAAAAACACCTTTTTCTATAGAATGTGAATATTTATGTTACTTTAATATCAGTCCATGAGTGCTATAGCTTATATATTTACTTTTATACACCATAAAATTGGTTTTGTGATTTCAGAAGTTCAAATAATGTACCATTTCGGGTTACATAAGTCTAAATTGTTTCTTAGTTTTACTAAGTAATGCTCCATTAATTTTTCCCCTCTCCTGGAATTCAAATAATTGCTTCTTTTTGGTGGGCACTAACAGTGTTCTCTGGGTAACATTGTTGAATATAGACCGTTTTATCTTGCTAACAATTGTTGAATAGTAAGATCTAACAAAACCAAAAGGTCAAGCAACAAGCAAGTGGCCTAATTGCTCTAGACAGGTGCGCCGAATCTGTGAATACTGTGTAGCTGTAAAGATTTACATGTTCAAGAACTGTACAGGTGTACATACTAAAGATAATTGCAACTGTTAGATTTTCTTCTTAGAACCTTGTGTCATTTTTGTTTACCCAGCTTAAAGAGTAACATACAGTACTGTAATTTGTTCTGTATTTGTCTGGTGAACCGCAGGTAAATGTTTATGTATATGATTACATTCACACCTTTTTAATGAGATTAGTATGCTATTATATCAGAAATATATGGGCTACTCTTGTGGTTTTTAGAGAGAATAATGATACCACCTTGATTTATAGTAATTACTGTGAGAAGTACGCACCCATACACTTTTTCCTCACAATGCATGTATTATTTAGCTTTACCAAGTCCAGTGTGACCTCTGTTTTTCCATCGCATAAATTCCATTTATTTTCCCAAACTAAGAATGTAACCTTTGAGTTCTTACTTCAGAAATACTGGTTGCCTCATGTAAAATTTATACGTTACAAAGTAACCTTTTTTGATGTAGGAAATTCCTATCGTTTAATTTCTGTAACAATTAGGTTTGGGTGACCTTTCTTGGGTCCACATATATTTTAGCAACTGAGATTTTGTTTATAATTCTTTTATTGCATTATATTTAGGAAAAGAGCATAAACTGTAACCTGTTGATTATAATGAATTCAGAATGATATGACCATATTAATAAACTTTGTAAAATGGCTACTTCTTGTATAATGCTTTACAAAACTGTCAGTTACTGTAGGCCTATGCAGGATGTAAGTGTGGCTGGTGTTGCTAGAACCAGTGTACCACCGCGTTAGTATGAAGGACTGCTTAAGGCCTATTCCTTTAAAACCTGATTTATGTACAACAGCACGCAATAAAATCTAAACGCAGTGTCTGACAGTTACGGTGAAATTGAGTTTGGGATGATAGCTTAACACGGCCTTCAAGTGAAAGTTGACGCTGTCAAAATCATAATTATCAATAAAATCCTAAAAAAATATTGACATCCACAAGGCCCATAATTAGGCGCATAAAATCCTAATTATCATTAACAAAATCCTGATCTTGTAGATCGTTTCTTCATTAAGCTCGAAGGAGTGTCTTGAAAAACAATTGTCTAAAATCACTTCTTTCAGATCTGCAGTTTATCAGTTTCTGCTTAAACATATTCCCATTTATATATGGCCGAAGAGTGCTCATTCAACTTGAGATAACTGTTGAAAAGCCATTGCTTCAAGTCAGTGCCTGCGAATGGTTTCACCCTCGTTACAGGTTGTACGGATTACCTCACCGAGGACCTCAGCAGTCTCTCTCTCTCTCTCTCCCCTCCGTAAGTCTTTGAATTTCTTCACTTTCCACAATACTGCTCTCTCTCTCTCTCAAAGTTTTTAAACTTGAATGGGCATTGAACAATGACGATTTTTAAAAAAATTACAAGGATCGGAAACTAATTATTTACGTAAGAATAATTGCCTGAGATACGCCTTTACCATACACAAATCTCAATGTAGGCCTACATATATACGCAACTGAAATTTTACATCGAAATGGGGAAAGAGTTCTTACCTGTAAAGGTCTTGCTTCGAAGCTTAATCACTGCGCAGGGGCAGATGATTTGTTCACGGGAAGAAAAACTAGGGAGCTTTACCAAACTAAATATGCTTATACTTGCCGTGCAGTTTTTTGGGATAAAATAAAAAAAGTGTAACTCGAGGTTTAAGGACTGTAAAAAACGCGGGAAAAACAACGTTGAATACGCATTAACATCAGGAAAAAAAACACACTGAAACCTTCATTAGAGAGACTTGTTCAGCAGATATTGTTGGGTACAAACAGTAACCTGCCTTTCATGAAAAACATGACTAGATTGCTGTGTCCATACCCGCGCAAGAATACACGACTACAGTGACCCTAAACACAAGAAAATAAAAGTACAGCAATCCAATAACTCTCCTCAAAATAAATACAAGTTTCTGTGGTAATTCTACAGACAAGCTCCGTGGGACACCATGTTTAGTGCCAGCCCCTAGGGGGATGAACGTATAAATTTAGACACAAGACGGTATATTTCTCAAATGATCTCACCTGTAATGCAGCATATAACCCTTTTTCCATATTGTTCAGCAAAAAAAAAAAAAGCTATGAATAAACGAGCAATGAAATTTTAACAGCCAAATGACCGTGCCATGTGCAAGACCTTTCCAGGAAACAGCATAATCATAGACACTTCATGATTTACTACCAAGTTTTAATCAAGTTTCACTTGGAAACATTTTAATTTACTAGGTAAAACCGTTACTTGATAACTAAATTTGTCCATTCTGCAATGATGCAAAATCAAGCAGCAGTGGATGTTAATACAAATATGATTTATTGCCAAGTTTTAAAAAAAGTTACACTTAGGAACATTCTAACTCACCGGGGAAAACCACTTCATGATCCATCAGATTATTTGTTGATCCAGCAATGATGCAAGATCAAGCAACACTGGATGTTAACAATTTCTTCATTTATTACCAAGTTTCAATGAAGTTTCACCAAAAACACTCAAATTCACCGGGTAAAACCACTTCCTTGTCCCCAGAACATTTGTTGATTACGCAATTATTCAACATCAAGCAGCAACTGATAACATATTCCTAAACTGTAAACACGACAAGAAACACCTACTTACAAGATATTGTCAGAGATGGGCACAGGTAAACACATTTCATGAGAACGAGAAATATGGCGTCTACCAACTCTAAAATGCGTACAAATTGGCCCCCACACACCTTGACAACACAGTGGCCTCTTCAAGACTGAACTAAGCCTTCCCTGGCTTCCTCAGGCCCCTCACCTGGTGATAATTTACTCTTGACCAATCAGCACCTCGAACATAGCTGACTATTCTATTGGCTTTCCTCACTGGCTAATAAAGCCTTGTTCCTCTGGCTAGGAAGCTTGTAAGGTTCTCCAGCATTGGCTAGCTGGTGGAACTAGGAGGATATTTCTTAGTGGTCAGTGTCACCTTCAATGTAAATAATTAATTATGCGAATGGATAATTTTTCTATCAAGAAATTCGGGCATTTTACATGCCAACAAGACTAAGGATGCATTCTGAAGAATATTTTCCAAAGCATATAAGTTTTTCTGTATTTACCGAAATAGTCATTTGTTGCAAACACACACGCACCCATACACACCATTTTTAAGTACACATATGCATTTAAATGTGTATAATTCCAATAAACATAGATCAGATTCACATAGAACACATGCATACATGCATGCATATGTTGTATGAAAAAAAAACCATACAACCTTGTTTTGCACTTACCTGCCGAAGTCATAGACAGTTCAAAGTTCATTACAACAGTAATGAAGAAGTTAAGGTTGCTTGATGTAACTGATTTTCGAGGTAGCCAATTACGTTTTTTTGTTATTCATTGAAAGATTCCTTCTCACAATGTGTGATACACTTGATCATCTCAGCAAGATCCAAGGGCTTTTAAGGTCCTTTCAAACCAATGACCATCACTCAAGAATCCACCCACATTTTGTCTTCTTGAGGAGGAGCTAAACAAGCAAATCTGTAAGTGGACGATCCTCTGTAGAGAGTAGCTTATAAATACCTCCATGTCTTCTCGGAAAGGAAAACAAACATTCCTCTTAAGAATAAAACTTGCGATGGATACCATGGAATTACATTAGCAACTTTGTTCCTGGGTATTGAAGTGATTTTATCTTTTAACTCCTACTTCAATTCCTCATTGTAAAAAGCTGACAACAATGTAAAATGTTTATCACAATACATGGTGAAGGAGAGTAGTTAAAAAGTCCTTTACCTGCAAACTGCTCCTAAGTTAAGGACTTTGCGTATCCAACATTTTTTTCTTTTTCAATTTTGCTTAATCTCATATTTGTAAAACACTTGTAGTACTGTCTGCTCTAGAGCAGGAAACAGCTTATTCTTTGAAGAGTTCAGATCTAATAACCCTTCTCCAAGGAAGTTATTCGCCATTACTTACAGAAGATGACCCCTAACAGGATCGATGATTTTTATGTATAAGGCAAGTGAAGAATACCAAGCTGGCTGACAGTGACGTCAACCAAGTTGTTTTTACTGCAACATTTCTCTTGGGTAGTTTTGATTTTCCAATAACCTGACAGCTTTGGAAATTGCTTATTGCAGTACCCTGTGGTTACATATAAGTGAGATGTGCTGTTATTACCTTTATACCGTGGGCATAAAGTCAATTCTAGTTTTTGGTTACAATATGCATAGACCTTTCATTGGCCTAGTGTCAGATGTTCGCAGCTAACTGCTGCCATTTGCTGTAACATGCTAATTACACAACTGGTCTCTTGATCAGAGATCATACTACAAAGCCTGGTTAGTACTTATACATGGGTAGCTATCAAGAAATTCTAGCCATTAACACATTTGTTATATCCCTGGTCTCTTGATGTGTGAAGCATAGGGTCAAATCAGTTCTTGGATAGTGTACTACCTTCAATAGGTCGTGAGTCAGGAACTAGAAGCCTCATCCTCAATGACGTGTCCCCATAGGGGGTAGTGTCGTCAGTTCACCTCACATGGTGCACTGTAGACATTACTTGAGGGTCTTAGCAGCGTCTCTTCAGCCCCTAACTGCAACCTCTCTCATTTCTTTAACTGTACTTCCATTCATATTCTCTTTCTTCCATCTGACTTTCCACCCTCTCTAAAAATTGTTTCCTAGTACAACTGCGAGGTTTTCCTCCTGTTACACCTTTAAAACCTCCTTACTATCATTTTCCCTTCCAGCACTGAATAACCTCATAGGTCCCAGCACTTGGCCTTTGGCCTAAATTCTATATTCTTTTCTATTCAATGACATGTAGAAATTTGCTGAGTCACAACAAGGACTGATAAGCCACCAGGGTAATTTAACTGAAATAATAATCTTGACATCATGATAATCAATATTAGTACTTGTGGAGACACTGAGAGTACTCAGAGTATGTTTAATTGCGTAAGAATGTTTTCAAAGGCCTTAAATACTGATGCTTTGAGTTTGATGAAGTGCAGCTGCCCAATACTGAAATGATAAAAGAAGAAAAAATTAAGACTTGTTGAAAACTTCTCTGAAAAGAAAATTATTTTTTTCATACAAAATCATTACTTAAAATATACCAGAGTACAAAAATCATCCCAGACACTTCTATCCCTCACCAAAATAAGGAAAGGAAACAGCAAATAAGGAAGGTAGGAAAGATGAGGACCAAGTTGCGGGAGAAAGATGGGTTTTAGGAGGCAGATCACTTCTGTTCACTGGCGAATACACTAGATTGTGAAGCAGGTACTGAGAAGGCAGTAAGAAAAATATTAACAGCATGGATAAATGGAAGGAGATTGCTAGGCTACTGGTAAATAAAAATATCCCATTACTGTATATATCTTGCAAAAATCTAGGTATAATGCATGCATGAAGCCTGTAATACTATACGCAACAGAATCACAGGAAACAGATTTTGAAAATATATGACTAAAAAATACAACAAAACAGACCAAGGTCTCAGAAATAGGTGGTTTGGTTATATAATGAGATGAGGTGAGGGGCAGTTAGTCAGGAAATTGGCAGATATACGAGAAATACAAAAAACACCAGTAGGAAGGTTTAGAAAATTGCCGAGAGAAGGTACAGACGAAGCTCTAGATCAGGGAGGAAGTCACGTAGAATGCACAAGAGATATACGACAGCAGAGAGGACTCACTTCACATCTAGCACTGTAAAGGGAAAATCTGATGTACAAATGTTAATGAAAGCAGTACTACAGTGCAGAATAGATTTGGTCAAAGTATCATTAATAGTTAGCATGCAACAGAAGTCTTTTGTTTGTCAGTCTTGGTAGTCATTTCTGACTATGAGTTTTGACATCCCATACATATTTTCCTAATTATGACAGATGGATGTGCAATGTTTAATGCCAAAACCCACGCATAGGTTCAACTGTTAGGCAAAGAACCATTAGTTTCTTTTATTGTTTAATGATTATACTGAACCCCAGAAAGTTTTGGGATATCTGAATTGTTCTCTAACCCCTATATGCAAAACTAGTTGGCTAGTACCTGCCAATTTCAATATACACGAGTAGGTGAAAAGGGGAAGAATTTCATTCTGGTAACTTATCTGCTAGTTACTTCACTCTGTACCTAGCAAACAAAATCTTTAAAAAAAGTACTTTTTAAATTGGCAAATGCTAGTAAAGTTAGTCCCCATGCAACTTAACATGCATCGTTACATTTGAATTTTTCTGTGACATCTCTAGAACAGCTTTCATTTCTGTCATAAATACCTGTACATCATCTTGCTCGTCACAATCTGATCTGAATAAGGGTTAGTTAATTGGCTCCCAAGACCTCGGTTTGACAACTGTTATTATGCTATAGCTGCCGTTCTTTCTTATTCATTGTAGTTGTTTCAGGAACAGAGAGCACTTTGATCTTTTCTTTTAAATGTTTCTATAGGTCATGGCAACTGTTATCTATAAAATACAAATCTACAGTAGATGATTCCTTACCATCAACTGACACATTAAACTGTCCATTTATTGTTTCCCGGAATGAAAAGTCAATATGAAACACAACTACATCTACAAGAGCTTTTACAGTGCAATGAAAATCTGATTCAAAAGAAAAGAGAAAGGCTCTCACATTGCTTATAAATTTGATCAAATGACAAGTCATTTACACCATACTGTGACACACAACCTGCTGCACTTACTTACCTGTACTTACAAAAACCCTTTTTTAAACTCTATGACTTAATGAAGAGTAATTCTTGATCCTGCTGCCATAGACGTTTGCAGAGAAAATTCAAA
Source organism: Macrobrachium rosenbergii (assembly GCA_039081455.1). NCBI lineage: Eukaryota > Metazoa > Arthropoda > Malacostraca > Decapoda > Palaemonidae > Macrobrachium > Macrobrachium rosenbergii. Next base: position 19,197,468 of record JANJGK010000023.1, read on the forward strand.
ATAGGGGCTATGCTAAATATTTCTTCAGTGTGATCGTCTAGACTGGCGACTATTTTCAAGACTGGTATACCATGCGCTGCTTTAAAACGATTCTAGCTCTATTTCAGTGACTTCGCGATTTGCAAACTGCTTGCACCTTTCACAAAAAGAAATCAACAATTAAAAGACTGTACCTACTTAAAAAACTAAAAAATGAATTTTCTAATTTTCTGCATTCATGCAATTTTTTTAAGGCAACTGTTTCTGGTGAGCAAATCCTAGAAGACAGTCTGCAGGCCTATAAGATCCATTCAAAAGTGGCCTGACAAATCAGTAGGTGATGGCAATCTGAATGCTTTACAGCCAAAATCACTTTGAGGCTTGGATAACCTTAACTCCTTGGCAGTAACCAGCAAGATAAAGATATGTCCTTTTTATGACATACTAAACTCTACTTACTACATGTCATCTTACCAAACCACTTTCATTCCCTTATTTCATACAATCTGCCCCTATCACTCATGAAAAAAAAAAAATTGGGCCTGGTAAGTTAGCACATGAGTGGGAGGCCCCTTGTTCCCAGTGGATAACTAAATCACTTACTTTGTCTGCCAACTGCTTTCCAGACTTTTGGAACCTTTCAAAATCAGTGTGCCGTATCTACTTTTCAGTTGATTTTCATTACTTGTAATGATTTCATAAATACACTATAATTTGTACTTTATCATGAAGGCATAACACGAGTATTCCAGTAAACCTAGCTTCTTCTGTGTGCAGTTTCATTCCCTTTCATTCTGTAGTGCTAAGACATTGACTTGTCTGACTTATAAAATGGTTCAGGTTTGTTTGGTGATGGTATGCCAATCATTGCTGTCCACTGTGGAAGTTTTAGTGTCTTGCTAGTAATGAGCTGATAACAAATTGGTTTCTGTTTTTGTGTCTGTGACCAAAGCGTTTTCCACTAACTGATTTTGGTAGATTTAATTAATGCACCGGAAAATATAATGGTATTTAAAAGTAAGTGATATTCCATTGTTTCCACAATAAACCCATCAGGTATACCATGCACTCACTCCTGAGTCTTGATTCTATGACGTTAAAATCAAAAAAGGTTTTTTCCTGAAACTCAAGCTCACTTAAAATGCCCAAGTACGTTTCTTACCTTGCCGCTGTTCCACTAATCACTGCACGGTCAGTGGCCTGAGACACCGTGGCTAGCATGTGAGGCATCTCTAGCCAGTCCTCTTGGCTGGTCAGAGAAAAGAACAGCAGCACTGCATCTACACCTTCTCTACAAGCCTGAAAAAATGTTAATGTATGAAAGTAGTTCTTTTGACTGACTGGGAAAAAAGGGTATTAGTATAAGAGATAATTTGTCAATTTTAAGGCATCTGTTTCAACCTTTGGTGAAGAAATTAATGATATACTCTATATATAAATGTATAGCTTCTTTCTTCTTTCTTTAAAATATCTTCAACTGAAAACCTTTATCGACAGTCAACAGACTATAAACTCCGAAGAGGGTTCCAAAGGAGAAAGAGACAAGATATGGGAGAAAGTGATGAACAAATCAGTGTCAGGAAACAAAATAATATCGATACACCTGAAACTCAGGAGACGCCAGCAGAGAGCAGGAAAGAAATTGCTCCTCGCTTAAATATTTGGAGAACAGAGGATTGCACAACTACTCTACATTTTAGTTGTAGGCAGGATAAAAATCCTAGCAAACTGAGTGGCATTAAACCTAATTATGCTTTTTATACTAAAAAGTACTTCAAACTGCTTTAAAATCATATCCTCTTTATGTTACTTTTTTTTAACATTTCACACAAAAAACTGATAAATTGGAGTTGGAAAGTGATGAAATGTTAAGCATGACTGACCAAATCATAAAAATGCAGCATTCCAGTATTTATACACTTGTAATGAAAGATTCCAAAAGGCTAATTTACATTATCTATGCATGGTCCCCCCACCCGCCCCCCCCCGACAAAAAAAAACAATCAAATGCCAAGCGCAAGTGCCCACAGCGCTTTTTAGTTACTTACCGGTAACATATCATTGTAGCATTTGACGCTGCTTCTCCAGCTTCCCAAATCTCTAGACGAAAAGGAATGAGCCTGTTATCAATTTTCATGGGCCAAAACACATGACTGCACAGTGTTCCAACTGTCTAAATGTTGTGTGAAGGCACCTACAAGAAAAAGTGAAATAACACTCATTATTAAATGACTGATTCGAAAACCAAATTACTAGTCAAGATTAATTCCTAACTATTATATCGGATCTTTGCTTCTTGCTGGGATTCTGAACACGGTATAGCTTAGTCAATTCTAAAACATTAAATCATATACAGTACTTTATAACAAAGTAAACATTACCATGCACTAATACAGTACATTATATGGATACAAAGATCTCCGGGAGAAAAGGTAAAAAGGTTCACAATTCTTATTCCTGACATCACCATTATAATCTAATTTAGTAAGGTCACTGTTAGTTAATTCATATGAATGAGAAAGATTTCAAATCATCGACCTTCCATATAAAAGTCCAGTCTTTGTTATTCATTAGTTTCATAAAAATAGTATTCAAATATACTGCACATCTTATATAGGTCACACCATACTGACTGCGTTTAAGGTGCTTCAATAATAAATAAGAAAAGAAAATACTGTAATAAAAATAACCACTTTTTAAAAAACCATTGTGTTTTTACAGTAAAGATATCATCTTACTCATACGTTTTTGTGAAAAAATCAAAATCAAAAATTTTTTTATACAAACCCAACTATTCAAACAAACCTGTGTGGTTTACATTCCAAGAGACACCTTAAAATGGAAGAATACACTCTGACTGGCTGCACATCTGGGAACCCCAGCACCACAAGATGAGAACGGCTAGAATGAGGGCCTTCTGTGTAGAATTTTCGGCTTGTATTTAAAAAATTAACTTTATTGTCCTCACAAAAATTTACTGTTTTAACACATAACCCATCAGCTTTCATGAGCTTGATTAGCTAGTGAAGAGGGAAGGACTCTCGTGGATGGTGAATTTTAGGGAGGGAGCTTGGACAGCAAATTGCTGAGTGAATATGAACCAGAAAAAAAGGTCTCGAAACTAACAATGAGTTTCATAGTTTGACTGGTTAGAAGGCCATGGTTTATATTCTTTTATTTACGGACTGGGTAAACAATGTGATACACTCATCCCTACAGCAAGGTGTTGCAAGAGATCAACAATCATAAAAGAATGAATACAGCAATTGTAAGAAAGAGGAAGGAGACTTAGTAGGGGCTGTGCAACCTTCAGGAGGAATTAATACCTGGCCTGCAGACACTACAGGACCAATGGAGATTTATGAGATAAGTCTCTAAGGTAGAATCAATCACTTGTTTAAAGAATTTTCTATTAAATGGGAACTTACAATCACAATTATGCAATTTAGTTCATTCTAAATTTGGCTGACTGTAGGGATTAAGTCCAATCTAGTTCAGTTTCTTAGATATTCTAATACCAACTCAATAACTCTTTTGTAAACTACGAATACATCAAAACTTACTAATCTGGACTTTGGATCGATTGTTTTTAATTTTTCTATTACGCCTATTACCATTATTATTATTATTATTATTATTATTATTATTATTATTATTATTATTATTATTCAGAAGATGAACCCAATTCATATGGAACAAGCCCACAGGGGTCACACACTTGAAATTCAAGCTTCCAAAGAATATGGTATTCATTCGAAAGAAGTAACAGAAGGTAAAGGGAAATACAGAAAGAGGTCAGTGATTATAAAATCAGATAAATTAACAAATAAATAAATAAATAAATAAAAATGTAAGTAAATTATCAAAATACAAGGAGAATTGTATTAGGGTGGTAATGCATTGCATCCTCCCTTGAACTTTTGAAGTTCCAATTGCACGACATCCTCTGGGAGGCTGTTCCACAGTCCAACGGTGTGAGGAATAAAGGACCTCTGGAACTGAGAAGTTCATCAGCGAGGCACATTCATTGATACTGGTGCTGTTTTTCAGTGCATCTGGTTGCTCTCGGCAGGAAAAGGGGATCAAGGATCAATTGTGAATGTGAAAGATCTTTGTTAAAATACGACTTATGAAAGATTGACAAAGAGACCATCCGTCAATGGTCCAAGTTATAACTGCTAATACTGGGAAACAGAAACCTACCACCACGAACCAGACATCCACACTGGAGAACAGTATTCCAGTAAAGGAAGGACAAATGACCTAAAACAGTTTGCTCTGATTTTATTATTGTTAATATATGAGGCTTAATTTCGTGCGGAATTTGCTGAAACTTTCATTAAACATTTCTCAAAAGTAAGATGTCAGTCAAAAGTTACACCTAGAATAGTTAAAGCTTTAGACTCATTCAACAGAGTCCCATCCATCTGAGGGGGAGGATGAGGTGGAAAATCTGTACGTGGTCTGCTAATCAATAATGTTATCGTTTTACTGGTGTTCATCCTCATATCCCACCAACTACGCCACTCACTGGTCCGGTCCATGTCCCGATTGAGGCTGAGGGCAGCTTCATTTCTCTCAAGTGGAGACTCTGCTACACCCACAAGTGTTGCATCATCTGCATACTGAACAATCTTGTTTTCCAGGCCAACAACCATATCACTTGTATACACTAAAAATAACAGTGAACCAAGAACACTATCCTGTGGAACTCCAAACACAATAGGTTTGGTTCACTAAAGACCCCATCAACAGCAACTCGTTGCTGCCTACTTGTAAGGAAATCTTGAAGTAATCCTAAAACATACCCACCCACTCCAAGATTTTGACGTTTGTGATTCACTTAATCAAAAACAGCACTAAAATCTGTTTGAATTACTCTGCACTCAAAACCCTTATCAAGGTTCTCTTGCAAATGGCTTATCAAGTCGAAAAGAGCATCGCAGGTACCTACTGTGCATTTCAGGGTCGTGTCTAATATATTTTCGACGATAAAACCTTACCAAAGAATCGGATGTGGACCGTATTTTGGAAATAGCTACTTGAGGGCAAAGCCTAATTGGCAAAATTATGCAGTGATGTCCAATGTGGATAATTAAGGCACTTATCAGAGTAAATCAAAGAAATTTAAAGGGAAACTTAGCTAAATTTAGTAAGCACCCAGAGAGAGGCTAGTTGTGACGTAAACTATGACATCAGACGTAATAGCAGGGTTCCCAGTAGTATGATAATGATCGTAGAAACAAAAATATTTGACCATCTTGTACAATAAGCAATACCTTGAGTAGGACATGCGATAATCATCGAATTTCTATTTTCTCAATATCCATCGAAAATTCTTCACTTATGGTCTGCTCAAAGTGCAAGACCCTGATTCAAACAAGGCTGGCTTAATCTTCAACAAACAACAGCATATCCTTTTACATAATTTTATATTACAATAATTGTTTTTTTTATTTCATATTTCCTTCAATTTCAATAAAGTTCAGTATAATCAATGGATTACTGGATTATCAAATTAAGGGCATAGCCCAAGCGCTTGGACTATAAGTTAAGAAGTTCATTCAGCGTTACAATGTAGTTATGATTAAATGAAGTATATAATCAAAATAACTGAAAAATTGAAAGAATGAGTAACTTCAAAAGCAGGGAATATAGAGACTAACTGATAACCACTCAACAACCCTACATCAAACATTAGTGTCAGTTCCAAGTAAATGAATCAAGCGTATAGAAACAACAAAATTGACACAGAGGCACACAAATAAAATAATGAAGGGAGAATAGTGTGCTTTACCAAGCACTGTGGATTTATTATGGGATTGATCACGGATTAAGGGAGTTAAGGTTAGAACACTTGCGTTATGTTACATTCATTTGGCAGGATTAATCAGGTACACGTGAACCGGAACTTTTTAGGAGACAATATGAAGCAACAGAAACTTCAGGGTAATGATGGTTGTTTTCACAGAGAGTGTTAGAGTAAGACCTGGTGCATATTTAAGTTAAAGGAAACGTGAATTGCGCCATGGAACTGTATTACACAATTAATATTCCCATTTGATGCCCATTCCCTTATTGAACTCTAATTAGAGACATGACTCATCAAAAAGATGGGAGAGAGAGAGAGAGAGAGAGAGAGAGAGAGAGAGAGAGAGAGAGAGAGAGAGAGAGAGAGAGAGTATGCAGGGTGTTTGAGTGTGTGAAACAATATAAGAATTCCATATACTATACTATTACTACAACTACCAACGTCTGAGTCGTCATTCATAAAGTATATGGGCGAGGTGTCTAGTAAAGTACGTCGTACCACAGTATCAATGAGTGGGAGGGCCTTCAGTAATGACGTTTTACTAGCCTCTATCTACGAGCCTGCTAGATTTAGCTAAGTTTCCCTTTAAATTTCTTTGATTTACTCTGATAAGTGCCTTAATTATCAACATCAGACATCACTGCACATTTTTGCCAATTAGGCTATGGTTTCAAATAACTATATCCAAAATACGATCCATATCCAATGGTTTGGTAAGATTTCATCGACGAAAATCAATTAGACACGGCCCTGAAATGCACATTAACTGCTTCCTACATGCATATTGACTATCAGCTAACAATCCTGTAGATTCAACATACTTATATAGTTGCTTAAAAATTCTGCTGCAGTTTTGGAGAGCACAGAGAGAATAGAAATTGGCATGTAGTTACTGCAGCCTGCAGAAAAAAACATTCTTTGGAACAGGCACTGTATTACTAAGCTTGCACTCATCCGCAAACATACTAAGTCGACATAGAAATCTATAGAGTCTACTAATCTTTTTCGAAAAAACAAAGAGAAGAACCATAAGGATCTTCTCTACCCAAGCTATCAAGGTTATCAAGAATTTTTTTAACGTCCCTAAAGTGAAATGCAAATTTTATAAGAAGTTCAGGGTGAGTAGTCGTATTGAAAGGTACTTGTTCCATAGGGTACTGACAAATTCTGTAAGTCATTTCCTATTCACGTAGTAAGATATGAAAATAAATTACAAGTAGGTACAAACACAGAGGAATATCACATCACCATTATGCTGAGGATTGCTTGAACACTACTGCTTTTGTTGGATCAGTACTGATTTAGAACGGCGTTGCTGCTGTTACTGGTCATTAAGGTGGCCTTATGCCGGAACGGAATACTGCTCTTGGAGATAACCTTAACTGAAGTTTAACGAGAGAAGCGTAGACGTGGGTGATTAGAGATATGAACTTTTGACGAGAGACCGAAGCTGCTTTCACAAGAAAAATCAGTAAACTCTACGGTTATAGTACATAATATTTAAGTTAACTGCTCAACTGGTACTGACAGGGGTGGTTGGGTATTTTCGGTATTCAGTCATACAAGACTTGAAAGGAAAGTCGATGGAGAAATGAAGTTGAAAGGGGAGTGGAGAGAGGTTGAGAGACATTTCAACTGATCACCCTAAGGAAATGATAGAGGAATGGACGATGAGCTTTAGTCAAAGTAGTATATAACTGAAAAAGGGAATAACAAAGTTAGGAGGAAAAGTAAGGGCAGAGAGAATAAAGAAATAATAGATGAATTAAAGTAAAATTTTTCATAGAAAAAGCAGACATTCGAAAGAACAATGAAGCTGCAGTGGAAAATAAATTAATAAAAAATAAAAAAAATTAAAGATATATATATATATATATATATATATATATGAAATTTTTATCACACCGTGATTTATATACAATCATGAAGCTACAAATGTCGCTTAATATCGAAATTCACGCTACCTCGGTATATCTCCGTTGGAGAATTGTCGCCGAAGGGGAATTTATATAAGTGATAAATGAATTGGAATCGTGGGGACACGAACCCGCGACGAAAGCCTATTCAGCGACTCCAGTTGACGTAAACCATTGAGCCATCAAGAGAGGTATAAATCTCTTGCCGAGATGTCGCACTGTTTTTACCCGTCGTGAGCGGGGAAAGTGTACTAGCCTCGACAATGACCCACCTCCGCCATGACAGTTCATTGGTACGTTTGGAACACGCAGCTCTTGTTATGAAATTTTTATCACACCGTGATTTATATACAATCATGAAGCTACAAATGTCGCTTAATATCGAAATTCACGCTACCTCGGTATATCTCCGTTGGAGAATTGTCGCCGAAGGGGAATTTATATAAGTGATAAATGAATTGGAATCGTGGGGACACGAACCCGCGACGAAAGCTTATTCAGCGACTCCAGTTGACGTAAACCATTGAGCCATCAAGAGAGGTATAAATCTCTTGCCGAGATGTCGTACTGTTTTTACCCGTCGTGAGCGGGGAAAGTGTACTAGCCTCGACAATGACCCACCTCCGCCATGACAGTTCATTGGTACGTTTGGAACACGCAGCTCTTGTTATGAAATTTTTATCACACCGTGATTTATATACAATCATGAAGCTACAAATGTCGCTTAATATCGAAATTCACGCTATCAATTAGTACCACCAATTAAATTCACTATGGAAATTGAAAATGATGGATGCTTACCCTTTTTGGATGTCCTCATACGAACAAATAGTAATGGGTTTAAATATAGTGTGTATAGAAAACCTACTAATATTTCCTCCTATGTGCATTTCTATTCCGGACAAAGCAATAAGGTTAAGAAATCAGTGTTTTCATCTGTGTTTTTTAAGAGCATTAGGTGTATGTAGCCCTGAATATATTGATGAGGAAATAGATAAGATTAGGAATACAGGCAAGAAATCTAAATATCCTGACATTGTTTTAAACAATACGTTAGAAGCGGCAAGAAAGACTATTTATCAAAACCAAAAAGAACCTTACAACACAAAAAATTTGCTTGTACTACCTTACAATATTAATATGAAAGATATCAACCATTTCTTAAGAATTTTGGTGTTAATGTCGCATTTAAGAACAGTAAAACAATGAAACACATACTCATCAAGAACTCCCCCCGAGATGAATTCATTAGCCAGCTCATGGCATTATAATTAAATGACTTCGTTTAAACCTTAGATATTTTTCTTCTCTCAGTGACGTATTGCCTCGGCCGAGCAAGTGGTAGCCAAACGTTCATGCTCGAAATCAGCTCTCTCTCTCTCTCTCTCTCTCTCTCTCTCTCTCTCTCTCTCTCTCTCTCTCTCTCTCTCTGGTCATCATTACAGAAACTATTTCATTTTTCACCTATACGAAATATAAATTTCGTATAAATATAATACAAATTCAGTGCAATGAAATTATATTTATCCCTCTGAAACCTATGATTAAACAGGGAGTATTCTGAAGGAAGTAAAAGGATTTCAAGGAACTCTTGACGTTCCTTCTAGTGACAGAAGAGTATGTAACAGAGGCTGTTACATATTATTCTAGGATAATAATTAAATGCTCTCGGGCTGAAGAAGGACAAATTATTTGCTATAAGTGTCAGATTTTGATGTGACATATCTAATACAAATCATCTAGCTTAAGAATATTAAGTTATCATTTCTGATTTTCAGTGGGCTCTGAATGTAAACGTTGGGATTCCTTTACATTCAATTCTGGTTAAAGTTTCACCGATTTGGAGGTACTGCTAAAATACATCAAAACCTTAATAATAATACGTTGAATGAAATTATTTTGAGTTTTTACTGTTTCCCGAACTTCATGAAATCAAGAGAGTTGTTTAAAATATGCTAGGTTTAAATTCGGCGGGTAGCTTTGGAAAATGAAAAACGTGGAACAGCTCTAAAATATTAAAAATTAATAGGTAATATTGTTATTGTATATAGAAGTAAAAAAACCATGCAATTATATTATGCTTTTCACGTCGATGAATTAAAGATAGTTCATTATTTCAAGTAAACTGCATTTAGTTCCGAAACCTGATTTATTAATAAATATACATTAATGATACTATTCTATGATCAGAACTGGAATATTCTTGTCCAAATACGATGTTGAATTTCATTTTGTTGCTATGCCTGGATCTTCATATCGTCTATAACGTGCCCACGTCATTTCCTCTGTGGGTGATAATTATAGCGTAATTTTTCCTTTTAGTTCCAGCTGATGTTATATCTAGTTATCTTAGCACAGTTAACGTATTAAGTAATGAGGAAAGATTGTAACCAAAATAATCTAGCTAGCTTTCATGCCCATCTTTGAAGATGCAATAGTTCATTGGCGCTGATTTTCTACGGTGGCCAATAGATGTCGTTAACGACTTGCTTATAGTTGAAATTTCTGTAAATTTTTTGGTGGAGAAAGGACTGCACGGTGACCACGTGGCCGCCTTAGAGTATACGGAGATGTGAAGACAAAACCAAAGTACGATCTCATTAATTGATTATTTTAATACAATTGCATTTGATAATGAATTATAAAACCCCAATTATCATTCTTTTAGATAGAACACAAGACAACTTCCTTTGATCACATGAAACTTACAGTTTAGTTTCGCTTGTATGAAACTGAATCAAGACAAATGAATAACTCCGGAATGTATACCCGTATCATTGCCTTACAACAAAGGTCATGAAAAGTTCATGTAACCATTTTATTTCAGAATGACTTAATCTGGCGGCTATTATAAAGAACAACAAATATCCGACTCACTGCAATGTTGCAGATGGAGTTGCTGTGTGAAATATGATGATAATAGAGGTACTAAGGTAATGCTGCAATTATTGCTAAATTAGTATAAAATAGCAAAACAATCTTTCCTTCTAACACAATATAATTGTTTATTGGGCTTCTAATGAAGACTGAGTTCAGCATTACAATATTTTGCAATTTGCTGGCAACAGGGCAGTGTTGAAAGCAAGGAAAAATTCATCAGCATAACAGAGATAAAGCCTAGAATTTTTTTTTGTGGAAGCAAACCAGCTTTACTTTGCAAAAGGGTAAAATGTAGTCTGTTGGACCTTAAAAGGCTTGCATGCATGCAAAATTGGCTTTTATTAAAATGAGTTTGTAATACTGCAATGTTGCAAGCAAGGCTAAATTCGTGAAAATAACAGGTCTATAGCCTTATGCTTTTTTCTAGGAGCTTGCAAATTTTACTTGAAACTAGCTGACCAACCTGGTACTGCCAAGGAAAACTCTGAATGACAACCAATAAGCTCTCTCTCTCTCTCTCTCTCTCTCTCTCTCTCTCTCTCTCTCTCTCTCCTCCCTAACACTCCCTCTACTCTCTCTCTCTCCACCCTAACACCCCCTCTACTCTCTCTCTCTCTCTCTCTCTCTCTCTCTCTCTCTCTCTCTCTCTCTCTCTCTCTCTCTCTCTCTCTCCCCTTTCCCTTTCCTGTTAAGAAATTGCTCCAGTTACATTGTCCAACATTTTTTACATTTTATATTTCACCCCCTCTCACACCCCATTCCTATCGTGGCTGAACTTGGATTTAAAGGGCACTGGGATTATCGCTATTCATCACAGCGACCTTGACAACTATGGATTAGACACTAATATCTGTCATTTTTTATATTCTATTTTTCACCACTTCTCTACCGCCCTTTCTCGGGGCTGAACTTGGACTTAAAGGGCATCGGGGGTGTCACTATTCATCTCAGTGACCTCAAAAACTATGGATTAGACATTAATATCTGTAATTTTTGGTTATTTTTACATGTCACCCCCTTTGGTACCAGTGATGTGTTCCCCACCACAGTATTCTTTTCCAGATAGTAAGTCATATATATACCGAAATGAGGTATGATAAACCCCTAAAGTTTATTTAGTTACTAAGTCTATGGACAGAACCAGCCCTGTCTCAGGGAAGCCACTCCCACCCCCAACCCCTTTGGTGCTAGTGATGTCTTACGCCCACAGCATTCTTTTCGAGATAGTAAGTCATATGTATACCAAGTATGCATGAAATTGCTCAATGCGTTTCAGAGTTATGCTGGAATACACACATACATACATACATTCATTTTTACATATGTAGATCAGATAAAGTGTAATCTCTTGGATTTTGGAAGTTGCAAACCAACTGTAGAAGCATCAAACAGAATAAAAGGCTGTCTACTAGGACTCTAATTACAAATATGCATTTGAAATCATAATATATTGCAATTTGCTTGCAATACGGCAAGGTTCTAAACAAACTCACATCATTAAAAATAGTAAGACAATTCGGATGTTTTTAGGGAACTACCCAGCTTTTGCTTCAACTAAAGGAAGGTAAAGCGATTGGTCCGTTATGCCAAAAATTCAGCCAAAATTGCAATATATTCCAACTTGCTTGCATTATTGCAATGTTGCGAGCTGGTATATTTTATTAGCTCCTGGGATTTTTCGGGGACCAGAACGGCTTCTCCTTCAAAGTTGATAAAATACAAATTAATGTCCTACTAACGTCCATTATGCATAGAAAGTTGCAATATATCGCAACTTCCTTGTAATAAGAATGTTTCAAGCACCGCAAATTTCTCTCTCTCTCTCTCTCTCTCTCTCTCTCTCTCTCTCTCTCTCTCTCTCTCTCTCTCTCTCTCTCATGTATGCATGCATAATTGCAATTTGCAATGCTAACATACAAACACATACACATGCATATTCAATTATCTTCATGCGTTGCAAATTTTGGTCTATATATATATATATATATATATATATATATATATATATATATATATATATATATATATATACATACATGTATATATATAGAATCTTAAAGGAAGAAAGCATGAGCAACATAGAAGCATGTAAAACAAAGACAACCAGTAGGAATAAATTTACAAATTTAAACGAGAATAGAAAATATTTGGAATGACAAAAAAAAAAAAAAAATGCGTGAAAGGTGCAGAGGAAGCAGCAGGGCAAACAAGTGGCTATGGAATTTCAAGAGGGGGAGAAAAGTGATGGTGAAATTGAGAGGCACTAGATTAAATTAGGCGAAAGTTTAGGGCTTTGAAGTATAAGAAGGCGAGACGTGCAAAATGCCGATGAATGATACACAGAGGAGAAAAGAGAAAGTAAGGAGATATTTGGCATAACCACAGGAAGAGCAACAGACGAGTCGAGTAGGAGGTTAGGAACAAAAAAGGGTGACAAGGATATTTACAGAACATCAAACTCAATGAAAAATTAAAGACAAGATCTGAGTCACTCATGTGTCTTCAAGATAAAGAAGGAAATATCTTACATAAGGATGGCGATATAAGACGAAGATGGTTAGATTATTATAATTTGGATCCTTTAAACAGAGAATGAAATAGAGAATTTGGGGGAGGTGGGGCCGATGATGGAAATACATTCTACAGAAGTGAAAAAGGATGTAAGTAACAGGAAGAATAGCAAAGCACCAGGTCCATCAGAGGCGCAAACTGAAATGTTACAGGTACTTGGAACAGAGTGGTGAAATGGATGCTGGTATCTTTAAAGGCAATCTGAGAGGATGGTAACAGAGAAATCAGGCTAAAAGATCATTTACTGAAGGATTTAGAGAGGATACTGGATGAGAGATCACGAAAAAATGTAGACTGATGAACAGCAGAACGGTTTCATTAGAGGGAGAGGTACAGCCGATGCTGACTTTATAAGAAGAGAGTCACAGAAAACGAGGCTGAGAGGCATTACACACTCTCCTCTATATTTATGGACCTACAGAAAGGATAGAATAGCTTATGGAATTTAGGCCAAAGGCCAAACGCTGGGACCTATGAGGTCATTTAGCGCTGAAAGGGAAATTAAGAGTAGAAAGTTTTGAAAGGTGTAACAGGAGGAATACCTCGCTGGTGCACTTTGAAACTATTGTTAGGAGAGAGTGGAAAGTGAGATGGAAGAAAGATATGAACGGAGGTACAGTGAGAGGAATGAAAGGGGTTGCAGCTTGGGACCGAAGAGCCTAAAGTAATGTCTACAGTGGGACCTACAAAAGGCATTGATAGAATTCAAATGGAGGTAGCATTTTGAGAAATGCCAAAAAAGTTGGTTAGGCTGGTTGAAATGATGTGTAAAAGAAGAATGATAGCAGTAATAACAGCTTGTGGCAGACAAATTTTTGAAGTTAGAGTTGGTTTACATCAAGGATCGGCACTTAGCCTATTTCTTTCCGTATGGATTATGGATGTATTGAGTGAAGGGATTAGGAATGCAAACCTATAGGAACTGTTATATGCATATGATTTAGTGGTCACGGCAGAGACTGGAGAAGAAGTGCAAAGAACTGTATGAGAGTGACAGAAATCTCTTGAATGGGGTGATATGAAGAAAATATGGGTAAAACTGAGGTTATGCTGCCCAACAAGCAAGGAGGGGATAAGGTTATTTATACAAGATAGAAGGGGCTTAGATTTAAAACGGAAGAGTTTCAAATACTTAGCATCTACTTCAATTTAGAAGGGAGGGTGCGAAGCTGAGGTTAGAAATAGGACAGAAGTAGCTTTGGGGAATTGTAGGGAGGTAGCAGGGCAGTTTGCGACAAAAGAATGCCAAATAAACTGGAAATGAAAATCCGCTGTGTAGTTCAGAAGTACGGGCATGAAGGAGGAGGGAGGAACAGAAACTTGAGCAAGCCGAAATAAGGAAGCTGAGGTGGAATTTGAGGATCTCGCTGCATGAGAGGCTGGAAAATGAAGAAATTAGAAGTGCTGGGATGGTAGGATTATTATTATGATAAGACGGTCGAGACTGAGATGATATGGGCATATTATGATGAGTGAGGAGGAAGGAGGTAGAGGGTTTGGGTGGAACCTGTTAGGGGTTGAAGGTCAAGAGGGGGGCAAAGGTTTAGATGGAGGAAGGCACTTCTTTACCCGTAAAGGCTACAAATATTCATTACAGTCAAGCAAAAGTAATATTTAAAGAAATTGGAGGCATAGACAAAGTTACATAATAAAGATACATATAAATTTAACAATAAAACAAAGTTATAAGCTGGCAAAAAATTTACATTTTGTCACATTCATACGAGCACAAATTTATATAGTAACCAGAATTTTGCTACATCTGCATCTTACCTAAATCATCGGAAAGTTGAACAAGAAATATGGAGGATGCGCAAAAGTACCATCTGAGTCTGCTGTTGCCGAATCTCCAATTTTACAGCATGATGTAACGACCAAGTTACAGTTAGCAGTGGCTCCACATAGAGAATTCTTTACCCTTAGACCGCCTGCACCTGCCGAATCGCCGTCAGCGTAAACGTATCCTTAGAGCTCTTGTTTCTCTGTATACCCTGTTCGTTACGAGAGACGATGTCAGGTTAATCATGCATGGTAAGCACAATTTTTTAATAATAATAAAATACATCTTGCAAGATGAAAATATGGGAGATTAAACTTCAATTTTATGTTTAATTAAATTTTCTATGAGCCCCTCTGGTTCTGTAACTAGCCTACCAGTTTACGTGCAAAATGGGGGCCGTGTTTAGTATCAGACACTTAGGGATTAATATAATAGCATAAACAAAAGTCGGCAAATATTATAAATATACACAAAAGACATCAACATCAACAAAATCAACAAAAGGTGGTCAAACTTCCGGGAGACGACTGGCGGGAAACCAGTCTTCAGTTTTGCCTACCTATGTAAACCCAAGGGGTCCATGGACCCAAGGTTAAGATCCCTTAACATGATCGATCAAAAGACCTATGATTTTCCTCCACGGTGGGTCTTCGATTAAAATCAGGGTATCCCATTTAAACCCTATATTCATTTTCTGTGACGACTATAGATTACGTTTTCTATGATACTGTTGCATGATACACGGGAAGATTAATTTAGGGTCAGCAACTCATTCTAGTTTAAATTCTATTGAGTCTACCATCTTTCCTATGACTACTTCTACTAATGATGACTGTGTGAGGGTAAGTTGATCATCAACGGTAACCTAACTGTTTGTCCTGCCTTAGGTATGTGGGCCTCTACCGATGATGACTGTTAGTTAACCGATGCCATCCAAACGACAAGTTGTTGTCGACGATTTTCTGCCTTAAGGTAGCCTACCACTACTCTAACTTCTGCTACTGATGTATCTCGTTCTGCCGTGAGTTCCTGTCGTTGCTGCCTGTCATCGTTTTAATTTTAAACTGATGGCCATTACTTACCTGAAATGGTAAAGAGGTGTGTGCGTTGTTAGGCTATTTCGTATGCCTTAAAACTGTTGTCAATTTATCCTGGATGGAGGTCGGCAGTAACAGACGATCTTCCCTCTACATGTTTACTGATAAGCGGATACAACAAGAGATATAAACAAAGGAAAATATAAGCGATATAATACAAAACATATGAGCATCTAAGCCTAACACTGAATAAGGAATCAGATCCTGTTAACTAAGGTAGAGCTAACACTCTTAGTCTGCGACGTAGCTGAAATAAGATTCCATACTAAACGTAAAAAAAAAATCTGCAGCATTGTATATGGTACCAAGATTTCCCTCAGTGATGAGTTACGTAAGATCTCTTGCACTTCTATATGAGACTTACATAACAATGAGACATATCAAGTTTTATGTAACCCGAGAAAACTGCCGATGTCATATCAAAATGTGGAAAATTAGTTTTAAAGCCAAAGTAAAATGTAAAAAATATTTACTGGATTAGCACTGTTTGAAGACAGTACATTGAGGGTGCGAATATCTCATCTCTATTGTATGGCAGCGAAGAGGTGGAATTAGCTGTCATAATAGTATTTAGCCAGGCTTTTTTTACATAATTCAGGAAACTTCAGTACGTAACCTAATTTTATGGTATACATGAATCTGGCTGTGACTTTTGGGGAAACTACCCATTGGGGTTGACAGTAGAAGGAAGTAGTTTTCTGGTTCTCAGCACGGCCTTTGACATGAGGTTACTAATCCTATGACTTTTCGTTTGATTTACAGCTGGTGCTTGTACCCATTCACAGCTGGACGGCTGTGATTGAACTTCAGACCTTGTAATTTACCCAGTGCTCCACAACATACTTTTTTTTTTTTAGTGAGCACTGGTTTCGGGCGGCATCAGTCATTCGGCTTGCAACAAGTCAATTAAGATGAGGATGTAAACTCCATGCCCTCTTAACCCTGGTTACGAACACCGCATTCGACTAACCGTCAGGTACTTCACTCATGTCGGTCATCGTACCACACTGTATTTAATATCATGCAGTCATCCACCCGTCTTCTATCAAGTCCAAACCTAGGTTTCCTCACTGATAAGACAAGGACACTACCGATCATAAATATGTATATATATATATATATATATATATATATATATATATACATATACATATACATATACATATACATATACATATACAATCTTAAATCTTAACAGGAACTTCCACCTCAGCGATTAGCTCATATCCTCAGGTCTTCCTGCCAATAACTACATCGCGTGCGTATTGTTCAGCTGTCTAATCGTGTGCCTCATTCATCAAAGCATCAGAGACACGCAGAGGGAGTGGCGAACCAAACAGTATGATTTAATATCTCATGCATCCCTCACCTTATCAAGTTAAAGATAAAAAAGCGAGAAACGTAATCTGACATACGGAATGACTTACCTCCAAAAGTGACTTGATCGACAGCAAATAAGGTTTCAACATTTTAGTCCACCTTCGCTGCTTCATCCTCAGAGATGAGTGACAGGTCAATGACGCCTGTTAAAAGATAGAAAGGTGGGCGCGTGTGTTATACTTTGTCGTTCAGATTATCGAAAACGAGGATGTAAAGTTCAACGTTCTCGTCATCGTATTGCCCCGAGGGTACACTGTGATGAATATATCTACAAATACAAGAATGACAACCACAGTCAGATTATCAGTGCGTCATTTGTTCGAAATGAAGGAAAGGGAATAATGAAAAAAAAAACGGAAGGCATGGAAGGAAAAGCATACGAATTTGCCAAACCAAATACTCGTACTCACCTGTCAGCTGAAGAGAAAGAGGTCCTATACAATTCGAGGGTTTAACTGCATCTTGCGTGTGAACAATATCAAAAATTAAGATTTGTTTATATACGTAACACTTGCTTTGAAATAACGCTTCCGTTAGCGAGCAGAAATTACACGTGTCCTGCATACCGGCTGACAATGGACCGACTCTCCAAAATGCGAGACACTCCCATTCCCAATTATCAGAGTTCAACGGACTAAGATGATGGTATACATGATACAGATAACGTCTGCTGCAGTTAGACATTCAGCTACTTACACAGATGTTTGAACTTGTCCACTGTTAATTTCAGGATGTCACTGGAACTTTTTTTCGTTCGCGCTTATATTGTTCATTTTGGTGTTCTATCTTCGAAATATCTGAGGTGATTCAAGGTCAGATTCTGCCACACTTACTTCATAAGCGGCACCATTAGAATAATCTTGAGCTTCAAGTATGTGTCCAAGGTGAGGTTTGTTAAATTCACCTCAGATCGCAAATTCGAATGAAGAGGGAAAATGAAACTATTTGAAATCCTGAACAAACTTTTTTATTTTTGCGCTGGTCACGTATCACAGTGGCACATTAACCGTCTATACTTAATTCAGTGAAAGATAAAAATACTAGTTACAACTTTACATTAAGCCTTCAACCAACCAACATATTTACACCTGTCTAATATAAATGCCCTTAAGCTACGGTGCGCGTGTACGAGGATTACGCTTAAAAGCTGCTCTTCTTCCTTCTTATTTCTAAGAAGAACAGACCATGTATGGCAAAGCAGCTGGAAATACTTGATGGCGGAATCCCTTTTAAGTGTAATCCCAGAGACGGCATGATTTCACCTTCCGGTTTTGACGCTACGAAATGAAATATAAGAACAGGCACTGTGCAAAAACGACGGATTGAATCCATCGTCCCTAATCTACGGTGGAATGTCCTACTATGTCGATGAGTGACTAGACGATATGCATTCAACTGTGTTCGATATCACACGTCTCCTGTGCGCGTGTGGAAGACACAACACACAAGTATTCACAAAATCATCTGAGTCAAATCCACTGGCAGTAATTTCACCAACGTCTTCCTAGTGATTGCGTAGATTATTTTTGTACACTACGTGAAAGTGTTCAGTAACCGACATCGTCAAGAAAGTGCCAATTGATTGCAGTTTGCTCTCTACAAATCATAATGCAGTCTTTCTAAATACGTAATGACATACTGCAATCCTCGTGCAACACATGCACGGAGGTAACGAAGACTTAGATCCTTAAAAACAAAATGGCGTTACCACAAGACTGGCAAAGACTAATTATGCCACGTAACCTGTGCCTACACTTTTATCACAAGTGGATTGTGCAAGAGCATGCTTGTGACAGAGCGGACAAGAGGGAATTTAAGAAAAAGAACACTTCCGGATAAGAAGTGCGAGGGCTACAGTAGTAAGCTAAAGGGGTTTCCACAGCACAAACCAAAACAACGAAAGAATTCTTTGCATTTTCACGCCATATTACAGAAAAAGAGTGAGAATCGTCAGTTCAAATAACAGACTTTAAGTAGCTGTAGCCTTCTTTCACGTTTTAAATGAAATGTATGGAAATCTGATTACTGGCCATAATTTTCTGGTGACATAAGAAATGTAGTTTTATATAGAAACGCAGTTTATAGAAAATTCTTCAACAGCACATAATAATAATAATAATAATAATAATAATAATAATAATAATAATAATAATAATAAATAGAAACCGTGGTAATAATCACAATATACAGTCAAAAGTAATTCATAATTAAGCAAAACACATTTACTTTACATAATTTTACTGATCTTTATCATATTTCAACTTCAGTCGGTTCTCTTTTATTTCCCCCCTCCCCCCAAAAAAAGACAAAGTATTTTTGTTAAATTTCTCAAACTTCTCCATTTCATCGACTGTCCAACCGTCGCTGAATTAAAACAAAATTATGAAAATTAAAGCATTCAGGGACATTTCCATGAACAATATATCATGGCATGCTAGACCTGTAATGTACCATTAACGATTGAAAACACATTCCATTACATCGATCAGAGTTAAATATGAATGAAGTCACCGATCAATAGAGAAAAACACCTTTGTAAATCAGGTTACATTTTAATTGCATGATGTTACTGAAATAACTTCGTTAAATATATCTATATATCTTCAACAAAATACTGAGTTCAAAAATGAATTTTTAAATAATTGTGACACCAACTATTAACAATTAGCTTATAAAAGGCAAGTTTACCACATTAGTGCTACATCCACCAGGTTTTTTTTGTTTATCCCACTGGGCCATAACGTCATCATTATATATATGTATGTATGTATATGTATGTGTGTGTGCAATATATATATATATATATATATATATATATATATATATATATATATATATATATATATATATATATATATATATGTATATATATATATATATATATATATATATATATATATATATATATATATATATATATATATATAATTCAGACATGACTTGTTATACCGTTATATCTCTGTATCGAACTCACAGTGAATAAGATATTATAGGATATTTGTGGCTTTATATATATATACATACATATATATATATATATATATATATATATATATATATATATATATATATATATATATATATATATATATGTATATATATAATATATATATATATATATATATATATATATATATATATATATATATATATATACTCTTTGTGTTCTCAAATATTAGGCCACAAATACACGTGATTCCGATAATGAGCATCGAAATCTTGTAGTGCAGAATCAGGAATGAATTACAAGTAATGTCTCCAAAATTTACTACATTTCAAAAGAAAATTCCATTGGTGTTTTTGGATAAAAATCTATATTACGGCTGTATTTAAAAAAATGTCATTAAAGCGATGTAAATTCACAATAAGATGGAACTATATCTCATCGGTTAACGGCGATACTTTGAATTACAATTATTATTTTTTTTAATCACGCTGATACTTTCTATATTTTTTCTTCAAACATGCTGATTGCATTCCGAGTCTTTTCTGAAGCCATTCGACGAATTATTACTTTCATAGCTGATGTATTTATATCTCACGCTTCTCATGATTTTACCTAATCATTTGATATGAATGATACAATATACACAGTATTAACATAGACATAAGTTAGGATGATGCATCAACCTTGAACATTCTTCAGAAGCATTTCTTAGCTAATGACAGTAGCACAGTTGACCCGTCTCTGAATTGTAATTGCAAGACCGCTATGCACAACGATGTAATTGCACGACCGTTATATAAAAAGATGTCGCTAACCTTCTCAATGACAATGAATGCTGTCTAAAATTAATCTCTTCTTACGAACGCAAAATGACTGGATAACATGACGAGGTCTGCGATAACGAATAAATAAAAGTAAGTTACGGACTTGACCTAACTTACTAATACTAACGTCGGTTTGCCAGGAAATATTTGATTGTTCGAAATTCACCCGTTTCTTATCAACATCTGGCATTTATCTTCGTGGCCAACCGTCTCCATACTACGACCTGACCTAACTTTGCTAATTTCACCGACTGGGTAACCAGCGATTTAATGCACGCACTAATGCCGTCAATCACGCACATAAAATGCTGCTATGATGATGAATGAAGCATAACTGTAAAACATGAGACGCATGCAAGGGATGTTTTCGTCTTTTATTACGTTTCCTTTCTTGACTTCTGACGTTAAACTGGAAGGCAAAAAGTCCATCCGGGACCTATGCCCCAATCATAAAAGGTGTTCCGTAAATGGCTAGTAGTGGCGTAAGAAAGAATACATTGTTCCAGGGCATGTTCCATAAGTGGAGAAAGAAAATATAAAGATCAGCATAAGAGAAGTCAATTTTAAGTTGTGCGTAAAGGAATGAATTAGTTCATTAAATTTTGTGCTGATCGAGAGACTTCGTAAACTAATAAGAATGAATGAAAATATGAATTATAACTGTGAATAGGTCAGCAACACCAAATAAGGAAGGTTAAGGCAATCATTGCACGAATGAAATAACTGGGTTAGGTCTTGCCAATCTCAGTTCCAAAACTGTTGAGCAAAATAACATCTGAAACGTTACAAAGCAAAACGAAAGTTATTTACTATCAAGACGGGAGCTTTCTCCCTTGGAGAGGAAGCAGGGCGTTGGGGTAGGGAGGTTTGGGGTGGATAATAACCATATGAATAGGCCTTATCGACTTCTTTCCCACAGTTACAAGTACCTACACTCTTCATTACTCAGACCATCGATCCTTTCCCTCAGTATTCTGAGACTGGATGTGGAATGGATTATTAGGACTAGTTCAATGTGAACTGACGCTACGGCAGCCCACCCAAGACTTACCATACTCTCTCTCTCTCTCTCTCTCTCTCTCTCTCTCTGAATGTAAATACATTTATGTAGTCTATCTTTATTAGTAGAGTTCAAAGAATACCAATAGGTCAATATTTTTTATTCACTATTAATATACCCGTTACAACAAATTGCATAGTTAATGGTGAAAAGATTGTCCATAACAGTTCCGTGCCTTCTCTTAAACGAATATGGAAGTATATCGACGCTCTTGATACAGTAATGTGCATGTCTGTATCTCTCTCTCTCTCTCTCTCTCTCTCTCTCTCTCCATGTATATATATATATATACAAAGTGAGAGTTTTGCATCAAAGTAAATATTAGTTATGACAATAACTACTTAGAAGCAGTTTAAAATACCCAGAGAAACGTAGATTCAAGTTGAGGCATGTTGCCCAGTTACATATATAGTATGCATCAGAACACTGAATTTCAAAGTCTCTTTGCCTCTGCCAAGATATGCTTTTACTCACGTGCGCGTGAGTGAGTGAGTGATTAAGTGAACTAGTGAGTGAGAGCGAATAATATTTCAAAAATGGATACGCATTTGGAATCTAGAGGGAGAAAACATTCGTCCGATGACTTCCTATTCAACATTAACTGTTGATTGTCGTTATATTTCATTACTACACACACACTCGAATTTTAGAAAAACAAAAACAAACAGAACCATTATCATTTTAACCAAATAGTACGAACTCGTGTGTGCACAGATATATATATATATATATATATATATATATATATATATATATATATATATATATATATATATATATATATATATATATATATATATATATGTGTGTGTGTGTGTGTGTACATATGTATATGTATATTACATATATGTATAACAGATTCACGATATATATATATATATATATATATATATATATATATATATATATATATATATATATATATATATATATATATATATATATATATATAGAAATAATCAACACACAATCACGTGTGGAACAGAAATAAATTTCTGACTCACGTCGGGATCGAACCCAGGTCTTTCAGGTGGAAGGCAAGGGCGCTATCCACTAAGCCATACAAGTCTAAAAGAAGTTGGAACCTGAGAGCAACTGCACCCAAGGAATTACCTGGGCAAGCTAACTGCTTGCATACCAGCGAGTTTTCCCCAACTTCCCGACTTAGCAATGACCCAATAGACAGCATTTCATTCGAATTATCCCTTCTGAGTGAGTAAAATAGAAATAATCAACACACAATCACGTGTGGAACAGAAATAAATTTCTGACTCACGTTGGGATCGAACCCAAATAAGATAAAAATAATCAACACACAATCACGTGTGGAACAGAAATAAATTTCTGACTCACGTCGGGATCGAACCCATGGGTTCGATCCCGACGTGAGTTAGAAATTTATTTCTGTTCCACACGTGATTGTGTGTTGATTATTTTTATCTTATTCACTCAGAAGGGATAATTCGAATGAAATGCTGTCTATTGGGTCATTGCTAAGTCGGGAAGTTGGGGAAAACTCGCTGGTATGCAAGCAGTTAGCTTGTCCAGGTAATTCCTTGGGTGCAGTTGCTCTCAGGTTCCAACTTCTTTTAGACTTGTATGGCTTAGTGGATAGCGCCCTTGCCTTTCACCTGAAAGACCTGAGTTCGATCCCGACGTGAGTCAGAAATTTATATATATATATATATATATATATATATATATATATTATAATATGATATTATAATAT
>JANJGK010000023.1:19226442-19236442 GCA_039081455.1 Macrobrachium rosenbergii
TGATCTGTTTTTTTTAGATATATTTTGACCATTTAATGATTATATATCTTCCATGCATACTGATTCTTTTGTATTGGTTTGTCGACATATTTTCATGCATATACATAAAGTGACAACACCAAACACCAAAAAATGGTAAATACCTTCCTTTCGTAAAACAGAAAATTAAATAACAATGATATACACTGAAAATAACATAAAAAATACTTTTCGCAGTTTTCAGATTTAAAACAACAGTTCATTTCGCAGATAAAACGTAATAACAAAATGAATACAACACTAAACAAGCCAGCAGCTCATATCAAAGCATAACTTTCTTTTCCATCTCCGACTATTCAGAACAGGACTACCAAAATATACAGCTAAATTTGTAGCTTACATTACCATAGACAAAGTTGCGTGTCCACTCGAAAGTAGACATGTTCCATACATTTGGACAAAATATAAATCAATAATTTTCTAAATTCAGTTCATGTAAAGGAAAGTTCAAAGGGTAGGATTCTACAAGGCCATCTGAGAGACTATGTATATGTATATATATATATAAATATATATATATATATATATATATATATTATATATATATATATATATATATAGTATATCTGTATATATACACACATGTATATATATATATATATATATATATATATATATATATATATATATATATATATATATATATATATATATATATATACGTATACATACAAAGATACCCACGCATACATACATACATTTTATATATATATATATATATATATATATATATATATATATATATATATATATATATATATACGTATACATACAAAGATACCCACGCATACATACATACATTTTATATATATATATATATATATATATATATATATATATATATATATATATATATATATATATCTACAGTTCATAAACTTACAATATAAATGCATATGGAATGATAGTTATTTGTAATTAACAGGAAGGAGAGGAAATAAAGAGTATTAAGCATTATAAGGATTACAAGTTTCGGAAGAGACACTGGAAGAAAAATGTCAACCTAATTTTATGTATAATGATTTAAGAGGAATTACAGAAACTTGCAGATGATTACATTGCATATGATTTCCCCGCCATAGCGTGAAAATCAATCACAACAGAAGCATAGCTTTTTCGATTGCCATCTTTCGACCTTGTACTATTTCTAAACATCAAGTGTTTTGCATCATCAACGAAAAAAAAATGATGTGATGATTGTGACTAGCTTCATCTTATCAGAAGAGCCCTCATTGAATGGTTGATAAGTCTTTGGTTGTTCAAGTGACGTGGTGTACAGAAGAGCCTTTTGGTTGATAAAAGAGCAACTGCAGAGGTAGGATGACGAGGGAAGATAACTCTGTCCTTGGACTTGAGATACGGTGAGGAAGATTGCTGAGGAAGGTTGCAAGGACGAACTCCATCTTAGGGCGTCTTGTCATGGCTGTGTATTTGGCAGTAGACGTATGGGAGACCCCAACTCTTCTTAGGGGGCCAGTATCTAAGGACAGGCAGTGACTCGGGCACGTCCTGATAAGCGTGGATGTAACAGAAGAGAACCTGAGTCATGTAAGCACTGACAAATATGAGTATGTGCCACAACCCATGCAAGACAGCTATATTCAACGCCCGCCACAAGGCACAAAGGAATTTGTCTCCGACCCAGGCCGTCGTCGCTAGGCCTAGGGCACACAGGGTTATGAACCCCAGTCGGGTGACGGTTGGTTCCCTGGCCGCCCGAACTTCCACCACTAACATAGAAACAGCTGGGGCGCCCACCAGGAAGAGGGCGTAACA
Source organism: Macrobrachium rosenbergii (assembly GCA_039081455.1). NCBI lineage: Eukaryota > Metazoa > Arthropoda > Malacostraca > Decapoda > Palaemonidae > Macrobrachium > Macrobrachium rosenbergii. Next base: position 19,228,258 of record JANJGK010000023.1, read on the forward strand.
ATTGACGGCTGGCTGGACGAAGGCCGAAGCTGTAATCAAACAGGCCAGGAGCGACATGGCGGCCAGAAAGAGCTTTTGATTCGCTCTGAGGAACTTGGGCCTATACTGGACTGGTGTGAATAGGGCGTAGGACACCATCAGCACCCACAGGATAGATAGCTCGTCCAAAAGCTGGCCCAAGAGGGATAGCGTGGCGTGGAAATAGGCCGACGACAAACCGATTACGGTGAAGAAGATCCACACCACATGAATGCCTCGCGAGACGTGTTTGGCGTAGCTGGCCCACAGGTGCGTGCAAGCGGCCGGGACGATCAGGAAAAGCACGTTGCTTATAGTGTTGACGAATTCGGCTATGTGAGGAGTGACGGTATAGTTGTCCTCACACCAGTCCACAGGAGAAGTTCCTGCGCCAACCCAGTTCCGCAAGAGACTTCCTCTTGTGGTAGCCATCATGAGGTTCTGAAAAGAAAGAAAATAAAAGAATGATCTAGCGGTCAATTGAAAAAGAAAAATGTTACATGTAACTTTTCTTCATAATTTTCATTAATCTCTCTCTCTCTCTCTCTCTCTCTCTCTCTCTCTCTCTCTCTCTCTCTCTCTCTCTCTCTCTCTCTCTATTAACCCATGGGTAAAGAGAGCTAGACTAGGGTTTCTCCTTGGAGTGGGAGATGAAGCAAATGCATTGAAAATTAATGTCAATGAAATAAAGCATATAAATAACTCATCAGACACCACTTTTAGCCATCACCTGAGTTTCTGTTACAACTGTGGTCACTCGGGTTATTATTTGTACTTTGCATTTTTACCTTATGTTTCTACTGAGAACACCAATTCTTAGCTGCGTAAGTCACGATTTTGAAAATGACAACAATGTTCGGCTTGTTTTAATCAAGGGTATGAACTATCTTATGACTTGGATTATATATATAATATACAAACATATTATACATATATATATATATATATATATATATATATATATATATATATATATATATATATATATATATATATATATTAACTTTATCACTACACAATTATTTGTGCATTAATACAATTACTAACAGGAACCTCATTGAAACTGAATGGTATCTAGAGGAGGTATTGATTCAATAAAAGTTACAAGCTTTCCAGGGCTAACAGTCCTCATTGTCAAGTATGTATGTGTGTGTATATATATATATTATACACACACACACACACACATATATATATATATATATATATATATATATATATATATATATATATATATATATATATATATATAACTTTTGTTGCACTATGATGGACTGCTTATCAAATACAATATCTCTACACTTAACATTCATATTGTTTTCCTTAAGTAATCTTAGATAAATCTCTGATAGTTTATCACGGATGATTTTAATCATAGTATTTCTGTACGCTTTTTTTTATCTGCTCACTAGTTACCTATATTTATTAACAAAATATTTCATGAAAAACGGCGAAATCTATTAGTCTGTGAAACAGCAGTCACAAATTGGTTTTATAAAAATTGGGACGTTTTTAATTTAAATCTAAATCCTGATGAATAACATATAATCTTGTGACAACTTTAATTCACTATATCACTATGAATGTCAAAAGTGAAGCCTTTCGATAGGAATAAATTTCTTTATAGAGTATTCATTCTTTTGTATATGTAATACTTCTTTTCTGCCTCTTACTGCATGCGCTTAAAAAACAGTAAATAATCAATTTACCTTAACCCTTAATCTTTTACAAAGCATTTTCCTTTGAATGTACAGAATAACATTGGATAAAAATTAATACAAGCTGGCAAAATCTGAGCAATGATCAATACTTATTAGAATATTAGTATTCTGCTCAAGAATGACATCACCCGACTTAAATGTAAAACGTGATGTTTCATTAGATAAACACCTTTGTAGGTGGACCGTCGCTCACTGGTCCTGACTTGTTTACTTTAATGAATTTCATTCTCGAATTTTTAAAGGCATTTATTGGTGATTAAACCTGCAGCCCCATTAAAGCTGTAATGAGGGATATTTGTTTATAGTGAACCAAACTTTACACAACACACAATCACACGCCCACACACACACATGTATATATATATATGTATATATATGTGTGTGTATGTGTGTGTGTGCGTAATAAAACTTGATACCCGTAAACCAACTACAAATTTTCACATTTATAAGGAGCTGCCAAAGTATCGAGGATAATTCCCATTTTCAAAGCTACGGAGAACAAGGCATGGAACAAATAAAACTGGATAATGTACTGAAGAAACTATTTAGGATAAAAATTATAGCACAAAAATAGAACATTAAAAGACAACGCACAAAAGTTAATAAACTGCAAAGTGAAATACTAAATACGAGCTAAAGGGCTGGGCTAAAAAAAAAAAAAAAAAAAAAAAAAAAAAAATATATATATATATATATATATATATATATATATATATATATATATATATATATATATATATATATATATATATATATATATACAAATGGGAAGAAGAGTTCTTACCATTTTAAGGTATCTGAAGTGGAACAGTAGTACTGAAGCAATTGAGGGATGGATTCGGGAGTTGGGATTTGGCTTTGAAACGTCTAACGTACGTATGTCCTTTCCTAAGTATGTACACAACAAGGGCAATAGCTCAACTCCTGGTTTATTCACAAAAAAATCTGGAAGCCATGCATTTAGTGGTTAATGCTGGACGGACTGTAATTTGTTAATCTGCTCTCTCCTCCTCAGGTGGCTGTCATCCTTTTGAATCAGCAATTTCGAAGCTCTAACTTAAATTTTGTCAATATCATTCAAGGCCAAAGTACGGAAAATAATAATAATAATAATAATAATAATAATAATAATAATAATAATAATAATAATAATAATAATAATAATAATAATAATATGTTATTTTTATAACATCACACAGCCATCAATTTCATACTGTAAACTCACACAAAAACTAAAAGTGATTCTTCTAACTCGGTCATTCTCAGCTATTTCAGGCTGGGAAATCCGACGTCCAAGACTGATATATTACAGACATCAAGGATGAAGGAAGAAAAAAGATACCGTCTTACAAATAATCGACAATAAAACTGAGACAAAATGAGTCATGAACACTTACACAGAAAGAAAAATGATAAAAACGGAAACATCATACTTTACGATTGACAGGAAATCATGAAAATGAAGAGTGTAACACATCAAATCTTGTACGCAAATCAACATAAGAGAATCTAAAAATCAAAATGAGTCATCAAAGTACTGCTTATATGAACCGAAAGTGAAAAACTCTCACTTATTACTGTCATGATAACCAAAATGCGTTCAAAATATTGTTTAACAGGAAACAAAAGCATAACAAAAACAGAAATAAACGTTTACTCATGTGATGACTTGCATAAAGGTGACACACAAACTTGTGATCAGATTCTAAACATTTTTAAATAGTGAATATAAAGAATTTGATGATTTTGAAGCTTTCGGTACCACGGAAAAAACGAACGTTTATCACTGATACATTTAGAGCAAAACTGTTTACCAGTATCTGAACCAGGCGTTACATAAGCGGGCGACCAGACTCACTGGAAGGACGACAATCCGTTATTCAAGCCCGTTGTCATTGTCTGTGAAAGGGACAAACCCAGTTCGTGATACTTCCAGTCATTCTCAGTAGTTTCAAACGGGGCCGTACCATCCGAATGTTTACAAGGCACATTCTGCCTGACTCATTCCCTATTGTTTTCGGGAATACACCTCTACAGTTTTCACTAGTACATTTCTTCCGGAACAACTCCGTATATAATTTGAATATATATAAGGGACATTTAGCAAAACAGCAACTGCTAAATGCACACATAAAAGACTTAGCAAAAAAGCTACTAAATGCACACATAAAATCTTAGCAAGAAAAACAATTACTAAATGCATACATAATAGACAGATAAATTTCTTACTGACACAGTCAAGAAATACGTTAATACAGAAAACAAAATAAAAAACTGATATATATCTAAATACCAGACCAAAATAGTACATGAAAACAAGCAATTTAGTTTGCAAATCATTTCAGTCTTGATTTTTTCTGCTTTCTTTAAATATTTTCTGCTAAAGTACACTGGCATTTCAACAAAATATGAAGCGCGTTTCAGATCACTTTGTTTTCATCAAACAAGATGTGGACATGGCATAGAAAGGGGAAAGCTTGAAGCTGTAGCATAGCATTACTATGCAACAATTTTCTATGCAGTAGTTTGCATTTACATACAGCGCAAATAACACATACACCAGCACGCTCATGCACGCATATAACAGTCACTCACAAACATTCTCTAATTTACATGAACCCTCTATGCCCGTCAATCAGCGACATTTGCCTTTCCTATTCTCGACATTCAAAAGCCCTCCGAAATAATCCCTCCGTCATCAGGGGACTCGATTCTCTTCAAACAGTAAGTCACCATTTGCACGGTTAATCCAAAGATCCATTTGCTCATGAACCTACGCTCTGCATTCACTTCCATCCAGTAAAACTACGTTTTCTCTCTGAAATAGCCTATATATACCAGGTTTATAAGTTTATAATCACTACCATTTTTTCCTGTTAAAGTCAATTTCACCCACACAACCCTGGGACCAACAACTTCATACTCTTTGCTATGTCTTAGAAGTTCTCCTGATGCAATAAAAGCTACAGCCTCCCCTTACATATGCAAGCAATGTTTGTACTTTTCCCTAAGTATACTGGACTTTCACTTTCTTTTAATTAGTTCCTTAACTTTCTCTCAAAATGTCTATCATGAATTTGCTTTTCGAACCAGAGTCAAGCACAATAAAAACCCCAAGACTGAATAAGTTGTTTCTTTTGTCATTTCATATAGAACTCCACGTCCAGGGCCTTTTGGGCGATTCCCACAACACACAATAAAACTCATTAATTCTGGCTCCTAGGGAAGAGATTCAGCTGTGTTTATGGAACGCTTTTCTCTTCAAGCTTTCCACAACCTTACGCAAAGCACTCGCCTGAAATGGGATATGGTGCTTTATTATCAGTGAAACTTTAGTTATTTTCGGTTGACTGACATAGCACTATCTATCTATCTATCTATATATATATATATATTATATATATATATATATATATATATATATATATATATATATATATATATATATATATGTATATAAATGTGTGTGTGCTTGTGTGTGCGAACGCGTACATACATACATACATACATATACATATATATATACAGTATATGTATATATATATATATATATATATATATATATATATTATATATATATATATATATATATATATATATATATATATATATATATATATATATATATATATTTACTTTATCCTACGTACATCAGGCTCCGACAAAGCTGCTCTAACATTCCACACTACAAAGAAGGATATGTTCAAATTTGTTGAATTCATATACATTTTACTAAAGCTAGTATAGACCCACCCTCACAATCGTATCATAGTGTTTTAACAGTTATTGCGTTTTAGACTGAAATTTAAATTGAGATGAAGTGTTCACGAACTATCATGGCCTGGGATCATTGTGAAACAAATTTACTTACAAAACGAAGGAAATAGAATTGAAAATGACAAATCTCAGAATAAAGTGAACACTAAAAAAATATTCCAGACCGTGTTAGTCTTCCAAGAAATCCCTCATGTGCACGAGACGTTCCGCAAGCAAAGATTATGATAGTTGCTTAACTGCGTTCTATCGCTTACTTTTAGAGATTCTGTGTGTGTGTACTGCTTTATCAAATTTTTTATATTTTTTTTAATATTTCCTATACGATTAGCCTACTCGAGTTGCTTTTGTATCAATTTACTAAGATTTAACACATTGTGTAATAAAAATCCACAATTATATAGCAAATATATTACTATGTAAAATATTTTTTTACTATATAATTGTGGATCTTTATTACACAGATTATTTTTCACGACATTGTGAATCTATTAGCATTTAACACCTTGTTAGCTTTCAAGAAAAATGATTTGTCTGCGCTGGAGGAGCATGTACCCGTCTACCTACCTGTCTCCCAGCAACACAGCAGAGTCAAATGTCCGCAGTCTGTTATTTCGGAACATCAGCTTCCGGTTTCTCACGCATAACATCGCCACGACTTCGCTGGACGGGACAAGGCTTAGTCGGAACTTTCAAGGACGGAATGAACACGGGCTACAAACCCGCAAACCATGCAGCCTTCAGATTTATGATTTATTAACTGTAAGTTATAAGTCATCTGGTTTATGTGTTTTGGCGATGAATCATGGTAACTGACCTATTATAAAGGAATAACCCCTCAAAAATACAAAAAGACATAGAATTCTCTTCTCAGGCTTTAACAAAATCATCTGAAGAATCGACTTGGTTTACAAAATACGGGAGTAAAGGTAAAGGCGTGGTTGCACATTCACATGAAAATACAAATTGTGAGATCAAACCCTTGTATTTAATACGACGATTTTGAGGTAACCCCCTTAGACAGAACTAGATTAAAATGTTAAACAGAAGCAACAAACGTTGTAAAAACGACATAATGTTTGTTGCTTCGATTAACAAATTTGAACTACTGATTTTTCGTATATGAGGTACTAAGTTCACCGACACCCTCTTTGTACAAAAGACTGCATACAACCCCCCCCCCCACCTAACCCCAACCTCCAACCCCAACGTCCTTTCATGTCCCATCTTCATCACCTCATTCACGAGAAATGTGAATAAAGACCATAACGTCGCAATAGAGTAATAAAACTTTCAACGCTCATGAGCAGATGGCGCAACGCAACAGCACGACTCTTGGAGAACCTTTTCACTTGTCTCACAACGGGCGAAGTTTTCAGATATGGGAGAAACACGGCAATCCACATCCAGGACAAAAACAACCTGTAGTAGTGACTACTTAAGGAAACTTGCTAGGCCTACATTTACGAAACTAACACCATCTGTACCACAAGCTCTGCCACGCCCCTTTCGCTGTTTGTACGCGCGCACATGCACGCACACATACAAGCAAAAACCGTAAAAAAGTTGTAATTCTCAACCGGTTTTTACTTGTTACATCTTACGATTATTTACGTGACGCAACATTTCTGCATTAACCATCATCTAGGTGTCTCACTGCTAAGCACGCACAATGTTTAGTCACGAAAACGTAAAATATTTCTTTCAGTCTAGCATTTGATGGACAAGGCACTCCCAAAGATAGATTTGAGTGGCCTGGGAATGAAGAAAATTCTCTCAAATTGGATTATCGCTATAATTTTAAAACTTCGACCTAAAAAATGAGAAATGAATACAGTATAAGTTATCGAAGACAAAATATTGATTTTATAACAGGCTGGCATCTTTCATTTAATAACATCTGAAAGACAAATAAACTGCTGCCCAAACACACACACAGATATATGTATATGTATATGTATACACACACACACACACACACACACACACACACATATATATATATATATATAATATATATATATATATATATATATATATATATATATATATATATATATATAATTTGAACAGAGAGATAATTATAATCGACTGCTACAGCTGCAGTACTAAGCGGAACTACCTAGGCACGGTTGCAATAAGAAATTAGTGCATACTATTCCTATGCACAGATGCGCCAAGTGGAGGGTTCTAAACCCACTAGTAGAGCAAATGGCATCAAAATGATGGATGAGACTTTCTCTTGAACCCAACGGCTACTACAGGTATCAAGCACCGAGGACTGCTCCCATGGTGGTAGTAAGAAATAAAAATAAAACATAGATAATGTTTCCTTAGGAAGGGCCAAAGATTCGTGGCCGAGGGTTGCCTAGCTAAGGGCTGTGAACCCATTGGCTGAGTAATTAACCCCCCTACATAATAGAAAAGCCTCTTTTTTGATCAACGGCATCCATGCAATTACACTGCCACGGGATGCCAGGAAAGAAAATAATAGCATTCTAGTCACTGCATGATGAGTATAAGGGTTGGTAGGCCACTCCTCTATTTTTTTTATACAACCTCCCCCCTCATCCTCCCGCCCTCTTACAGGAGAAAGAGTAAATACTACGTTTTGGGATTTGGAATGTATGTTGATGTGATACACAAGAGAAGAAATTCAAGTTGCTGTTTGT
>JANJGK010000023.1:19241442-19253453 GCA_039081455.1 Macrobrachium rosenbergii
AGAGATTTAATCCCTGTTTATGATATATCTCTTTTTATATCTATACATGTTTAATTTACGCTTACGGCCTTTTAAATCAATATTCAACGAGAGAGAGAGAGAGAGAGAGAGAGAGAGAGAGAGAGAGAGAGAGAGAGAGAGAGATTGATTTAATCCCTGTTAATGATATATCTCTTTTTTATATCTACACATGTTTATTTTACGCTTACGGCCTTTTAAATCAATACTCAACGAGAGAGAGAGAGAGAGATTTAATCCCTGTTTATGATATATATAGTTACACCTCTATACCTGTTCATTATACACTCAACCTTTTAAGGACGTAAAACATAACATAAAACACCGAACTGGTTATTTTTACATACAAAAGATAAAAAAAAAACAAGCAAAAAAAGAATCGAACAACCGTCACGCACTCGCTCGCGTTTCTTCAGGGCGCTTCAGAAGTGCCTGACATACGAGTCACCGTGTCATGTTAAATCTCACTCACGCCAGACATCGAATTTATACCCCCTCCGATAGAGGAAAATATCTTCTGTTAGTCTGAACACATTCAGATGTCAAGGATGCCGGCGCTGGAGACGTCTGTTGACGTCAAGAACTTCAAGGGAAAGATAATCTAACTCAGATTCTCGTGCTTTTCATGTTGCATTGGACATGTTGATCTCGACATGATCAAATTCTTGAAGGCCTTGAAATCCAACAGGAAATGAATGTGGAAATTCTCCTTCCCGGGTGGGATTCGAATCCAAGCTGGTTAAAGGGTTGAGTTAGTTTTCATATTTTTGCCTTTTTGATCCCTGTTTTATTTTCCACTTTATTTTTTAATTGCTGTTTATGTAGAGGTATATATTTGTTTTCAAAACAAATCTCTCTCCAGTGTTTTCTTTCTGCATATAGCCATTCTTTTCTAAGGATCTTGCTCACTAAGCAATAGCTATTTATCTTGTTCCATATAAATGTGTGTACTTGCTTAATAAAAATACAAAATGTAACCAAATTCATTAATAAAGCAGCTAAAGTTTCTGCTAAAACATGGAATCTCAGTAATACCTCTCTAATTCCTGGCTTAGTTAAGCGTATTCATCATCATATATTCAATGGTAATGACCCAAAGGCATTGCACCTGATTATATAGTGTCCGCAGTGGAGACAGAACTTCCCACCTCTGAGGCTTAATGAGATTCCTGGGAAATACGGCAGAAATATTAATTTCATTGCTCAGCGGCACCTTTGAAGTTCACATCCACTGTCTTGACCGGAAGTACGTACAATCTACCGACGACTGAACCGAAATCTAATGCTGCTCTAAAACTCGGTGACTGTCATCCTTCTTTGATTTATACGTTATTTGTTTTGCGGTTGTAGATGTAAGGTTATTTAAGGCTTGTGTCAGCAAAGGTTTTGGGAAACGTGAACGTATATTCATGATACAAACAAATGCACACGCATATGTGCTTATATATTTATATATATATATATATATATATATATATATATATATATATATATATATATATATATATATATATATATACATATATATATATATATATAATATATATATATATATATATATATATATATATATATATATATTTTATATATGAGTGTTTGTATAATTATTTATATATATACACATACATGCATAAATGTACACATTATGTATGTATGTATATTCCATCATATTTCTTGCTCCCCTTAAAGGGCGTAGCGCCAGAACGTTAGACTTACAGTTCTGAGCAAGTTAGCTGTGAAAAGGATGCTAGCACCTAGCTTATTTTCTAAAACCCTGGTCGTCTAACTGCCAGGTAGCTAACTAAGGGTCCAGGTCAAAACTGGTAAAAAATGAGTCAAAGATTATTCCTCCGCAAGAATGCTTCCTATCTCACCACATGTATATTGGGTAACTTTAAACTATATACAGTATATTGGATATCTGTATAGAGATAGGAAACAAGACCAGATAAGACAGCTACTGGAAATAAATGATTATATGCATCCTCCTCAAAAGGGCTGTGGCTCATTCAATTGAAAAATCAGCGAATAGCTTCCATTAACGTATTCATAAATGGCATATATGATCTCTATTTTCAAAGAAACGACATTTGTAAATATATATTTTTTACAAACACTTCCGGAGTTTTTCACGAGCTGAAAATCGATTCATTACATTATAAAGGTTAAAAAAAAATGCATTTTTGTTTTGTTCCTTGTATTATCCCAGAAGCAAAAATAAATCTGGAATTTCTTTGATTCAAACTGCCGGTAATATGGGATAATCATCATATAAATCATCAAACACTTTGCAAGAATCTGAATTCAAATAAAAATTTAAAAGTCCATTTGACTATTTTGCTAAAACCATTACTACCATCTTATGTCACTTCACTTCATCGGAGAACTCTGACCAGCGCCACGTCCATATCGCGATTGGTTGGATATCGTGACGTCACTCATTAATTACAAGTAACCACTTACGATTAATCGCGTGTCATGTCGATACTGGCTTATTTAATAACACTGAAATGACTGGCTAATGTGAATAACACCAAGGTATATATTATATAAACGTTGGTATATAATATATAATACTCAATCTCAGATTTCCGCTTTAAAGTCCTTAAATAAAAACAACATCGGCATCACTTCCCTACTTGAGCTGAATACTACAGTATATATGGAGTTTTTGCTTCTTCCAGTCTAATTAAAAGTTGCATTTCCTTCCCGGGTCCTTCTACTTATTGGGACTTTGTGCTGTAACGCCTTCTCTCTTACTGACGGTACACCCCAGGTGGTTTAGAATGAAGTGAACTGTATGATAATGCTTGTAATGTCTCTTTTTTTCGTTTTATATTACACTCCCATTGGCAGGAACTCTGTATGTTACGGGGTGCCAAGGAGCAAGAGCCCGTGCTGGCACAAAGCCAGCTTACGCTAGACAAACACACAGACAAGACTAGCGAGCTGATACGGGCTGCACTAGGAGCAAAAGCCAGCCCAATCTTAAACCTCAAAAAAACAACTTACTTGGCTTCCAAGAACTGCACCAAAGAATGGCGTTATGAAGCATGCAAAAAATTCCCTCTCGTGACGAGAAGTTTACATTAAATATTGCCAGCTCACACTCTCAATACCTCTGAAAGCCAGAAAACACCGGAAACTGCTGTAACTGGCTCGAACTGTCGTTAACACAGCAAGCAGCAATTGGCGCATCTCTGCTGATGACTTAATAATTGTCTCTAACAAACAACGTTGGTAGGTAGTTAAGTTACGCAGCCTTCATTACCTCTTTGCAAAGGATGGTTTTAAAGTTATTATTATATATTTCTTCCTTCCCGCTGAGCAAGAAAGAGGAAGATAAAACAACACAATTCGCCTTATAAACAGAATCGGAACAGCTCTAAAATAATAAAGGCCATTTTTCTTCCAAAATTATCGTTGAAAAAAGGCATTGGTTAGAATGTTTGCGATGGTACAAGCTTAACTGCTAATTATAAATGCATAAAAAGAAGCTGAGGCCAGTTTTTCATTGCAAGTAGTTTTAGATATTACTAATTTGTTATGAAATATTAGATAACAGCCGAGTAACGTGTGTAGACTGCATACCAGTAAACATAACACTGATGAACTTTCCTGAGCAATCTGCACTTCCGCTGGTTCTTTAAAAAAAAAAAAAGGCTCTATTAAAAAGAACAATATTTACAAAGTTTGCAGCTCGACTACGAAGAATAAGTTTTTTTAAAGTAAATTACTACAAGTTTATTAGAAAAAAAATTCAGGCTAGCCATAACATTCTCATCCATGTTATGTCTTTTTACCAGAGAGAGAGAGAGAGAGAGAGAGAGAGAGAGAGAGAGAGAGAGAGAGAGAGAGAGAGAGAGAGAGAGAGCGGGGACTGCTATTGCAATCAGGTGGTTCCTCTTTGGTTTGGTTTCCCACTCAGTTGCAACTTTAGTTGCGTTTGCACCAAAAATCGGTAATTTTTTTCACGAATATCACAGCATGCAAGTACATTTTTAAAATGGAAAAATCTGTACTTTACTGTATTCAACGTGTTGTGTACTTATTCATGAGAATCAGGAAAAACTACATGAATCTAATCTTTTAAAGTAATTTTTTCTATCGAAACAGTTTATTTTCAAACTTTACTTATTACATATTTCCATAGAGAATTAATGGTTTTGCTATGCTATTCCCCATTAAATTCTGTTTTTAATACAGAATTTAATACAAAAAAATATGCATGCAAAGAGGGTATATTCTGTGTAGTGTGGAATCATGTATTTATCTGTAAATGTACAACATGAGATTGCATAGCTCTCGTGCAAGGTGCATTCGTGGAACTCACGCTATCTGTCTATTTCTGAGATAGTATAACAAGTCTTTTGCAAAATTTTCAAATCTATTTGAAAAATTTGAAAAAATGATTAGTTTTTAATCTATTATTCGTTTAAAAAAAAAACTGTTTCAATAGTGCGTGTCCTAAAAAGTCCAACATACTTCCTATGTATGCCATTATATTTCCATATGCAGAATATCCGATTTGTACATGTTTTATTTGTGAATCATGTGTGCAAGTAACTGAAAGCCTTTTTGAGATTTAAAATAAGTCTTACCTAAGGGAATGCTTTACATTTTACCAAAATTGTGGTGGTGCTCCCATAATTAACCGGAAAACAGCTAGGTATATACTCGTCATTTTAAAAAAGTTAAGAACCCATGAAATTTTAGGCTACATAATTGAAATGTGCCTGGAGATAAGTTAGTTTATTGGCTAACCCCCATCCCCTCCATCCTTTCAAAGAGTGCAGTATCTCTGATTAGGAGTGGGATCTGAACCCTGTTTTTTTTATAAGAGAAAAGGGGATAACTATATATATATATATGTATATATATAATATATATATATATATCTATATCTATATATATATATATATATATATATATATATATATATATATATATATATATATATATATATATATAATTGTTTGTATATCATTTATTGACCTGTGCTGTGATATCTTCGATGGTACATTTTGCATTTTGAAATAATTTTTTTCTCCCACACCTTAGTTTTACTGTAATCAAGTAATATTGAAACATTCTAATTTCGAAACGCATTCTACAGCATTAGTTAAAAATATTCATATAGGAAATGTATAAATCATAAGAGAATTATTTACATGAAAAGAACAATAATTCAGACTGCAATAGAATACTTCAGTTCACAACGTGCTGTTCTTTGTTCTCTGGAAGTGCGACCAAGAACATTGCTTTGACGGCTGCTTTTGTTTGCGAAAGCTGAGTTAGTTATTACTGAACACGCAACAGTCACCATTTACGACACGGGCATGAACAAGCCCAATCATGCATAGCACTTGACCGAAATTATGTCTCGCTCTACATATATTATGCATCGCACCATATGACTTATTCACACATAAAGAGGGTGTAATACTACGAAGACAATTCTGTCCTAAATTTTCTTCAAAAACATTCTTTCAACCCAGTCCTTTTGGGTATACGAATAAGCTGCGTAATTTGGTCTGTCAAGGTGGATATTATAAGCATCACACCTCTTCAAATACGGAAATACGATTCTCATACACTGGACTCTTACCTTCTCGATTTACTACTATATTCAAATACGTTTTCCAGTGAGTTACCCACGACAGACTAACAAACAATAAGAATTCATTTCAGCTTATACGAACACCATATGTCTGTGCAAGTCAAAGTTCCTCGTTGGACAGGTCGGTATAGTTCTCGGCTAGCACACTGCTGGGACCGAGTTCGAATCTCCGGCCGCCCAATGAAGAATTAGAGGAATTTATTTCTGGTGATAGAAATTCATTTCTCGCTATAATGTGGTTCGGATTCCACAACAAGCTCTGTAGGTCCCGTTGCTAGGTAACCAAATGGTTCTAAGCCACGTAAAATAAGTTTAATCCTTCGGGCCAGCCCTAGGAGAGCTGTTAATCAGCTCAGTGGTCTGGTTAAACAAAGGTATACTTAACTCTTATTTTTGTGCAAGTCAAGCTCATTTACAAGAGTGAATTGACAGATAGCGCACAATCAAATCAAAGGGTTCGTTACCTTCAATAATCACAACGTACTTTTGAATTTGAGTACCTCGTAAATTGGTGACCTCAATTCGCATACGTAGCTGACAAAGCTCCAGGACATTACCAGATCTTATGCAGACTCAGCAGAAAAATAGCGAATAACGATAAAAACTTTTCCACTTTTTTTTTTAATCATGTTTACTCGATTCGCAATGGCGATATAATTAGCACCCCGAATTATGCTTCTATTTTTGTCCACTATAGTCAAATTTTGGAAATATAGAAGTCAGTCGTTTGTTTTCAATATCGGCATAAAGAGGATGATAAGTTTGGAATAATATGTTTCGCCCCATGAACTCCACCACTGACTGGGTAGGCCATGTTTTGTTGACCGTGTCTCAAAACTAGCTTTCCTTTTCTTTTTACAAAATGAATCGGACTTTTGTAACACTTGTTTAATGTGACTGGATGGTATTTTGTTAGGAGTTACATAAATCGCTTTGGCGTTTTCGTAGCATGCGTCTTTATCATACTTCACGGATTATTAGTTTTAGAATTACGTAAACCTATTCTTAACTATTTACATGAGATATGTGATGTTTTTAAGTACATATGACACATTATCTACATCATGGGCAGCAAAGATTCCTTAAAGGAAAAAACCGGAAGGTTAAGGAACAACAGCGCTGGGTAATGAAGTTAACTTTTCCGACTGGTTATATTGGAATTTAATTTCACCCCAATATTTAGCACCAGGAATCAGTACTATCATAGAAAGAGTAGCAATTCAGGTCTGTTATCCTGTACCTATCAAGACTACCTTGGATGACTGAAAAAAAAATCTTCTTATTGTTTAAATTCCAACGCGTCTCTGACTCCATGTTTGACATTTCACAAATACCTTGTCTAATTTTTTCCCTTTGCACTGAGCACATTTAACGATAGGTGAACTACGTGGGTAAATCTAACGTTAATGTCCGTGCGTTGTTGTGCGTGGAATCAAGTGTAAACGCATTTGCAAAAATGTGTCTATCTTATACTCTTCGATAGAAACTTCCTGACAATTCCTATGATAAATATTTGGAAAAGCAGAAATCACCTAAAGCCTTTCTCTGTGTGAGCTGAAACGTTAACGAAGTAAGTGGAAGTTGTATCCAGATTATATCAATATGAACAAATGGTTATCCAAGCGAACGATCTAGAAAGAACTTTCTTGACCGTGTACAAGCGTCACGCTTACCAATAAGAGCAAAAGACTAATTAAGACTCAAGACTTGGATTCCGCTCGCAAGCACAACAAAAACGACACTGGGGTCTGGAACCATGATGTGTGCAACTATCGGTACAAAAGTCAAGCGAAGTCGGGATTCATCAAAGCATAAGTTGTGATAACAATCATCGACATACAAAGAAGCACGATACTTGTTTACCCTCCTTTGTCCTGCCTTATCACGCAATGGTTGACGTGAATACTGTCGTAATGCTGATAGCAAGGATAAACTGTGCATGCTATCGTCACTGGCAAAAAAAAAAGTATTCGACATCTCTCTCTCTCTCTCTCTCTCTCTCTCTCTCTCTCTCTCTCTCTCTCTCTCTCTCTCTCTCTCTCTCTCTCTCTCTCTAAAACACACAATATACAGCCACAAAACATGTAGTAAGCACAAAGATTATTCCCTAAGACAAACCAATATACCTTACATCACGCTATTAGCAAAACATGCGTACAACATTCTCAGTGGATACAGGTATAATATCTACACCGACTTCAATAAGAAACAAACACGCAAGACCACTTAATCTGAAACAAATCTTTACATGATACCCTACTTGATAAAAAAGAGAGGAAAAAAACACTGATATTATCACAAAAACTGACTCACTCGCTTGCGAGGGTAGGGTTCTGGGAGCACTTTTTCCATGCGAAACACGCTGATAGTGTAATGCAGACGTCTTCAATACATATCCTACTTAATCTGTTCTGACTGGTCACTGAAAGTTACAAATCATACCAACACCTATGTATGTATGTATGTATGTATGTATGTATGTATGTATGTATGTATGTATGTATGTATGTATGTATGTATATATATATATATATATATATATATATATATATATATATATATATATAAACCCAACAAACTGAACTCATTGTTTCTTGATTTACTGGTGGTTCAGCTTCATAACGTTGAACTCAATATCTCAATGACCTTATTCTGAAGCCTGGGGTGCAAAAAGAGTCTTTCAAGATCGGATTGCAAGGTTCTCATTATAAAATTTATCTAGAAATACTAGGAAATCGAAGAGTTATGAGTTCATCATGTTGCACGTTTTGTTGACATATAGCTCCAGATTAAATTTAGGTCCAGAGATAACATTGTCAATCTAAAGTCTTCAGTACCTTTTATTCTGACCTAAAGTCAAGGTTAAACATACGACTGAGGAACGTAATTGTAGCAACCACAACGCCATCTTCTCGATTTCTTCACACTTTTTGGATACGCTTGTCACTACAAAGCCTGAGATCCAGAGAGAAGAATATAAAGAAATTCTGACGTGTAACAAGATTCGAACCCGCATCCGCGGTAACAGGAAGAGATCACGTTATCCACCTGACCATGAATTCAGATTCATTTAATACATTTGGTATAACTTTTAGAGCATAGGTGTTTTTCCTCATACTAAGCGACTTTCATACTCTCAATACATGGTTCTTCATAAGCGCATGGTAACCAAAAATGAAAGTAATATCAACTAAAAATGATCTATTTCAACTATATTTCAACCACACCTATTCTGACAATCGGATACTACCAGTCAACAGTGACATAACATAACGTTATTGTACTTAATTGTCATCATCGCAGCATATGACTCATTCAGAACTCTTTGATAAATACTTCGTTTGCTGAAGGTAATAGAGGTGACTGTAATAATAATATAGTTGTTTCCTCTTCTGAAGTTAAATGCTGAAATTTTGGCTTTATAACTGAATGACAACGTTGCAAATAAAGGTAAAGAATACTCGAGGAAAATAGCCACGTTCAAAGTACCTACTTACCGAGTTTGATCAAAATCAGAGAAAATAGAAAAAAAGAATAATAACAATAAAAAAAATTATTATAATAACACTTAAAATAAAACCTTTTGATACAGTCGAATGGCAATACTGGTAAAAGTCATAATAATCATAACAGTAGTAGTCAACGCCATATTAACATTCGAACACCGCGAAGAAAAAGAATAATATAACAATAATAATCATAGGATAGAAAGACTATTGCATGAAATTTATGTTACTATTTCCATCGCGCTATATTCACAATATCACCTAATGGGTTTTTTCTCCTATGGTTACTTGGAACGTGAATGTTCGTCAATAATTTATCAACAATATTAAGAGTAACAATAAATTTCATCGCGTTATATTCACAATATCACCTAATGGGTTTTTTTCTCCTATGGTTACCTGGAACGTGTGTGTTCGTCAATATTTTATTAACATTATTAAGAGTAACAGGAAATTGCATATCTTATTAATAGTATTCAGTGCCATGTCTTTGTGACAGTGGCCCCAGTGTTCAGAAAACTCTCTAACATTACTTGTACCTCTTCGGGTCCTGTGATTTGCTTTGTCATGTGAGCCATCGACGCATGGATTCTAAATTGGGGTCTGGCTTTCACGAACTGAAGCTCAACTATTAACCTATTAATTGGCTTCTGTATTGCAATAGGTCCAAAAGTTAAGTATACCTTAGTTTTACCAGACCACAGAGCTGATTAACAGCTCTCCTAGGGCTGGCCCAGCTCCGGGTACTGTTATTCACTGGAAAGGATTCTCTGAATGTATAATGTCGACACTTCGTTAGAGAATGTTCAGTGCTCTTTATTATTATTATAATTATTATTTTCGTACGTCGGTGTGTAATGCTGAAATATAGCTACCTGGTTACGATGAAACTGCAAAAGGCCCTGTGGGGGAAGGAATAGCGTGACCGATGTATCTATTACTGAAGAACATACATTTTCTTTTTTGAACAGACTTCTTATATACAAAAAAATGGTCAGTTCCGACATGGTACTTGCGAGACGCTCCAATGATCATAATCAGAAGCAAGAGTTTTGCTTTGGAATATAGTTCTAAGATTCAAATGCCTTTCATGACATTTACCCCTGATTTCAGTCCCTTTAACTCTGCATTCATAATTCCTATGATAAGTTTTTTAAGGCTACGCATCGGATTTTTCCTTTTATTCTCAGTTTTTCCATAGAATTAATTTTTCTAACATACAACTAATCCACAAGCTTTCCTCTGGTTCTACACCTACAGTATTCTTCTCTCTATCAATCCATTAGTTGTCTGTCGCACTTTGCTAATCTAAAGCCTACTATATGCCTTCCATAAAATGCATGGGTTTTCACCATTATGCACTTTCCCATAACAGGAGGTGGTTTCAAGTGAGCAAAAAAGAAAAAAAAAAACGCGATAAATCGGTGAAAACCTTCCACAACATTAACCCCTTCATAAACCTACACACTCATCACCAGTGGATCGAATCCCACTACACATACTCGTACACACACTGTGCAACCGATCTATATCTTGCACTCACTTTTGTTCTTCTTGGATATGACGGGACTTTCTTCTTTATTCCTTCACTACAACAATTTCTGGGGCTTTCTCTCCGCCTGCCCCTCATCACTGCTGAAATTTGCACTCTTTTAACAAACCGATTTTCTTCCGTTCTTCCCACATGAACAGACAGCCTCAAAGTACTCTGATATATCTATTATTTACGCTTCTGCACATTCCTCACCGTCACGTCTCAAACTAAATGTACTAAGCATGCAACTCACCTCAACAGCTTCAACCTTTTTCTTTCATACCCAATTAACATTTATACTTCACGCCCATACATTGCCACCTTGGGGTTCATAGATTCATAGACATTCAAAGTTTTCCCAATCTTTGACACACTTCCGTGTTTCACCTCTTTCATCTTACCACCAACATGTGTTATATTTAATCCCAAATGAGCATGCAAACCAGCAGCTCACATGCTTTCGTTATCTATATTAACATTCACTGGCCTATATTCCTGCTTTCCCTTTGCATTTGTTGGGGTCAAGAGATAACGTTTATAAATACATATACAGTATGTATGTATGTATGTATGTATGTATGTATGTATGTATGTATGTATGTATGTATGTATATGTGTATATATATACATACCACAGGCACACACACGTTTGTATATATATGTGTATATACATATATATAAATTATATATATACAGTATATATATATATATGTATATATATATATATATATATATATATATATATAATTTATATCTATATATATATATAAATATATACATACATGTGTGTGCGCCTGTGTGGTTCAATGCATGCGCGTGCGCCTGTGCACGGCCGCGAATGTAAAGAAGTTTCGAGATGCATGCGTGAGATAATCCATTTACGACCCAAGTTTTTATGGAGTAATAAAAGAGAATCAATGATCACCCATAACGAAACAAAAACGCCTGACGTCTTTTTCCAAGACTGCCTATCGCCTCGGGACATCAGGCAAATGATTGTATAAAAAAATCCAGCAGTCAGCACAAAGAGAGAATGAAAATACTAAAGGGACAAGTAACCCAACCTCTCTCTCTCTCTCTCTCTCTCTCTCTCTCTCTCTCTCTCTCTCTCTCTCTCTCTCTCTCTCTCTCTCTCTCTCTCATCGCGCGTAATCGTAAGGCTTTATTGCCCCCGCCACTGTATTACTTCAGAGACATACTGGTGCCTATTAAATAATAACGTTCTGTTGTCATTATCGGTCAATGATTATCGACTAAGGTAAATGTAATAAAAATTGTAAGTAAAGAAGGTCTGTGGAATTTATACGACAGGTGCAATGAACGGCAACAAAGA
>JANJGK010000023.1:19253553-19261053 GCA_039081455.1 Macrobrachium rosenbergii
GTAATCCATAATCACATCATTTAAAGGCACACTTGTTGATGAATCTTGTTTTTTGTTTTAAGTGGCGGTAATTCAACTGCATGACCACTCCAGAGATGGGACACAAATGTTCGATTTTTATTATGAATTATGGTTGTTTGCTATGCTGTAGAGTAAGATACAATTTTACATTACATTATATTTGTGAATTTTAAAAAAATTACTAGTACTTAGTTATACTTTCTATCTACATTAAAGAGCACTTAGGGTCCTTTGTACTTCTTCTAAGGCCGCCACTGTCAGACATAATAGCAGAAAAATACTCCCATTCATGACTTGAATGCAGAAACCATCTATGGAACTTGAACAATCGCCAACCTCTTAAACAGTTTTAACAAAGTTAGTTAAGTAATCAGGTCTAACGGAGGTCACATAAGAAACCTCGGTTAATTCAAATCTTAAGGCTAGATTAAGTTAAACACTTGTTTATGAGTGGGACTGTTTCATATGGCAACAGCTGCTTTAGGGACTTCTGATAAATATCTAATAGATAAAGTGCAGATACAACTTTGTTCAGTAGCAACGCAGTTGAGAATGTTTTATCTAGTACAAACCAAGCTGGATCACTCCAGGAATGCAAATTCTATTGGAAGCAATGTACGTATCACAACTAGCTGCCTCCTCTGCACGTAACTCATCTCAGAAGCACTCGGATATATTCAGTACACTGGGAGAGTTACAAGTGACAGCTCCACAACCAAGTAAGAAAGAAAATCCGCTTTTAGTCAGTAAGCTACACTTATCAAACAGTTTTCTCTCAATAGTAACCAAATTTGCAGTGAACTGTTAGGGATATTGTAAGGTTTGGATACAGTCATTACCTTAGTGTCAACTGCCGTAAGTCTGTGGTTAGGAGAGGTAAAAAAAAAATCAGAAGAAAAGCCTACACTAGTAGATGAGAGCTAATTTACCAAAAGATATTAGCTCGACACGGGAACCCATTCCATATCTCGCGGGTTGGGCTGCGCAACATAGCATCATATAGAAGAAAATAATAGCAAAGGGAATCTGAAATGATATCCTAAATGTGATGAAAATTGGGTCTAATGCATACGACATGCTGAAAGATGAAACGCATATTTCTGTTAATGGTGATAAACATTTAGTTTATATATTCTGAGAGCACTTATGTATGACACAATCACATTGCTGTATTTTAAAGACCAGGAAGAAGGATATATACTTGGGGATTTATTGCTTCTTCCGTAGGAGGGGTCAGTATCCTTTGACCTAAGTCCTACATAAAATAATGACTTCTGGTGTCCATTCTGTGAATGGCAGTAAGGTCAAAAGTGTGTAAAAATATTTGGTTTGCTGGCTATAGAATGAAAATTATGCAGAAATGAGTTGATTCAGAAAATAAATTTATATAAAGTTCTTGATATGATTGCTATATTTCATCACAGTCTAAACTTTATAAATTGTTCAAGAAGCAGATCAAGATATTTAACTTGAAACTGACTTTTCTCTTATTCTTAAAATGAGAATTTGTAAAAAAAAAAAAATTACGATAAAATCTGGATTGATGATTTCACTACCACAGTTCATTAACACTGCTATACGACTTTAAAAAAATCCAAGTTTCTAATCCATAGCCTGAGCAGCTTCAAGCAAAATTTCCCGTTTTCTTATTGCAGTGTCAGGCGCATTTTGGAATAAATTTAGTTAGATAAAACTAGCTTACCTTTCATCAGCGAAATTTTATGACTTGCATGCTTATAAGCTGAGGAAACATGTTCAAATCGCATAAAATTAACACGGGCCCTGAAATTCTTTTACCATTTTATCACAATCTTATTAAATATACACCGTAAGATAATTTGATTAGCTTTCATATTATGATTAAGAAAAGGGCTTTCGTGAAAAGACACCCAATCTATTAGAATTTCACAGTCTCACAATATTTTACAGTCTGAAATGTCTAGCCAAGATATTTTGGAAGCACAGACGAAATAATGGATCTGAGGACAAACGCGTTGGACCCTTCGAAAATGCAAACATCCAGTCAACTACCAGACTGATTTAAGGGTCTGCTGCAATGTAGGGCGTAAGTGTGCAAGCTACGCTAGGTAGGTTTACAAAAATGTGTATTGCCACTAATGTGACGCGGAATATATGTCCTTTTCAATGTAAGCCAGCAAAATGGCTGTATGCAACAAGAACGTAAGTAATTGATGTAAAAATGAAGACTTAAAAAGTAATGATGAAAGCAATAATATATATATATTATATATATGTGTGTGTGTGTATTTATATGTATATAAGTGTATGTGTGTGCATTGGTGTATGCATATATGAATTCTGTCAAGTGCAGACGCATGATTCTTTATAGTCAAATTCATTAAGCCACAATACCATATTTGTGGCTTAACATAACGATCAGGTGGATTTTTTAAAAATTACTAACGTTTCTGGACTACAGTTATTTCACTTTCACGGCTAAAAATATAATATATAATCAAGAGACTCAGACAAAAAGAACACACACACACATCTTAAAATATACAAAAAAACTAAAAGTGAAAAAAGTAGACCAAATATAAGGCGCCAAGACACAACTATCAACGTAGAAGAAGTTGAGTGACGAACAAAGGCACTTTCCGTATCGGATAGAGCCTCAAACGACCAATTTTCAGCCGCTATTGAATTCTTGTTTATTAAACAGATTGGTCCCCAGTTAAAACTCCCGGTCTTCTGTCCCACATCTGTACCTGCCGTGAGTTCTCGTTGGACCCCAAGGTTCCCTTTCTCCTTTGGTACTCATTGGTGTGGTACCTTTCGTTGTATTTAAGTGTATTTTGTTTTATTTAACTTTTTAAAAGCATATTCTAATGTTCTTTACGTCACTAATACATACATATATATATATATATATATATATATATATATATATATATATATATAATATATATATGTATATATATATACGTGTGTGTGTGTGTGTATTAGGCAGATGAAGACGGGCAGGAACACACAGGAATTCGACATTTTGACAGTTTCGCAATACGTTATTACATCCTCAGGGAATTCTACGATAGATATAAATAAAATGTTTTATAAAACTTTTTAAAATTTACAAAAATAAAATTAATAGTTATCTATAAGTCAACTTAACAGGAAATTATACTTAAAACACACAATAAGTTACATTAAAGCACAATAAGTTACATTTAAGAAATTAAACAAGGTTTATTCAAAGGTTTCCATTAAAAAAATTAAACAAATAATAAGAGGAAGAGAGGAGCTAACCTGCCAGAGCAAAGTCTAGAGTAAAACTAAAAGCAGAAATGAAAAGAAAACAATATGAAGCGTTAAGAACAACATCAAAGTCAAGATTTAAAGAAGTTGAACAATTGAGGACTGAGTATTTAAAATGGGAACAAGTTTTATTTTCAACGTCTCTAAAATAAACAAGTCTTTTGAGTTGCGGACCTGCCCAACTATAGAAAAATCTCTGTATTCAATGCTAGTTTTGCATTTTAAAGAATGATTTCTTATATTAGATGCTTCTGGGTTGGACAGGCGACATCCCGTTCTGTGACTAACCCCCCTATGAGAGTCGACTCGTACCCTAAGTAGACGCTTCGTGGATCCCACATAATTTCCCATATCACACTGGGACAAGTATACTTGTAAACCACAACATTTTATTTATATCTATTGTACAATTCCCTGAAGATGCAATAACGTATTGCGAAACGTTGGAATAAACTGTCAAAATGTCAAATTCCTGTGTGTTCCTGCCCGCCCTCATCTGCCCAGTGTGACTCTGCCGAGTGGCCTCCTGCTAATTTTGGCTATGTATGTGTGTGTAACTATATATATATATATATATATATATATATATATATATATATATATATATATATATATATATATATATATATATATATATACAATCATGAAGCTACAAATGTCGTTTAATATCAAATTCACGCTACCTCGAGAGTATCTCCGATGGAGAATTATCACCGAAGGGGAATTTATATAAGTGATAAATGAACAGGTACCACTGGGACGCGTCCCAGTGGTACCTGTTCATTTATCACTTATATAAATTCCCCTTCGGTGATAATTCTCCATCGGAGATACTCTCGAGGTAGCGTGAATTTGATATTAAACGACATTTGTAGCTTCATGATTGTATATAAATCACGGTGTGATAAAAAATTTCATATATATATATATATATATATATATATATATATATATATATATATATATATATATATATATATATACAGTATATATATACACAAATATATCTATTGAGCCTTTGATGATCAAAGCCGCAAATTATACACTTGGCGGTTTCCGACTATTGTGGGTCGCAACGAGGTTCGAGGAGGAATTAGTGACATCATTCCGATAGCCTTGCTGTGCACTGGAAGGCTGACACCTTAGAGGGCCACACCAACATAATGGAAATGACGTATTGGTTTATATATATACATATATCTATATATATATATATATATATATAAAACATTATATATATATATATATATATATATATATATATATTATATATATATATATATTTACTTTATACAGTTTCAGAACGGTAATATAAATACCACATTAGAGAGAGAGAGAGAGAGAGAGAGAGAGAGAGAGAGAGAGAGAGAGAGAGAGAGAAGAGAGAGAGAGAGAGAGAGGGTAATTTACTGTCAAAAAGACTATGGGAAACTTTTTCAAGGTAGATCATTTGATTAAAATCTATGATCTTATATAGCTTCAGTATCGTAATAAGAATACCACATGAGAGAGAGAGAGAGAGAGAGAGAGAGAGAGAGAGAGAGAGAGAGAGAGAGAGAGAGAGAGAGAGAGAGAGAGAGAGTCAACTATTGTAAAAAAAAAAAGACAGAGAATCCTTTTCAAAGTAGATCATTTGTTTAAAATCTATTATCTTACATTGCTTTAGCTCTTTAATAGAAATATCACACGAGAGAGAGAGAGAGAGAGAGAGAGAGAGAGAGAGAGAGAGAGAGAGAGAGAGAGAGAGAGAGAGTCAGAATGTCCTCCAATTCGGAACTTGTGATAGTTTCAAGGTCACCCAAAGGAGTTCGCCCCTTTAAAAGAACTCTCTTCCCCCACCATTCTCTCTCGCTGTCTCTTTACGTGTCTGGCTTAATCTTTGGATGTACAAATCGGGGGCACGGCTAGACCCTTAACTAACGTTTAATAATAATAATCAGGAAACATTTTACAATTATCGGAGCAGTTCTGAGAACTTTCCTCTTACCAATAACATCATTAGTATTTTCGGTTAAAAAGAAAAAATGGAAAACTTCCGCTGTAAAATCTTTTCAAGTTTACAGAGATTTTCTTCTCTAACTTTAAGCAAAATTTTAACGACACCATTTAAATTTGCTGTATAATATCTGATAATACAAAAACTGCAGCTTCAAGAATATTAAACCTTCGGAAAGCTCCAACCAGGAATCAGCAGCTTTCGTTAGAAAGTACCTAAGGTACACGTCCTTGCCCTTTAAGAGAGCGAGAAAAAATGAGAATTATGAAGGAACCTTTACAGTTTCAGCGGAATTCCCTTTTTTTTCATGGCAAAGTGAAAACTGTAAACCTATAAATTTATAAGTGAACTAGATCTTAAATTACGGTAGCCTATATTGCTCTAAAAAATTAGGAAAACAATTTCATTAGTTTTCGATTCACCGGACGAGTGTACTTTTTGATACTCTAGTAAAGTAGGCACTGCAGTGATATACATGATGCTATGGAACTTGTGGTCTTTCATCATGGTTCTATTGCATTTAAAGTTAAGATCTACTGTTTTCGAAATTTTTTGTCATTCAGTCTGGAGAAGAATGAAAAGTTCTAAAGGACACTTCAGAACGGCTAAAACTACTTTAATGACATTACATTAAAAAAAAAATTTAGGGATGATGCGTTTTAAATAAACACCACCATCATTTAGTCATAACTGTTATGCAGAAGCATTTTGCATGCTAAAAATACTAATAATAATTACAGTACTGGGGAGTTAGAAATCTCTTGATGCGACCAATTAAAACCAATCAGTTAAATGGTTTTCACTTGACCAGAATGTGGTTATTTGCTCTTTTCGTTGTCGAAGGACTAATTTGTCTGCAGTTTCAAAGCTTTGCCTTCAGAAATTTTTAATTATTCAACCCTTAAAATTCTGGCAAAGAATAAAAAAAAAGAAAATATGCGATAACAAATGAATTCGGAAGTGAATGTACAACTATAATTAAACTACTGAACAGAACAAATCTAATGAAGGTGTACTTGAAATGAGTTCGGATATATATGTATACATATGTGTATATGTATATATATATATATATATATATATATATATATATATATATATATATATATATATATATATATATATATATATATATATAAATAAACTGACAGATATGTCATTTATATTGAAAACAGTCGGTAGTATCCACCTAAAAGTTGATCATCTAACCGAAGTCTTATACCTAAGACAGTTTCAGTACGATAATATAAAACATGAGAGAGAGAGAGAGAGAGAGAGAGGAGAGAGAGAGAGAGAGAGAGAGAGAGAGAGAGAGAGAGAGAGAGATCAACACAAAAACTGAAATTAATTCATCCTCGCTGGCGAGGTATTTATTTGTTTAGGTTCTTGCCCATAAGTCGGGGAGCTGCTGTGACGTAGATGGCACTTAATAATGGCCCTCATGTGCTACCTATTTCGAGGAGGCTCTGTTGCAATTTCCAAGGTCATTCAAGGTCACTATACGGAAATAAATGAGAAAACAATAATAATACGAACAATAACGAATTCACACTTAATGTAGCTATATAAAGAGCAATAGAATTCTAATTTCACACTGAGAAATTTTAATAACAATAATAATAAATATCTCATTTCGAGCAATATACTATTACGTGAAATACTTGAGTACAGAATGTGTGCCTGTGTGTGTCAGGGGAGAGAGAGAGAGAGAGAGAGAGAGAGAGAGAGAGAGAGAGAGA
Source organism: Macrobrachium rosenbergii (assembly GCA_039081455.1). Classification (NCBI taxonomy): domain Eukaryota; kingdom Metazoa; phylum Arthropoda; class Malacostraca; order Decapoda; family Palaemonidae; genus Macrobrachium; species Macrobrachium rosenbergii. Next base: position 19,260,586 of record JANJGK010000023.1, read on the forward strand.
GAGAGAGAGAGAGAGAGTCTTATCCTTTAAGTAGATCCGTCTCGTATCGTTCTCCTAAAACTTTTGGCTGACTTAGCTCCCACGTCACAGGGCCAGTAAAATTGCATTCCCTTGCCCAGGTTAATAGTGAACGAACAAGACATTTTTGCACTTCCTGACATTATATCTGTCTAGTGCAGTGAAAAATCTGAGGCACAGATAAAGTTACTGAAGTTATCGAAAGGCTACAAAAGAAAAGATAAGAAAAAATAACCAAAAAAGAAGTGGGTACGAAATGCCATGAGACGTTTTGGCTAACACACGAGACCCCTGTGCGGGTGACGTCAGAGTGACGTTACTCGAACGAACGAACCTAGTCTCTCTCTCTCTCTTCTCTCTCTCTCTCTCTCTCTCTCTCTCTGACTACAATAAGAAATGAAACAAGCTCATTTGCAATTTTAAAAAATCACCATTTCACTGGCAGTTGAA
>JANJGK010000023.1:19263553-19311053 GCA_039081455.1 Macrobrachium rosenbergii
TCTTACAAAGAAAAGAAGATCAACTAACACAACTTCATCGGAGTCGAGCGTGATCTAAAGGTTATTTCCACATACTCTGATTAGGCCGCCTACCTAAAGGCCGTGTGCTGTGTGACATAGAGCAGGGCTGGTAAACCTACACAATGCACAACATTTTGGTTTAGTTACCGAGATCTTTTTATTAAAGGTCAAACGCTAGAGGGGGTGTAGGGGATTAAGGGGAGGGGTAAGAAAGGGACAGAAAGGTTATGCATCATTCACCCCTCATTTAAATCATTCTTGTCGCATGGCGACTGTGCTCACAGTTTATTCCGCCGATTGTGAATAAGCCTTCACGTGGTGAATTTAGGCGCTTGAATTGGACTTACTCCTTCAAAATACAGCCCCTTTTTTCGAGCAGGATCTCGAAAGTGTTCATTCGAAACTCCTCTGTGTGTTAACAGAATATTCGACAGTAAGAATAAATCAGTATGAATAATGCAATGCATTATTACCCTAACACTATTTTCCTTGTATCTAAATACATTTTTATCTATTAATCTATTTATTTCTTTTTAATAAGTGAGATCTCTTCTTTTTGTATTTCCCTTTACCTCCTCTCATTTCTTCCTAATGAACACCATATTCTTTGGAAGCTTGACTTTCAAGTCAATGGCCCCTGTGGGCTTGTTCCATGTGAATAGGGTTCATATTCTGAATAATAATAATACTGTAATAATAATAATAATAATAACAATAACAATAATAAAAAGAGGCATGATTCAGTAGCAAAAGCCCTCCACTGAAGCCCGTGCAAGAAACACCAGCTAGCTTGCAGTAATGAGTGAAACGAACACCAACCTGAGGGAGTGATGGAAAACGATCAGGCAAAGTTCCTCTGGGACAAAGGTATCAGAACAGATAGCGTGAAACGTGCCAATAGACCAGACGTGACGTTGATTGACAAAATCAAGAAGAAATTATTACTCACTGATGTCGCAATACCATGGGACACCAGAGTAGATGAGAAGGAAAGAGAAAAAATTGGCAAGTACCAAGATCTGAAAATCGAAATAAGAAGGATATGGATTATGCCAGTGGAAATTGAACTCATAATCATAGGAACACTAGGCACGATCCCAAGATCCCTGAAAAGGAATCTGGAAAAACTAGATGCAGGACTCATGCAGAAAAGTGTGCTACTAGAAGCAGGAAGCAACCTGCAACCCCACACTATAAAAACCACCCAGTCGAATAGGATGACTGTGACAGACAAAAAAAGAAAAAAATAAATATATAATAATAATAATAATAATAATAATAATAATAATAATAATAATAATAATAATAATCAAAAAATTAATTAAAGAGTGCTATTACAATTTATTGAACCGTACCTGAATTCAAGTTATGAAATTCAAATTAATTTATATGTATTTCATTAAAACTTCAGATTACGAGTGAACCAAATCTTACTTAACAAATTCAACTACGATCACTAAAAGTCAGGGGAATGTTTGAGGTTTCAACAAAAGTTCCTGAATTTTACATCACCACATGAATTACACATTATGGTAGTTTCCAAACAACAATCCCACTGCGAATAACAACGAAACGCCGATAGTCATGAATAATATCCCGAAGGTGCCTTAACGTATGTTTTATACGCACTCTGGATACGAATGAATTTGCTATTCATAATTTAGAAATAAAACATCTCAAGAAAACGCAAAGAGTGGTGTACCCGGTTGCAAGTTCGCCACACTTAGGAAACTTCCCGGGCTCTAACTGGGCGAGGAAGTCATTATTAGGCACATTATAGTCCCTTGAACCCATATTGCTCTGTTGACTGAAGGAGTGATTCATGCAGGTTCGAATCCTGCCACTGGCGCCAGAATTTCTTCACTCGGATTTCAGACTTTGTAGTGAAAAGTTTATCTAAAAAATGTGAAGAAATACATACATACATACATATAATATACAATGTATATATATATTATATATAATATAAATATATATAGATATACAGTATTATATATATAATATATATTATATATATATAATATATATATATATATATACATATACATATATATATATATATATATATATATATATATATATATATATATATATATATATATATAAAACTTTCAAATATTGTTACATGTTTGTCGATTTTCCCTCTCATGTATAAATAATTTCATATGATTTTTGGACGGTTTAGTTTCTAGCACAGTCTGATGTTTTGCTGTTCCTTGTGACTCACGTCACTAGAGGTCACTAACTTCCTGTTTACACTCCTTTTCTCCGGCAAGTTTTGGCTCTTGATGGTTGTAGTTTTGCTTACTTCAAAGTCACATGTAACTTTTTATTTCGTGTTGGCTGTTGGGCTTTCTTGTGACAGATAAAACTTCAAATATTGCCTCTTGGCCTACTGAGATGTTGAGTGTTATATACTATCATTTCTTCAGTACAGCGCTGGGACGAAAAAGATTTGATTTCCATGTACTCAACCGATGTTATTCCAGCTTTCCTCACCATATGATTTGTGTACATTGGCACTATTTTTGTGTCTCATTTCATATCAAAAGCATAACAAAAACAAATACATTTAGTATAGGTCATATATACATATATATCATATATCATATATATATGGAGAGAGAGAGAGAGAGAGAGAGAGAGAGAGAGAGAGAGAGAGAGAGAGAGAGAGAGAGAGAGAGAGAGAGATCAGTTAATGGCGAATCACAAGAATAATTTGTGAAACAGTACAACGGCAGCAATAATAATAATAATAATAATAATAATAATAATAATAATAATAATAATAATAATAATAACAGTCAGATGATCAGAAATAACAGCGAAAACGCCTATTACTAATAATGAACAGTTACAAACCAAAAACACTATCCAAGCCAAGAATAGGAACTTTGCTTTTCTTAGGTAGCACTGTGCTTGAGCATTCTGAATTCTTGACAATGGCTGGTGTCACCTTCACCTCCAAACTTTTTGTTTTTGTACCATTCAAAATTAGAACATCTAAGACCATCATAAAATTAGGCGTTGTTCGCAAGGCTTCCAGTATATACAGAGATAATGATATGAATAGTCCGTGCTGCAGAATTTTTGTTTGGCTATTACTGGAATATTGCTCAATTGTCTGGATGTCAACAGCTTCCCAGGATCTTTATTTTCTGGGTGGTTCTAGACGATATAAATTTTCCATTAACCTCAGCATTGCAAAAACTTTTGCTCGTCTAGGGGGCACACTGACGAAATTTTATCTAATGTTTATGCCAAATTTTGAGTCTTCAACCACCCATGGCCAAAATTTCACAAAATGATGGATTCCTTTCTAAAAACCCTGGTAATTTTGATTTAGACCATTTTCGGATGGTACCCGTTTTGACCCGCTTCCAGCAGCTCATTTTATCAGGGAACTTAATTAACTCCTTCATTACCTGTATCCCAAAGGCTATTGCGTTCTACTCGCATCATCACTATCCACAAACTCTAGAGGAGTTACTCTGTCATACTTTCTAGTTTGAGTTGTCTTTTATTCCCTCTTCTGTAAAACTAGGGAACTGCTTTCATGGCAACATTACTGATACATTACTGTCATAGTGCTTCATAGCACCTTGCACATTACCTTGTGGCTTGCACTACTCTGTAAGCAAAACAACTAATATTTTGATAGCTCATCTTTATTTGTTGCAAAGCTCTATTTCTTTTCACATACTGTCCAGATGTTCCATGGAAGCCTTTTAAGGCTTTTAGCCTTGGACAACATAATTGTTGGTTCAATCTGAATAATGCACATTGAAAAAATATCACTTCTCAGCTCTTTCGTGAAAAAGTAAGTACACCCTAGTTTAACCAGACCACTGAGCTGATTAACAGCTCTCCTAGAGAAGGCTGGCCCGAAAGATTAGATTTATTTTACGTGGCTAAGAACCAATTGGTTACCTAGCAACGGGACCTACAGTTTACTGTGGAATCCGAACCACATTATAGCGAGAAATGAATTTCTATCACCAGAAATAAATTCCTCTAATTCTTCATTGGCCGGCCGGAGACTCGAACTCAGGCCTAGCAGAGTGCTAGCCGAGAACTCTACCGCTCTCCCAACGAAGAACTAGTTCTTTCATGGAGCATTATTATTATAAGAATGAAAAAACTACATAGATTCATCTTAAATGCATAACCTTTTATTACAAGCTCCTCTGACACAAACCCTCTACAGAAAATGTGCGATTTTTTTTTTTAAATGTATCCATCCAACATCATGCAGAAAATATGACACATCTAAACGATCAATTTGATTTTATCAATGAATTTAGACAAATGAAATGTTATTTATTTTATTTTTTTTACATTACGATGACTTCGGAAACTGTTGTGTTGTCGAGGTTGCAAGCTTCATTTGTAAGAAAATGACCTTTTTTGACGTGCATAATTTAACTGAGTGAAACAGTCGGCTATACATTATATATGTGTTGGTTATGCAGATATAATACAAAATAACGTGACTAGAGTGAAATTCAAATAACCTGATTTAAATGAGTATAATGTGTGAAGATTTCATCTCTCTCTCTCTCTCTCTCTCTCTCTCTCTCTCTCTCTCTCTCTCTCTCTCTCTCTCTCTCTCTCCCTCTAACAAATATTAAAAACCCACATTTGTTTTCTGAGTTGTGTCCATACACACACACACACACATATATATATATATATATATATATATATATATATATATATATATATATATATATATATATATATTTTTTTTTTTTTTTTTTTATAAATATTACTGCTGTTCGCCCTCGATGTATTTACGTGTAGTAATATTAGTCAGATTGACCTCGACAGAGAACATCTCTGTCCCGCAGGTAGGCCAGGCAATTCAAAATAACAATCACAGCAGAGACAGACGGCGTCTTCGCATAGGCAGGAATAGGCTGTGTAGTTCAAAAACAAAATATGCCGATGGCATTAGGGACCTAAACCTCAGAGAGGGTTTTCACTCAATAATCTCTAGTAATGGTGGTCTTAAGCTGTCTTTCCCTTTACCCTACGCATTCGGCGATGTCTTTGTCAAGGTCGGAGTGCCTGGGGCGTCGTGTAAAGATGCAGCCAGTCACCTTGCGGGAACCAGAGCGAGGTCAGAGAGAGACAGGCCGTGAACGAGAGAGTACGCCGTGTAGCGTGCCGGAACGGTGTCCTTTGTCCCTTTACACCACTTTTGCTCCTCTGTCTATATTAATTAGTGATTTGGGAAGACTGCTAGTATCAAGACTTCCGAGTGTCCGTTGTATGCGCAAATGACTCGATTCTTGTTCAAGCTTCGTCGATTGAATAATAACTTTTCTGTATTTCCGTTTCATCCTCCAGCCACCACTTACGGTATATGCTATTACGAAGTCTAAGATTAAGCCAAGCTATTATATTGTTTAGCGTTAGCCGAATTATCCCAGTAAGTCTCGGGATTTAGGCAAGCAAGTCATTTTAATACTCTGGTATTCGTTATGCCTAGCGTTCATTGTTTGGAAGAACTGTTGCGTCTTTTTGTATTTAATACCATCTTAACAAGTAGAGATTTTTTCTGCGTCCGCAGTTGGTGACGTTTATCATAAAGTCTTTATTCCTTGAATATTCTTTGCTAAGGTTAATTACCCTTAACTGGCGACCTTTGGTTAATTAACGTCTGTCTTTGAGGTTAAATCGTGGCTTCAAGTGACAGGTTACGTGTATTCTTGGCATGCAGGGATATATATATATATATATATATATATATATATATATATATATATATATATAAAGTACAGAGTGGATGGAAGAGCAAGCTTATGGATAAAATGAAGAGAAGAGGAATGACTGAAATTAGCGCTGCCCCTGACCATTGTCTTGTTTAAGCAAAAAAGAAAACAGAGGGAAGTTCCAAACGGAGAAGAAATTTCGAAATATTGCTCTAAATACAATTAAGACAGGAGCGAGGTTAGCAAACCACTATTGCAGTAGCCACAAAAGGAACCAACCGCCTGAGTCATTGATATCATCAGCACATACGTTTCGACACTAAAATTTCCCATCGTGGGGTGAGATGGTGTTCTGTATTCTTCACGCCAGAAAAATCAGAAAATTAAAGCACCTACCATCACAGAGCTTCAGAACTTCTATGCTCCAATAAAACTGTCATCCTTATGCTGTGACACGGAAAGAGAAAATAGAGGAGACATATATTGTTAAAGACACTGAAATAGAAGGAGTTCATGCTGCGAATGCAAGATAAAAAAATTTATGAATCAACTGGAAGTGTTTGCGTGTATACATGTAAGAAGGAATAAAACCAGTTCAGTGAATGATGAAATTACAATGACAGTAGAAGAAAAATGGTTAAGGTTCAGTTACATGACAGAAGACCGAAAAACTTGATAAAACATACTAAATTTGGATAGAAGTCACATTGGTCGCAAGCTGTGACATTAATAAATGTGTGGAGAGAGAGAGAGAGAGAGAGAGAGAGAGAGAGAGAGAGAGAGAGAGAGAGAGAGAGAGAGAGAGAGAGAGAGGGGAGAACTACATGGGAGAATGATTTAGTTATATCGGTTTATTGTCTTTTATACTGAAAATATAAGATGCTCACTTGCCTTTAGTTTGTTTTCCTTAAAACCTGAAATCCAAAATGGTCAAATAAATTTTGGAAAAGAATAAGAGAATGAAGAACAACCTGCACAAAGATGTCCTGATTGTCTCCAGTCCCTAACTAGGCAAGGTCAGCTTATTCGATGGATATACAATAGCTGCTGATAGCTTTGTAGGCAAATAAGTTATGTTACAGATCTTTCACTGAAATTTCAGAACATTTGGCAGTGAAACAAAAAAACGTCTCATTTCCACTATAACTCCACTGGACTGACTGATATGTTAAATTCTTACCTTCTATGCAATCCAGTCTTTGAAAAAGTGTCAACAGTGGAGTAGCTAGGGAGATGCATACACTACGACGGTTCATAGCTGACTGAACGGCAAGTCGGCAAAACTTGCACCTTCATACACACACATATGATGACGTCACAATTCTCTCGTATCCACCAGGCCTGGGCCTTGACAAGGTGGAATAAGATATTCTATCTTGAGCTTTAATATAGAGTCGGCCTTGGCAATGGGCTAGCATCTCGCTGAGAACCGAGCCACCCTCTACGGAATAATGCTCTGTGTAAAATAGCTATGGACAGACAGACAGACACACACAAATGTGTGTTTATATATATATATATATATATATATATATATATATATATATATATATATATATATAATTATATATATATATACATATATATATATATATATATATATATATATATATATATATATATATATATATATATATATATATATATATATATACTCGTATATATGATGGTGGTTTGTCACTAATCTTCCTCATCATATTTCCACGCTGTACTTTCAAATATTAAGCCACGAATAACTTATTAATATCGATTTTACAATGCTTTGAGAATAACGGGATTTTTACACGATATGTCCACCTAACCTGGTTCGGATTCGAACCTCGGCCTTTCCAGCATGGTCCTAGGATTACAGCAGATTTACTCACTCAGCAATCGAGAGAGCTAATGATCGACTTCAACTCGGCCACACAAGTTCGAGCAGAAGCAGGGCCTAAACTAACAATGGAAATCAACCCATCTCCACGATGATGAGTGAGTACTGTATGTATTATGTATATATGCCTGTTTGTATGCATAATCCTATCGTATACTTACAAAGCCTTCTGCTGTAAGTCTTCAAACCTAAAATGGAAATAATTAAGAAACTCACCCTTCTCGGGTGGAATTCGAATGCTTACAGTCGCGAAGGGAGTGAACTCGGAGCTAACCTACTGTGGTACTGAGCATAATAATATATCTCAGCTCAAGGTAAACATATCTGTCGAATCTAAATATCCTTTAGCTACAGCTCAAATAAATCATTTTTGGCACAAGCCCGTCCTACGATGTCCCAGCTTTTAAATCAAAAACCCTTAACATTCCCTGATAAGTGTGACAAACACTCATTAACGAAATGTAATAAATACAGAACACGTCTGCTCCTCAGTAACAGACAGCCAGTTAAATCTACGCCCGTATTGCATCTATACGGTTCTTTCCATATTCTCGTCATAGGCGCATCATAAATACTGCATTCGTAAGTAACAACAACAGATATCGCCATACATTCATTAATATACAATATGACCATGTAAGTACCGCAAAGACAGAAAGATACATCGAGTTACCTTTGGTAAACAGATATACATATATGCATATATATATATATATATATATATATATATATATATATATATATATATATACATACATATATATATATATAATGTTATTAGGAAACATTTCTCAGTCCTTTTATACCAAAACGGCAGCTGAGCCCAATTAAAAAAAACGCCAAAACAAGCTTACAAATGCATCTACGACTAAGGTGTTAAAACAACAATAACGCATAAAAATAACAACCAAATATTGTCTATGGAATTCATTCACCAACTTGCATTTGTTTTAATTCTATCTACTAACTTACTATTAGAGTAAAATATTTAAATATCATTTCCTTCTCACGATGGGAAATTCATAGTTATTTCTGTTTCCAAATAACAAAATTAAACAAAAAAGTACAAATATTAATTTACTTTTTAATTTTAGTTCATTTTACCTTTCTACATTGGAGGGTTATATTGACATTATAATTTCATTCACGAAAAAATGGATTTATTTTTCATTGCAATACGAGGAAAACTTTAATCTTGTACATAACCCGGCAATTAATTTTCGGCATTATCTCACACAGCTGCAGATATTTGATCCTCTAATTATTTTTATGAATGACTATATGTGACTCACCTACCAACAAACTTAAGCAAACATTTACACCACACATACAATTATATATGTAAATATATATATAAATTAATTTTTTGTGACCAAATGCTCTATTTATACACACATATATATATATTATACACACACATATATATATATATATATATATATATATATATATATATATATATATATATATATATATATATATACACACACACACACACACACACACACACACATATATATATATATATATATATATATATATATATATATATATATATATATATATATATATATATATGAAACAAAGGAGTGGGAGATCTGTTGCCTTTTACTATCAGATACCAAACAATCTACATACAGTGCAACATAAATACAAAGAAAATTCCGTTTTATAAATAACAGCTACTCTTGTAATGCATACAAAGTTCATTACATTTGGATCAACTCGGGCAACGAGAGGAGAAGGACATAAATCCGGATTTCTGACAATCTTTCGTGTCTTTTAAATCTTCGAAAATCTGGTGCAGAATAAGGTCAAGAGTGTGTCGACGTGCGCTTAAAATATTATTTTTTCGTTATACTCCGAAATACAAATTAGATTCTTTACATGTTACAGGATAAGGATAACAGTTAGAATCGGACATAGAACTTTTGAAGCTCCATAACTGTAGCTGCATTAAAGTTTTATATTTCTGGCACAAAGGGTACACGACACCATCTAAACCCAAGAATAGAAAATCAGACGCAAAAAAACAGATATGACGACGATGATAATGATATCAACGACCCTGGTGATTCCTTTTCTGGCTACAGCAATAGTTGTTTGCTAACCTCACTTCTGTCTTATCTGACCACCTGTTTTAACTTTATTTATAGCCATATTTTGACATTTCCTCCCCAGTAACAACTTCCCTCTATTTTCTCTTCCGCTTCTCATCATTATCCATCAGCCCGTTCCTTTTGTGGGGGTCACTGAGCAGTTATCTTACTAACCACTCACTATGCAAAGATTCATCTTTATAACAAGATAAATCAAGAAAAGATGGCTGAGGTGCTTAAGCCACTGAGAAATTGAGGTTTATTCTCTTCAAGGGCCACATCTTCATCAACATCGATTTTCAAAAACCGATGAACTGAACGTTCTTCTTAATATTAGGCCACCTTCCATCAATGTGGCGAATAACGCATTGCATCATAAGGTGCGGATCGATAAACCCCGACATAGTCTATGAAAAAAATGAAGACTTGTTAAAAAATAAGGGCTTTAATCTGTGAGATAGCATAAATAACTGCTACTTAATACTCTGCTGATTATGTAATTGACAGACTTACAAGAGACTATGGACACAAAGAGGACATATTGCATCCATACCACTGCCAAGAACAAAGAATTCGCTCTGGAAAACACTAGGTCATGTAATGAAAAAATAAGTGCACCCACGCAAAATACAAGAGAGAATAACTCACTATTACGAGATAAAACTACGGTCACAGCAAATGAAGATGTACTACAACAAACAGGTTATAATGTTAAATGGCAAACTGTGAAGGGAAATGATAATCATGCCTATGGGTAAAGGGAAAGTGGGAAATATTTTTCAACCCTTGCGGATGCCAGGGACCCACTGCTGAAAACAGATTTCGAAGGAAATGGAAGAAATTCAGTATTCAAATCTGATTTTTACTAGCTTTCTTCTAACTATAAATCACAGAATACTTGTAACATGTACCAGTTACTGCCTCTGTCTGAAACACTTTAAAGCCATAATCTCTTAAATAAAAGTCCTCTGTGTACTCTCTCTGTCTTTAATAGCAATGCCTCAGTAAAGGCTGTCATTCTTAGATCAAACAGGCCCCCATTACTCATCAGTTAAAATGCATACTAAAATTACTGCCAGTGTCATGAATGTAAATCTACTCGAAACAGTCTCTCCCTCTTTGTTTTCTGGTAGTATAAAAAGGACGACGATTAAAGGTACTAAGAACGTTTCTTAAATCTCGTCGCTATTAAATACCACGTCCATTTCCAAAGGTCCCAACGCATTCTGAACAGTGAGTTTCAGCTGCAATAAGTTACTACTGTATGAATCCTTCCCTTAAGCATATTTTAACATGCAGTGAATGCTCCATTTATTGGGGTCAATACAAAATAAAAGATGCTCTCTCAATGAGGATCTCACGTACGTCTGACGGGAAAGACTATTATCACGGCGGACCAAACACTTAGTCAACATGAAGAACATATTTTCCATATTACAAGTAAATGAACTTCGTTTGTATCTGAAGAGCAAATTCACATCCAGTGTTTTATCGATAGTTACAGTAGATAAAATAATATCAAAACATACAGCAACAATATCAATTTAATACGTATATCTAACACTTCCTTCCTTATTCGTAAAACTGAATCACCCCAGGAGTAAAAAGCGCAAGCTGCTACCATCTTTGGGCTATAAAAGAAAATTATGCAAATTTCTGGTCAGCTTTACGAGAATCGAGATCCTGTGTATATTTGTCACTGCGCACACACACACACACACACACATATATATATATAACTGTATGTATGTCTATATATATATATATATATATATATATATATATATATATATATATAAAAGCACGTTAAAAGAAGAAGAAGAAGACTGTATATATATATATATATATATATATATATATATATATATATATATATATATATATGTATATATATATATGTGAATTATACAGTATATATAAGTATATGTATATATATATATATATATATATATATATATATATATATATATATATATATATATATATATATATATATATATATATATATATATATATATATAGTCATGTTATGCGTGGATGTGCAATTATTCATATATATATACATATATATAATCATGAAGCTACAAATGTCGCTTAATATCAAATTCACGCTACCTCAGGAATATCTACGAAGGAGAATTATCACCGAAGGGGAATTCATATAAGTGATAAATGAATTGGAACCCATCGGGACACGAACCCTTGACATGGGCCTATTCAGCGACTCCAGTGGACGTTACCACTACGCCATCAAGAATTTATATAAGTCATGAATGAATTGGAACGTGTTCCAATTCATTTATCACTTATATAAATTCCCCTTCGGTGATAATTCTCCTTCGGAGATATTCCTGAGGTAGCGTGAATTTGATATTAAGCGACATTTGTAGCTTCATGATTGTATATAAATCACGGTGTGATAAAAAATTTCATACATATATATATATATATATATATATATATATATATATATATATATATATATATATATATATATATATATATATGTGTGTGTGTGTGTGTGTGTGTGTGTGGGTGTGTGTCTGTGTTACGCGTAAATAAATGACAATAATTCACATATTATATATATATATATATATATATATATATATATATATATATATATATATATATATATATATATAGAATACATATGTGTGTGACATGGTAAGGACGTGCCAGCAAAACACTCGTATGAATTTATAAAGGAAGGTTATACAGATTTACTTGCCTTAAAGCTTGCAGCATTTCAATAATGACTGACACCAAGGTAACAAAAACTGAAAGCTCTGAATTTCAGTTCCAATCTGTCTGCAGCACACAAACACACACACATGTATGTATGTATGTATGTATGTATGTATGTATGTATGTATGTATGTATGTATGTATGTATGTATGTGTGTTAGAGTAAGCTCTGAGTCGTCATAGGGGAATTACAAGTTACGAACTTGGATCAAGCATATACAAAGACCTATACATAACAAAATACATTCGTAACCTGTACATACGGATAAAACATTGCAAAAGTAAAGCTATGGTAACTGTATCTGCATGATGAGAACCCACGCTGAGAGATGATTTCTTTGTTATTGTTTACATAAGCAGACCCAATAGAATAAGGAAGCCGCGTTACCAAACACGTATATCGAAACGGGACCACGAACACATTGCCTAAATTATCGCCTCCGCAATAAGGATCTCGAGCGATTGGAATGAATCGACGTAGTTTGCTGCTGCATCCGTGACCTTACGGAACACCTAATCTGAGAGTCTCCCGTAATTACAGGTAATTAGGTGAATCGTAATTACAAGTAGCTCATTAGGTTGATAAGGAAACTCTGTCGACAGACTTAATCAGGGGGTTTCTTTGGCATGGCGCCAGCTGAGTCGGTTTCGAAAGTGGTATTTGCGTTCTATGAGCTGGTAATCTGATGATCAGTGATGCATACCAAAACAGAGCGCCAGAGAGGTAAGAGGAAGGATAATCTTATTAACCCTGTGAATCCCATAAACATCTCGAAGACATCTGAAAGAGTGAACAACCTTGGCTACGTCATACAGTTTCATCCATTATACGAATTACGACGTCAGTACTTGAGCTTATATGTAAAAACTTAGACATGGTTTCTCTCTGGAAGTCTCTATCTCTCTCTTACTCCTTGAGCACACAAGCTCTCTCTCTCTCTCTCTCTCTCTCTCTCTCTCTCTCTCTCTCTCTCTCTCTCTCTCTCTCCCATATACCCTTATTACCTTCCCCTTGCTTACATTCACTTTCAACACTTTTAAACATGCTTTCAAACTGTTTTACCAGTCTCTGCAGTTTACCTTCCATATCACCAACAACACTGTATCATCGACAAGCATCTGCCATTCCATATTAGTGGAGTTTTCACTGCTTTCACATATTCTCTCTACCTCTCTATCTGCACCTCGAAATTTCTCCCTTTTTTTTTCCTTCACTAAAAAATTTCATGTAATACTCTGACCCCTTACAGGTATTATTCCTCCCCCGTACGTATCTACACTTGCAGCCAATTAGCTGTGAAATCATTAGTGTCACCCTGAACTCTGCAAACTTATACACTCCGTCTGCCTCAGTGCCTTCTATCCAAGCCCATTTTTTACTTACCTTCTAGTTATGCGTCATTCCCACTTCTAATGAAACTCACTTGCTTCACCTTTTTTGTAGCCTTATTTTGAAACTCTCATTTACTTAGCTAGAAAATAATTACACGTACTTGTAGCCATTTTTCTAACCACTAAGTCCATTAACTTGATCCATCACCTACTTTTACCAAGAAATCATCCACTAAACTGTTTTTCATTTTCTCTTCCTGAAGGATGCTTATGATTATTTTTTTAAACCACAGATTCCACATAATAATGCGCTCCTTTTAAACACAATTCCACAAGACTCTCGCAATTATCATTCACTCCTGGGACTTCATACCGATAAAAGACATCCTTTTTGTGTTACCTACATTTGCTTCCGAATCACAAACCACAAACTCTCTGGACGATTTTCCTAATTGCTTAACTTCTCATATAATACTGCATGTTTTTTTTTTTTACTAATTTTAACCACATGACCATACTTTCACAATGTTCTCTCTTACTAATCTCAATGTCACCCCCAGAATACTTGGACACATTACACTCTCCGACCGGCCAATGAAGTATTAGAGGAATTTATTTCTGGTGATAGAAATTCATTTCTCGTTATAATGTGGTTCGGATTCCACAATAAGATGTAGGACCCGTTGCTAGGTAACCAGCTGGTTCTTAGCCACGTAAAATAAATCTGATCCTTCGGGCCAGCCCTAGGAGAGCTGTTAATCAGCTCAGTGGTCTGGTTAAACTAAGATATACTTTTTGGACACATTAATACTTATGCTAGTTCAGCGGTCTCGAAAGTTTTCCTAGCACAACAAAACCTAACGATTCCGTAGCCTTGCCTGTTCTCAAACACCCAGGCACAATCAGCATTTTTGTCTGTCCCAGTCCTGAACACCTTATCTTTTCACTACGGTCTCAGTAAGTGTCATAACATCCAGCTTTCTATCCTTCAGGAAATCAGCTGTCAATCATTTTTCTTCCACACCGTGTTTTTATTCATTCAAAACCACAGGACTTAGTACATTCATTTTGTTTACTAACGTTCATGATTGTGGATGGTGATTTTCCTATTAAATGAAGCAAGAAAGCTATTTGGTTCAACTGTTAGCACCCTACAAAAGTAAAAGAATGTTTTTCACCTCATCTGCCATTTACGGGACATTTCTTCTTACCAAGGGTTCGCAGCACTATAGTAGATGAATACACACACATACACATATATATATCAAGAGAGAGGATGTCAATACGAATGAATAAGGGAAAAAAGAAATCGTTATATGGTGCGTATTATACATTACCGCTTGCGTGACAATATGTAGAGGTACTACTTGCATGGTCAATTTGCGTTATTTGCTCAGTATACATAATAATAATTCTTTTCTATAGCACACAATATTTATAATCCTTGTCAAATGTTCGTGTCCATACACAAACACACCCACACACACAGAAACACACACACACACACACACACACACACACACACACACACACACACACACATATATATATATATATATATATATATATATATATATATATATATATATATATATATATATATATATACTGTATATATATATATATATATATATAAATATATATATATATATATGATATGTATATATATAATACATATTTATGGAAAAAAATTAAAAATGCCACGGTTGAAAAAGAATCAACACTCGCAGATGGCGTCTACTGTCAAAATAATAACTTTAAATTCACTAGATATAAATTTCTTGTAAAACATCTGTCACTTCCCAAAAATTTACGAGACAAAAAATACAGTATATCAATATAATTAATCAGCAGACTGAATCATTATAATATTCAAGCAAGACAACTGCTATTGTTTCGGTAACCCTGTTGCCGAGACAATTACTCACAAGAACAATTACTCACACTAAGGATTGGAATACGTGAGATTAAACTGATCAGGGCAAACACACCATTAGTTTGTGTATAAAGGAATCAATTTAAATCCGACCACATAAACACATTCCAATTTAAAATCCCATGTTGGTGCAGCAGCTGTGATTCAGCTCTGTGATTGACAACACCGATCAAATACGATACAGGGCAATATTTTCATTTGAAATATACGACGGAAGAAATTCAACCATAAATATGAGGAAAAAGGCGAATAGAAATAAAAAAATATAACTGAAATAGACTTTAGATGAATTTAAAAACTGTCGTAACCTTCTTTTGAGAAGGGATACTTCAAGATCAGAATGCAATTTGCGTGTAAATTTTAAATTCTGAATATCAAGATTTGTAAATAACAGTGGAAGAATTAGCATTATGATAAGGTCAACATCAGATTAAACAAGTAAAAAATGCGCCTAAGTGTCTTCGGCGCAATCGAGTTTTCTGTACAGTACATCGTATAATCAAGGCCACGGAAGGTAGATCTATCTTTCGGTGGTCTCGGTATAATGCTGTATGAGCCGCGGTCCATGGAACTTTAACCACCGGCCGGTGGTGGCCTGGCCTATATCGCTGCCAGATGCACGATTATGGCTAACTTTAACCTTAAATAAAATCAAAACTACTGGGGCTAGAGGGCTGCAATTTGGTATGTTTGATGACTGGAGGGTGGATGATCAACATACCAATTTGCAGCCCTCTAGCCTTAGTAGTTTTTAAGATCTGAGGGCGGACTAACAGACAAAGCCGGCACAATAGTTTTCTTTGACAGAAAACTAAAATCTTCATTAAAGGAATTCCATAAAACAAATCAAAGGAACTTTTACTGATTAGCATTAGATGAAAATATTCAACACCCATATAATAATTTTCAATATTCTCAATGTGACGTATTAAGTAAATAATGCAACAATAATGTACTAAATTAACAATCGTAACAATATTAATGATTATAAACATCATTAATATTATTACCAGTGCTGTGTTTATTATCATAGACGCTCAAGAAATATTCATCATATTCATCATATAATTCTAATAATCCTTTTTCCATTTGGAAATAATTTGTCGACCAAAACCAAACCCACGCAACTGAGAAGAGCATTAATCCTCACAACATCAGACATGAATACGAGTGCTAGATGTTCCCTCGCTATGAGTGGCGTTACAAGCGATTCTACGTCTTTCCTTCCCTTGACGTCCAAACCTCCTTATTCTTTAGGTCTTGGTATAACTACAGAGAAGAAGAACGTTTGATCCTCGCGACATATCTATCTGTTTACTGGAAAAACTCTGTGGCATATCCGATGCCCTGCAAATCAGATTATTCATGAATACTTGAGAGAGAGAGAGAGAGAGAGAGAGAGAGAGAGAGAGAGAGAGAGAGAAAGAGAGAGAGAGAGAGAGAGATAAAAATATACGTTCCAACGCACCGCGATGGGCAGAGACAAAATACGAATACATAATGCTCTGATGGAAGTTGCCCCATTTTGCCAGGTATAATAATTCAAGTTCTCCTGCGCAATATTCATATAAGCGTAAATATTTTGCATATATATATATACGCTAATTATGCAATATTATACTGATATGAATCTACAAACATACTCAGATTAAACACCAAAACATGAAGCAAAATACTGCTGTAATGAATACAGAATATATAGTTACTGAAGTTGCAGCGTGCTAGGATATCACAAAATTACCTCGTACTCAAAGAGAGAGAGAGAGAGAGAGAGAGAGAGAGAGAGAGAGAGAGAGAGAGAGAGAGAGAGAGAGAGAGAATTTGTATGCAACTACCGAATGTCTCTGATCTAAACTGACTCATATTTTGCTGTGAAAGGTCAAAGCGGTGCTTGGATCCAAATCATTTAAACTTGGAACGAAGAAAGAAAAAAGATTACACTTAACCCGAATCCACATTAGTTTTAAAACTTCAACTGAAATTGAAAATGAAACATCACTATGGACTGATACTGAAAAATAAAGGTTGGAATGAAAATCAGGAATGAAATTTAATGCATAATTATATTAAGGGAAATATAAATTAGAGCCTAAATAGTATTCAAACGCAAATGAAAATATGAGAGAATTATAACTAAACTGTGAACAAAATTCCTAATAAAAATTTCTGAAAATTAACGAGTAAACGAAACATTACGAAAAATTAGAATGAATTCTAGAATAAAACTTGAAATCAAAACGAAACTTGAAACATATTTTAGAAAGACATCAGAACGATACTTAAGGCAGAAATTCGGACGAAAATTAACGTAGAACCTGAAGAGAAATATTGGAGCAAAACTGAGAATGGATCTTTTGAGCAAAAATTCACCTCGATTATTCATTTCAACCTCTTCATTTCAAGTAACATCCCTCTTTGAGAAGGTTCTTCGAATGCAAAGCAATAGTTAAGTATACCTTAGTTTTACCAGACCACTGAGCTGATTAACAGCTCTCCTAGGGCTGGCCCGAAGGATTAGACTTACTTTACGTGGCTAAGAACCAATTAGTTACCTAGCAACGGGACCTCCAGCTTATTGTGGAATCCGAACCACGTTATAGCGAGAAATTAATTTCTATCACCAGAAATAAATTCCTCTAATTCTTCATTAGCCGGCCGGAGACTCGAACTCGGGCCTAGCGAGTGCTAGCCGACAACTCTACCGACTCTCCCAACGAGGAACTATGCAAAGCATAAGGAAGATAAGCAAGAATAGAGGCGATAATGATTTTTCTTACGGTGGGGAGATCGAGACGGGCAAAAAAAGTCCTGTCTCAGTAAGGAAAGGAAGGGAAAGTTGAAGAAATGCCAGTAAAAGAAAATGCTTGTAGTGCACTTTCAAAGTGACGAAAACCTGCCACCTGAATAGTGGAAGGTGAAGCAAATTCGGGTCTTTCCAATGAATAAATAAATTTATAAATGAAATTCATAATTCATGATTTATCTCTGCTTTTACTGGTACTATTTTTGGTTCCTAATCTTGTAAGCTTAGAGGATGCTTAATATGCGATTTGTATAATTTTGTTATGAAATAATTAACTATGATGATCAGAAGCGAGTGATGAAAAAGATGTATTTCCTATTTGCCTCTGCACGCTCTGCAAATCGATGGATTTCCTGAAGATACGTCACAGCATCCATTCTCCCCAACAACAACTACAACAACAACAACAACAACGATCTCAATAAGGAACAGAATCACGGCATTTACAAAATTCCATTCTCGATAACATTTCATCTCGACAGTTTCTATCCTCTTCCTTCTCGTATTAGGCAACCAGACTCCCCTACATTAAGGGGATAATTTTCACATAAGCAAGCCCACATATAAACATTCAAACATACATACATACACACCTCTATATATATATATATATATATATATATATATATATATATATATGTTTATGTATGTATGTATTTATATATATGAAGATAAAAAAGGCCCACAAAACACTGTATGAACGTTGCAACCATATATTTCGAGCAACGTTCATACAGTGTTTTATGGGCTTTTTTATCTTCATATTATACTGTTGTATTACTGTACAAGACATTCATGTATATATATACATATATAATATATATATATGTAATATATATGTATATATAATATATATAATATAATATATATATATATATATATATATATATATATATATATGGCTCATTATAGGGTGTGGCTCTAGAATATGTTAACCTTCTGTACCTAAGCGAGTCTTATTTGAGCTGGTTTTGCCTCTCCATGATCTTCTCTGACTTGAATACGACCCACCATAGTCAAATAACTACCCAGTATTTACATTCATTGTTTAATTCAACAGGACAAAATTGATTATTTACGAAACAGGCTCAAGCCTTCCGGCACCTTTCTCGCCCCTCCCAAAATCCCACCCCGCATTCCGTACCGAGTTGGGCATAGTGACAGACACTACTGTTACCACTCACAGACGATACCATAACCATAACCATACACACACACACACACACACAAATATACATATATATATATATATATATATATATATATTATGTTATGTTATATAAAAGCATCAACGTCTGTTTTTCGATAACTGCGTTCGCTTACTTCGCTTAAGAAACTACCATTTGTCATTTTCAACTTATTTGTTCTTCAAAGCTGTCTGTTGTACTAGAAAAATAAACGAGAAAAATTCTATTGATTTTTAATCTTCAAGTAGTTTTCCAATAATGTCTTTTGTAAAGCAGAAAAAAAACGAAATTAGCGAAGATAATTTTATTTTGACTGTATTTCGCCAAGTCTCCCTTCCACCACCTGCGATGAGTCGAGTCTCCTTTGTTCGGTGCGTTGCACTCCCGCCCACAGCGCGACTGGCCACATGAACGAATTACGTAACCCGACTCCAGTCTTTCTCCTTCTTTACTTTTAAACCTGTTACCAGTACAAATAAAATAGCGCAACTTGATGAATAGAGAAGATTCTTGGACATGAAACTGACTGATGGAAAGGAATTAAACTGACAAATGAAAAAAAGACACTCGAAACTTTAAACTTATTTCTCCCATCACCGTCTCCAGCAGCCAACACGCCGCCTTCAAATGTCAATATTCTGACGTCACTGGGATACAGTTCATGACGTCACAGTCCCGCAACGACTAGGATAAAGAAAAGGGGCTACGGTACTTTCAAGGGCATCCCTTAACGACTTTCCTTCCAACCTCTCAGATGTTGGGAATGTTACTGAATGGAATGAGACGACAAAACTCCGTTTGAGCATTTTGTGTGCGTGTATATAGTCACGCACATCATGTACTGTAATCTGATAAATCACTTAAAATTAATGCTACCTGGATACTGCTTTGAAGTTTCAATGGGTTGGAATTCTAATGCACCATATCTCAAGGCAGACGAGCGCTTACTGTAGGGTTATGAACCTCTTGGGGGAGGGTATATCCCTAAATGGTTGATGAGTTCTCTCTCTCTCTCTCTCTCTCTCTCTCTCTCTCTCTCTCTCTCAATCTCGTTCTTTACAGCAACCACAGATGTCTCTTTAGTATATTTACTGAGGATTGCCAATACGATGGTGTAAGGGCTACAACATAACCAATGTTGCCCTATGAACTATTAATGGTTTGAGGTACAGATATTATGTCCCTCAAGGCAGAAAAACACTTAGTAAAGGATTGTGGAACCTTTTTGGGGGGGGGGGATGCCACTTCAGTGGCAGATGATCCTCTTGTCCTGAGGCTTGATGGTGAGCTTGCTTTTCACTACTGTGGGACGCAAGAAAAGAAAATAACTGATCTTCTTGCTCTAAGTAGACGGAAAATCACAGTGAAAGAGAGTTCATAGTTTGCTGATCCTTAACCTCTATTAAATATTAAATCCTTGGGGTTCTGAGCGTGCATGGATGAGTTGCAGAGACGAAATGTATCATAACTGATTTTATGGACCAGAAAAAGCGTGTGATTGCATCTAGGCTAGCTGAAAGGTAATTTGAGTCAGAGCAGCGTAGCACTTGCAGTGCAGGAAAAATTTGGGGATGAGTAAGATTACAAATGTGTTAATAATGGGGATTGTATAGGCAAAGCAGAGTGTAGTAAGTAGTAAGTGTTGTAGTAAGTGTATAATAGTCTAGGAACTAAAAGCAATGACAGGAAAGAGACTGTATTTTGGAGGGTCTAGTTTTTGCTAGATTTGGTGAATATGAAAAAGTGGCTGTGCTAGGTGCTGAAATGCCAAGATAGTGACTGATTGACATCCAAAGGTGGTGACAAAAAGAGGTGGCATTGTTGGTAAATGTGTAATTTGCTTGGGATATGAATTGATCGTTGTAAATGCATGGTTCCAAAGAATATTCATAAGACTTCTTGGAATGGAAAAATGGCGAAGAAGAAACTGCTAGATCATGTGCCAGTCTGAGTAGATGGAAGAGCAGGTTTATGCCGATTCAAGTTGGGGAAAACAGTATATAATTCTAAGGTTTTAGGAGGTTGGAGAAGAGGAAAGCCTAGAATAAGCTGGTGAAATGTTGTACAAGAGGTATGGGAAATGAACGGTCTCATTACCCAAGAAGTAAGAGTTCAGACAAGATTGTGGTAAATGGCATACTTATTGAAGGTGAAAGGGTATTTGATGCATTACTGATGAATCTCCGGTGTAGGTGTATGATATAGCTAATGTTCTGGAAGTTTTGTGCACAAAGAATTCCTCCACGTTTCAGCACCCTAATGAAAGAAAATGGTTAAGACCATTATTCTGTAATTAGTATGGCGACAACCCCTAGCAAGGGAAACGACAAAACTGCAAATATATATAAATACAGTATAATATAAATTTATATACATATATATATGGATAGTATATATATATATATTATATATATATATATATATATATATATATATATATATATATATATATATATATATATATATATATATATATATATATATACACGAGTATATGGATAGTATAATAAACGAAAGGATTGATAATAACTGTAACAGTTAAGAAATAATGGAGGAAAAGAACTGCCATTAACCGTTCTCAATATAACTGTTAACTGTTTGCTTGAAAAAATATCTAGTGATCCACCACTACCAGCTGATGGGTTCGGAAAATATTTTTGAAAGCCTGACCAACTGGGTATTGAGCTTCAGTTGCTATCCTTTTTAAAACAAAAAGAACAATTAATAATATTTTTACTTACAAACATGAAGCCTCAAATATCACTTAATATCTAATATAATTTTTCGGTATAAACTTTCACATAGGTAACTGTTATTGAATGCTGAATCACTAGCAGGGTCAAATCTTTCAACACAACATTTTTCTAATTTTCTGAACCTTTTCTTCTTTTCACAGTCAAAGTCTCAGAGGAAAAGACAAAAGTCGTTACAACGTTATTCCATTTATATTCCTCTCCTAGCAGCTGTTCCTGCCGCTACTTCATGGCCTTTCCAGCCTAAGAGTAATTCCATAGCGGGGCATAATAGCTTTGAAAGGTCGGCGCGGCCCGAAAAATATGATTGGTCCAGGCAGATTTGGAGACCTACTGCGGCCATAAATAATAATACCAGCCGCGTGGCATTTCGTATCGTCGGGAAGGCGGATGTAGGGGGTTCGTAGGGCGTGGTCTTCCAGCCCTGATTCTCGCATGGGACGTTAACCTCGGCGTTATTATTTTCTCTCGCTGGAGAGGAGAACTCGGTCTGAGGATACTTGTACATGTTGGTTTTTCCAAAGAGATATTTACCGTTTTAGCAATTATGTGCCTCCCAAATTTACTTTCTTGATATGCGACCTCAGTATCTCTAACCAGGTCATTTAAGGGTTTGTCGTTCAATGCTAGCGTGTCGCCTCTTTAACGTCGTCATCGTGTGACCAACTCCGCTGGTTCTCGATTCCTTGGGTCCTTCCTGAGTGGTATAATTTTCCATCACAAGTGTGGTTAAACACTCACTGAAACTTGTTGGGGCATCCTGATTGTCACCCAGTTGGCGATGATCCTTCGAAGGACGTCTGCTTCTTGTCTTCAGGCCGTGGTAGATAGACTGTTATCGAGTTTTTGGTCCTCCTGATTGATGCTCTGGGTTTGGCCGTGAATGTCTTGCTGTTTTTTGCTTAACACATCCTCAGTGATGTCACTGGAGGTATTCTCTGTTAGGCAGCATTTGCCTCACACGTTCTAGTTCTTGGGGGACCGCTCTCCAGGTAGTGTGGATCCTGGTGTAGTGGGAGAAGGCCCTTCTGACGTAGGAATTGACGACGGAATTTTTATACGAGTCAGGACATTTTCCCACTACGTTAAGCTTTCGTGTTGACGGATATGACGTACTCGACAGGCCTTTTTTCTCTGATCGGCATCTGTCTTCTCAGAGAATTGTCAAACCTCATATATATATATATATATATATATATATATATATATATATATATATATATATATATATATATATATATATATATATATATATATATATATATATATATATATATATAATTTCAAAAATATTATACCATCATACTGTTAAATAAAGTAGATGTAATCGTACGAACATTTGCGTACTCATTATCTTCCGAAAATCGGTTTTCTTCGATATGGGATGAATTAAGAGGTAAATAAAACAACAGCCGCTGCCATATTCATCTTTTATGTTGTCCCATGGTGCCTGAATCCACAGATGGTCACAAGGCGCGTGAATGCACTTAGCATCAGACAATCTCCGATGATTCACGCAATGTTCAAACCCACTATTTTCAATGTCACAGGAGAAAGACAAGCGCTGAGCCAAAGATGGAATCCTTTGCAGAAAAACTTTCAGAATATTTGCTCGTTCATATACCTGCACAATCAGGTGGTCAGGGGTGCAGCAACCCTTCCTTACTTACAATGCAACCCTCAATTCTGTCTTGCATGCAGTCTGGCGCTTCCTGTTCCGGCCTTTTTTCAACCCTACCTAGCCTGTACTTTGTCGAACTCCGACTCCTCACTCCTTGTGCTTCTGACGTATATTCTTTAACAGCCTCTTCTATAACAAACCACCTTCAAAATACTCCAGCCTATTTTTTGACCTATGCTTAGCCATATTTCTACATTTCTCACTCTTTCGAATCTCCTTACTCCATTAGAGGAATTTATTTCTGGTGATAGAAATTCATTTCTCGCTATAATGTGGTTCGGATTCCACAACAAGCTGTAGGTCCCGTTGGTAGGTAGCCAATTGGTTCTTAGCCACGTAAAATAAGCCTAATCCTTCGGGCCAGCCCTAAGAGAGCTGTTAATCAGCTCAGTGGTCTGGTTAAACTAAGATATACTGAACTTTGGACACTGAACACACCGGGCGAAAAGAAAATGTAAATGGCGAACTATTCCATATCTTTTGAGCAAAAATGCTTTCATTCCATAATCATCTGTTACATCAAAACCCTCCATTCTTCTTCCAGCCTTAATAACATTTAGTGCTTTTATCTTTCCGGCTCACGCTTACCCTCTTTACCTTAGCTTTGTTATTAATCACTTTCTGTCTTCTTTGATCACAAAGCTTTCACCATTTCTCAATAATATCTACAACTTCTCTCTACTCTCCCCTATCAATAATATATTAACTGCAAACATAAGCCGACCGGACTTCATTCCCGACACATATCTCATCTCCGACTTTCGTCATCATTCCATCCATTAACATTTTAAACTTTAATGAAAACATGAAACTCTCTTAGCTCATACTTGACTTCACTTCGAACAAGTCACCCCGTGCTTCATTTTCATCGATCTCATAACAATTATCTCCTATCTCATATTCGTCCCCAACATCCTCTAAATAGTATTTTTATCTGTCACGTTATAAACGTTCTTCAGGCGAACATATGATATGTGCAGGATTTCCCATGAACACGCGCATGCATACATACATACATACATACATACATACATACATACATTTATATGCATGTATATATAAATACATCTATAATATATATATATATATATATATATATATATATATATATATATATATATATATATATATATATATAATCGCCATGCAGCTTTGGTTCATTCCTCTACAACTCGCGCTGTACTGATCAAAATTTGTCTGAACTACTTTAGTTACATGTTTTCTATTTAAACTTGTTACAACAAGAGCTGGTTGTATTTGCAATTTGAGGTTATTTCCCTTTTTGTGTATTGTTGGTGAGGCAGAGGTGATTCTCGGCTTACCTGTTTCAGTTACTGATTATCAACTTTACTGTTTTTGAACGTCCGTGGCGTCTTTCTTCATATAACAACACATTTACTGTTTTTGGATAGACTACTTATTTGAACTCTTTAGGAAATCTAAAAAGAATTCATTTGTACTATAACGATCTGCATAGGTACTCTTCGACTTCTTGTACCATATACATAAGCAATGCTAAGACATATGACTCTCTCAAAAATGAGTGAAAAATGGAAGCACTTGTTTCTCTAACTCACCCAACGATTTCAATAATGTTGTGGAGTCATAAAATCCCCTACTTACTACAATTCTCCCAAAATGATGGTTACAGATTAAGTTACTTTCGTCTATTTTTTGCCTCTATGACATCGCCTAGTCATGTCATAATATTCGGCCAATGATTATGTAAGAATATAAGGAAAAGTTATGGTTCTGTAACGCTAAAGGTTATGAAATAGTTTTTGGCCTCTAGCCCCACGATGTTAGTTTGTGATGTCATAATCACATTATGGTTAGATAATGAACTATTCTAACCTAACGTGACACATGCAACGAATTAGTCTCTTGAATGTAGGGTTATAAACTCTGTCTTAAAGTTCTCTTTTATTACAGGTTATGAAGTAATTTAATTCACTCTCGTCATTTTGTGACATCATAATCGTAAGATAATAGCCATTAAATTTTTTACCGAGTCCACTGAACGCAGCTAACAATTATCATTACTCGACAGATTATGACTCACATTAAAGACTAGAGTAGATCACATCTGACCTACATCAGTTTTCCAGTGAGCGGGCCATATTGTAAACTTCTAACTTCACATTTCTAACTTAAACCTTCTAACTTCATATTTCTAACTTACACCTTCTAACTACTAACTTCAGGGCCATAAAATAAGTTGATATACCTTTCCTAGGATGCCAATGAGTGACACCAAAATCACTTGATAATGATATCATGAAGTTTTTAAAAGTGCGTTCCACCACAAGCAACATATCTCATTTTCCTGTGTGTGCTCATAAAACTTCTCAACTAATGCGTTAGTAACTAAGTAAATTTTTGTTCTCCTTCACTCTTTAATGACCTCCATGTGAGGCCTCCTGATCGATAGCTTACTACTCGCATGAAACAATTAGCTTTCTATTGTGCTGTTATAAGAGCCACTGCGACTTCTGGTTCTCTTCCATCTAGGATCACACGTCCATTGACTTTCTGCTTATTATTGATTCTTAGTAAGCATGATTCGTCCATATTAGCTCCAGACCTCCAGTTCTGTTTATATATAATCAAAGAGTTAAAATTTTACAGATTTTTAACATGCTATTAATTAAAACCTACGAAAAATAAAAAATGAAAAAAAACGGGATTCTGAAATTATCGGAATTAACCTACCGTGCTGAAAGATATAAATGCAAGATAAAAATAATTTATTTTATATTAATAGCGCTGCTCTGCCACGCCATTTTGAAAACTGTTTGCTTGTTAACAACATATATATAAATATATATATATATATATATATATATATATATATATATATATATATATATATATATATATATATATATATATATATACACATATATATATATATATGTGTGTGTGTGTGTGTGTGTGTGTGTGTGTAAAATGGGGTGAATCACACAAAGTGTGAGGGGTGCTGTGGAAGTTTTACTGCACAGAAACTCATCCACAATTCAACAGTCAAAGTCCGAATGTATCCGAGACCGTTGACTTGATTTTTCTCTGGAGCCATCCCTTGTTTAAGTAATATATATACATATATATATATATATATATATATATATATATATATATATATATATATATATATGTATATATATGTGTGTGTGTGTCTTTTATATCTACTCTTAATAAGATCTCAACCATTTGTAAATTTCCACAGGAGAGACCCACAGCTTTAGAACACACAGACGCATGCACACACAAACACACACACAAAGAAGCTTGCCGAGTACACAATGTACACTTGAGGTACACGTCTCCAAGGTTCAGCAAGACGAAGCAGATTTCAAGTCTCCGTTTTGCCCCACGTGACCTTGGGTCCAGATTTCGCAAATAAGTGAGCGCTACTCGATGATCATAATGATTATGGGTACGGTTGCTGGCCACATTCCCGTAACGATATTTGATAATATTAGTGATGATCATGATTGATGTATCGTTAATGATGCCAAATTGATGATTATGATGGCAACAATGGTCATGATGATAATAAACGGTTTAGTTATGAAAGTACCAGTTTATAATGATGACATATCCTGATAGCCATGACGGTATAATGATGATGATTAAAACTGACTATTACGACAGCGATGATGAAGACAGGGGTAGAGATGATGGGATGAATGGTGGTAGTAGTGATGATAGTGCTACGTACAGTAGTGAAGTTAAGTATTCCTTAGTTTCACCACACCACTGAGCTGATTAACAGCTCTCCTAGGGCTGGCACGAGGGATTACATTTATTTTACGTGGCTAACAACCAACTGGTTACCTAGCAACGGGACCTACAACTTATTATGGAATCCGAACCACATTATAACGAGAAATGAATTTCTATCACCAGAAATAAATTTCTGTAATTCTTCATTGGCCGGTCGGAGAATCGAACGCGGGCCCAGCAGAGTGCTAGCCGAGAACGATACCAACCCGTCCTATGAGGAACTCTGTACAGTAGTGAAGATAAAAAGGGGGACTGTAACTGTGATGATAATCACGACAATGATGAAATCGTTTTAATTACTACTTTGGCAAATAACGAACAAAACACTCATTGCTTTCATGACGAAGATATAAACGCGTCGAATAAGCCAAATTAAGGTCGTTTTTTGAGAGAGAGAGAGAGAGAGAGAGAGAGAGAGAGAGAGAGAGAGAGAGAGAGAGAATCGGGGTGGGAGGGGGGCAGGCGGTGGCAGGCCATTAGGCCTTCAGGCTAAGTAAAAATATCCTGTACCCAGAGATATACTTTGCGCTCGGACGTAAACGAAACCAGATTAAGTCATGATATTCATTTTTTTCTGCCAGAAAAAAAGGGAAACGTTTTATTTTGTTGAAGACGCCACTTAACTCCTTTCATCCTCAGAACAGACCTCGACAACGCTAATCGTTTTCGTAAGCTATTAACACGAAGAGGAAACGAGAAAATTCGCCCCGATATCGGACTGGAAGACTAAAAAAATAGCTTTACTTTGAGCAATTTTCTCTACGGTGGCAAAATACCTATATACCTTAATCTCGGGTGTGACTTAGGCGAATGGGCCCTACCGTAATTTACGAGCACCGCAACCCCTCGAAAAATCTCAGTTTGCGTGATAAGCTGTTTTGAGGCAGGTGATACCGCGCTTTTTTTACCCTCTACTCAGGATAAGCCATGTCAGTTCTAAGCTGACAGCGCGGTGAGATTCTTTATAAGTACATAAATTCAAATGGTTGTATTTCGCAAATGCCCGCCAAGGCTAACCTTCCTTAACATTAGCAACTTGAAGCGACCAAGAGTGTGCACAAGAACCCTATATTTAGTAATTACGGAAACATTTTTTTAAGCAAACATAAATATTATATATTCTTTCAGTTACCAGTCCAGTGTAGAGAATCACCAACTATCTTATAATATAAGTTGTGAACAACAGCGCTACTGCACAACGACTTGAAGACGTTTAAATGCGATGCCTCGTAGGTGTTTAACTAAAAAAAAACATTGCACATAAAACGACAGTACTTACCTGATTGAAGTTATATATGTGTCATCTACATTAGACTGCTTTCCTTTCATCATCGCATGACAATAGCACGCAGAAAACATGAATGACTGCTTGTGCTCGAGAATCACTTCGGATAAGACTACTATTTCATTCTAGGTTAAGAGTTACGACTCTTAAAATTGCTAAGATAATGAAAAGTAGGATAATGCGAAGCACCTATCATGCATAGTACTCATGTTATCTAATAACATAATAGATAATAGCAGGTGTCGAAACATCCATCTCCTGTCTGCTAGCCCTTCGACTTATCCCAAAATAAAGAATTCCCAAAGTTAATTATCATAACACTCTACGGCATTTATATATCTAACAGGCACCAATGAGTTCAAAAATTGTCATCATGGATACTACTACAACTTAATTTCACAAAGATGAGAACACAAATACTTACCCACTTTTCCTCTCTCTCTCTCTCTCTCTCTCTCTCTCTCTCTCTCTCTCTCTCTCTCTCTCTCTCTCTCCCCAATAGGCAACAAGCACAGGGACAGAAACAAATGGATACGAGTGTTGAAAACTAGATGGCATTTTGATTGATCTATAATCACAACACTTCAGTCATGCAAATCAGGACCAGATGAAGAGGACCGCTGCGGAGGGGTTGAATTAAACAAAGTGAGGGTGGCATTGTCGGGGTCGTGCCGATGGTGTCGTCGGGCACTCGGTCTGCTTTCGCACCGTACGGGCACTGAAGAACAGAGTTATTTTCGGCTGAGACGTGTCCCGTTTTAGCTACTTAAACATTTTCTTGATATGGCGCTACGGCTGCGTCAGTGCCTACGCTCACTTTTGTCCAACGAACCGCTGGGGAATTTTAATGATGCAGTTCGTAGACCCCTGAGAATGATGAGTGATGCCTCTGCTGAAACTTCCATACTTGTACAGGTTTTCAAGTTTATCCTTCCTTCTCTTCCTCTTACCGGGGTCTTCATCGGGTTCATGAGCTGAGTCCTCAGTTAGATGACTTTTACTTTCATCAGCCACCATACAGTCAAATCATTTGTCTCCTACCTGCTTTGTTTGATCAAGATTTGGCTGTAGGATTCTTTACAGGATTTTTAAAGACCCCAAAATGATTTATACCTTCTCACGAGATATTTTTTCCAGCATTCATTAACAGTTTTAGTCGTCAATTTTATAGAACATTAAGCAATGGGCAATTTTAAATCTTACAAGAATTGCTGGTATATTTTTCCATTGTTTCATATGGCGCAGCCCAAAGAGGTTTCCTGCACCTTTGCGAACAAGGGGTTTGAATGCCAAATTAAACCTGGGTACAATGCTGGCTCTGAGATTTAGGCTTACTGTTGGGGTTAACTACACAATGTTGGTGTCACGGTAATGAATCTGAGCAGTGTTGGAAGGTGTAATCCATTATTCAGATATAAGAGTACTCTAAATGAAAGCCCTTCGCTTCACAGGTATTTTCTGATCTCTTACAAAAAGCCCTTTTGGAACTACCTAAAAAAGTGTACTAGTTGTCCACACTGTCCTATCAAACATCCTGAGCACTAACAACTGGAATTTTACCCACCCCTCTAAAGATAGTTCGATGATAAGTTTTTTAAACAACACCAATGAAAAAAACCGTACTTGCACGAAGTTGAAATGCCTGACGGTCCTTGCTGGACTTCTCATGCCTATAACTAATGAAGTCCGTGCCCGGACGGCATTTTATTTTTTAAATACGTTGTTTTAAACACAACTGATACCTGGTCTGGTACATATCCTACCTATGATGTTAAAATCTTCAGAGAAAGCCTTCTCTGCCACACTGTCTACTCAGCTGCTCGCTAAATAATTATCTTTCATTTCATTTCATTTATTTATTAAGAATTACCACCTGAAATGTTCACTCCATCATTTATGCGTATCTGAGTATGCTAGTTACCTTATAACTATTATCTATCGTTTCGAAGGAAAGTAAAGGCTATATAACGTTCACATGAAGCCGTTATTAAACTTCCTCATATAACGAAACGTAAATTCATTCGAACAGAACACGAAGCTCTTTGCACTTGCAAATATTATCTTCATGAATTTATGAACAATTTCTGCTTTCTCAGGGTCTTCTTCCGGTTTTCAGGAACGCTTTCACTTACCGAAGAAACAGAACTGTTTCAGGGATAAAATACCTGTCAAGGACCCTATAAACAAGATATGAGGTTAAGTGTGAGCTCTTCTGACGCATGCATCTACAAAGTGAACGATTGATGGTTTTGCCACTCAACCTCGCATGCCATGTCAAGCAACTAGTTGTTATTTATCCATTTTATTTTCTGTATGTCGTCTCAGTTTATTGCTTCTCTTTTGTCAACACAGTTAAGTACATACTGTGCTATTTTTATTGTCAATTTCAGACCTTTCATAACTGTCATAAAAACAATCCCTTGTAGTGCTTTCTTTTGGGACTCTCATAAAAGACACGACCACAATCGCGTATTCAGCCAAGATCATAGCGCTTAAGGAATTCATATCTTTCTTAGTTTTCCTCATTCTTTTTTTTTATTCTTTCCAGTATAGAATATGTCGTACAATGTATTTACTATATATTTAGCAAAAGTTTACTTTGTTTCCGGGACTCGAACCCTTGTTGGCGCGGCAATGGAATGATTTACCTCGATGACTCGGCAATGGAATGATTTAGGAATTTGTTTGACGATTTATAGCGACCGAGCGAATTCGCAAGCAAATAAATTTATATATCCGTTGAAAAAAGTACAGCTACAACATTAAGCAACGCTGGATCTGGCCAGTACTTGAAGGGGTAACCCTCTAAAAACGCTGATCGCTTTCGGCACATATGCCTTTTGAACAAAAGTTAAGTATACCTTAGTTTAACCAGACCACTGAGCTGATTAACAGCTCTCCTAGGGCTGGCCCGAAGGATTAGATTTATTTTACGTGGCTTAGAACCAATTGGTTACCTAGCAACGGGACCTACAGCTTATTGTGGGATCCGAACCACATTATGACGAGAAATGAATTTCTATCACCATAAATAAATCCCTCTAATTCTTCCTTAGCCGGTAGGAGAGTCGAACGCTGGGCCAACAGCGTGCTAGGCGACATACGTAGGGGAATGCTAGGGGCTTGCAACCTCATCCTGAGAATATTTGGAGAGGACTGGAAGGATGGCAACTCTAGAACCACCCGTAAAGGCGTTTAGTGAAAAAAATACACATATCCTCACAATCTAGTGTCTATGAAGTACGTTCCAATTCCGAGAGGGCGAGAGTTCAAATCACCGAAAAGGACGGAGAAATTTCAACGCACCTGGTTAAAAAGCCACTGTATCTCCGTTGACCTGTCTGAAGTCAATTGTACCCAGTTGTTTATAAAGCAGCTTCAAATATATCAATCTGACTGCGACGCATTTTTCGTCGTGTCTTGTATATAGGAGAATATAGACCCACCTGTATTGTCCACGAACTAGTGTACTTGTTCAGTTCAAAATGACGGCAATATATCAGTAATTCTATAACAGGATTGCCAGAAAAAATATATTACGTATGTTATGTTGCACTGTATATTTCTTGAAATTGTAGAAGAGTTATACGTGGCGTCAATTACACCCAGAAAATTCAATATATGGATGCACATTAAATTTTGTGTGGAAAGATTTTGCAGGTTTCCTCAAGAAGAGTACAAAATGAAGGGCGCTACACAACAACAACAACAATAACAACAACAACAACAACAAAAACCCTCTGACTGCCAAATAGTATACCAAAGTGTATTAAACGTCTCACGGCATCACATTCTGTGTAGACTACGTACTATATATATATATATATATATATATATATATATATATATATATATATATATATATATATATATATATATATATATATATATATTATATATAGATGATATAGATATATATATAGATATATGCATATATACATATATACATATATATACACATACACATACATATATATCTACATGTGTATATATATATACATATGTATTGCATCTACCTGGAATAAGCACATTCATTCCCAACCTGCTCCCATTTATCCTCAGGGCCTATAATCTGGACTCCGTCACCTCTTCGGTTTTAAGCCTCTCTTAATCTCTCCCAATTTTTCCCCTCTTTTCTTTTAGGCCTAACCTTTACAAACGGCTCAGGGATGCCATGCCTCTCTACCGTCAAATTATCACTAAGAACTGGAAAGATGAATGTATCTGGTAAACAGAAAATCACAGTCATTATTATTATTATATTATTATTATTATTATTATTATTATTATTATTATTATTACTATTATTATTATTATTAATCAAAATAACTACATATTCATATATAGTGACGCAAAAAGGACATCAACTCGTTGACCAAGTTTACGCAGAAAAAAAATGTCCATCTGTGAAATAAAAAAAAAAAAAACCCAAGGCATGAGGACACATAACATGTGAGTAATTTACAGAAAAGCACTAGAAGGAGTTAAGCGATAATATAGCCCGCATAACGCCCTTAAGCATCAGATAACCTTCGCATAACGCTCTCTGAGGGTCAAGAGTCGCTGAGGGAACTGGGTCTAATAAGAAAGTGAATAACCACAACAAGAAATAAGGAAAGGAGAGATACGTTCTTGGGGTAAAGGTTAACATTACAATCAATACGTGACAAGTTTACGAAAGAAAGGGAGTCATTGTAAAAATTCATGACTGACATATGGCTGGAAAGATTGTCCAATAAACTTACTTCCCACCGCCACCAACTGCCTTCATAAAAAATACAAAAAAACCGTAAAACGCTGACATCTTACAAATCAATTTCCCATCTACAGATGATACTTCTGACATCGCTCCTATATCCTCAAAGGGCACAAGAGCGAAAAACATCCAGCTACTGTCGTACGGAAGATACTACAATCCTCATACATGCAAATTAGTCAAGCATCTGATTTTCCATCTCCTAATAAGCATAAACAAACCCACAACATTTTTTAGTTTTCTAGTCATGGACTGATTTCTCACCTGTCAAACGAAAATTTATCAATTGGGATCTCTCTCTCTCTCTCTCTCTCTCTCTCTCTCTCTCTCTCTCTCTCTCTCTCTCTCTCTCTCTCTCTCTCTCTCTCTCTCAACATTAAGAGCGAGTGTACTAGTTCTGCTAACAGACAAAGGCAATTGATCCACTGTACCAATCTTTCTCGAGCACATAAATATTGCAACTGAGGAGCTGAGAAACCTTGGGTAGTAAAAGCATTTCAGAAGAGGTGGTTATCAAAGCCATCATTTGACATTCAAGTGACAAGCAAAATATCCTAAGACGTATGAACCCACAAAACTCATGCTCTGCCTCTTGGTGTTCAGAAAAAGAACTTTTTAGGGGGGCCAGTGCCAAGGTAAATCGGTTTAAATGATTAAGACAATATGACATTGTAATTTACCCCTGAACTAGTTTCGCAAGTCCTCCCTTCTGATTCCCTTGCTTCACATGTTAATTACGGGGGGCGGGGGGCCGGGGGAGAAATCCCTCCTCTCTCTCTTTTCTATGAAGAAAAAATCATTTGAATAACCGGAAATTTTTTTTGTCAAACTTGAAGCAAATATATTTTCTGTAACGTTTTATAAAAAAATAACCTAAATAAATCTGAATAACTTTCGTATCTAAAGCTTAAGAAAAACTCCTCCGATTTAGAGAGATTCCATTATTATTATTCACTGAAGTGAACATAAAACAGTCTTTACTCTTCTTACTACCTTTGCTAATAAGCTTCCTTAATGACCCTCTTCGATCTGCACGCTCGTATATTTGCATGCCTCATAAACTGCCTTTGCAAGAATATCCTTGTTGGCATTTGTGAAGAAAATCTGGCTTCAGTCTGCCTCTCGGCAACAACTTTTCAGACAGCTATGAAGGAAAAGGCTTCAACCTGCCTCTTGAAAAACGCTTTGTTGTCACTGGAGGCTGTATACTTAATTTCATTCGCAGCATTCTTCGCTCAATTTGATTTGCCTAGGTAATACTGTACTTGATGATTCTGAGGATTCCTCAATGCTTGGTGCTATCCTCAACTCCAGACTTTCTTTTTTATAGCATTTAAAAACATATATCTAACGATACCAGAAAATAAGGTATTGACTGTAAGGCTCCTATATCTGCAAAGATGATATCAATGCTAAATGATTCAGATTTTTTGTTCTAATAATCATTATTGCAATAAAGGTCCACTGGTTAGGACTCAACAACCTTCCGAATATTCAACTTTATGACAAGATTTTTCGAAGAGGTGGTTTCCTTAGTCCCAAAAAGTATTAATATTTAGACCTCCTCCAAAACATATATCTATACTGGCTACTCACTTTGCGCAGTATTATTTTCCTAATTCATTTTTCGGTACCATAAGTGTTTCATTCCGTCTACTGCACAAATGTGGAATGGTCCACCATACAGTACAGTACTGGTTATCTGATTTGGAACTGTTGTGTTTACAAATATATATATATATATATATATATATATATATATATATATATATATATATATATATATATATATATATATATATATGCATATATATACACATATATATGTGTGTACTGTATGTGTATGTATAATTATATATATATATATATATATATATATATATATATATATATATATATATATATATATGTATGTATATATATATATATATATATATATATATATATATATATATATATATATATATATATATATATTACTATCTTGATTTATATTATGTTTTCTTTCTGTTTTCTTTTCGTTTGCACAGGGGCACTCTATTTTTGGAAAACTTTCTTTACAAATTTGTCACCTTGCATGCTTTCTCCACATGAATAATATTAACGATTATAACTTTTCCGCTCTCTTCCAACTCGTTGTTCTTCATATTCTTTCAGTAACGGGTAATGATATACTTTTCTCACGTGCGTCAGTGAATTACAGGGACTGCAACGCAGTGTCTGGTCCGACCTGCATGTAATTGCTTGGTAGTTTTGTTCCCGGCAGTGGAAGCCCTAAATTTTACTCTGGGTCACGTGTCTAGCTTCCTGAAATAAGGCATGACCATCACTTGGTCCGGTTTTCTTCTAAAAACCTGATATGACTGGCGAATCCCCACCCTGCATGTCTGATCTTTGAACGCATGTGTCCACAAAACGTATGTCAATATGTACCTCATATCAACTGTGAGATGTCTGATCATATTATTGTGGTTTTCACTTCTCTTCTCTTTACATGACTGAGAGATTCAGTTTTATCGTTTCATCAAATCTTTTAAGGTGCTTTCAGCCAAAGAGGTAGAGCCTATACAGTGACTCATTTAACGAGTCATCGCATGGCCTTCCACAGTTCCCGATTGTGAAGTCTTTGGTTTGAGCCTGCACTCTGGCACATTTTTCGTTTTTATCACTTATTTTCTGTAGTTTATTGTTTAGTGGTTAGTCATCAACTAAATATATTTTAATTCTCTCTTAAACTTATTTAAACTAGCAGCGTCACACAATTTTTTTATATATTCTACTCGACTCTACTCTACGGGAACTTGGTGGTCAAGTACATAAGAATAAATGCAATCTTTAAGAACAACAATAACAATACAGACTGTCCTTTTGTAAGCTGGGATCAAGACACAAAAGAAGTGGTACTGGGGTACACCGGTCACGTACCATCTGCAGATGAATCACCTGAAATCGCCCCGCTGTAACACCCATGGAAACGCGTAATCTTGATTGGCCATTTCAAGCACGCAACAGGAAACCAAGCAAAACCTTACTGGCATCTCTACGGCTCATTTTTTGAGACATTAAACAAAGTAGAGCAGGGACTCGGGTGTATTTCTCTGTCTTGAAAAAGGGGAGAGTTTTATTGTTAAAATGCCATTTTCCTTCCAAGCACCGCAAGCGAGAGGTATTCGATTTAATATGATTCATTAGTTCTTCATTGGTGTGGTGGGTAGAGCTTAAGGCTAGCGCGCTGTTGGCCCAGCGTTCGACTCTCCGACCGGCTAAGGAAGAATTAGAGGAATTTTTTTCTGGTGATAGAAATTCATTTCTCGTCATAATGTGGTTCGGATCCCACAATAAGCTGTAGGTCCCGTTGCTAGGTAACCAGTTGGTTCTTAGCCACGTAAAATAAATCTAATCCTTCGGGCCATCCCTAGGAGAGCCGTTAACCAGCTCAGTGGTCTGGTTAAACTAAGATATACTTAACTTAATATGATTCATTTAGGCTTACCCAACGTCGTGTCTGACGATCAACACAGGAAGTATCATTATCATTTTTCTTCACTACAGAAAGAAGTGCTGCTTTAAACCATTTACATATAAAAATAACCTCAGATAAGGATTACGAAATAATTTTATTATGTCAGTGACTTCCGGTCAGACTGCCGGATGTTGCTATTTCAATTCAAGCATATCCCCACACAGACTCAGTAAAGAGTACGCACAGAGTCAGTGAAGGGTATGTATAGAGCCAGTAAAATGTACGCAGTCGGTAAAAAGTCAGTGTAGGGTATGCACAGCAAAGGTACGCACAGTCAGTAAATGGTATGCACAGAGCCAATAAGGGTACGCAAAGTCAATAAAGGGTACGCAGAGTCACTATAGGGTACGCACAGAGCCAGTAAATGGTACGCATAGTCAGTAAAAAAATTTAAGTATATCTTAGTTTAACCAGACCACTGAGCTGGTTAACAGCTCTCCTAGGGCTGGCCCGAAGGATTAGACTTATTTTTACGTGGCTAAGAACCAACTGGTTACCTAGCAACGTGACCTACAGCTTATTGTGGAATCCGAACCACATTATGACGAGAAATGAATTTCTATCACCAGAAATAAATTCCTCTAATTCTTCATTGGCGGCTCGGAGAGTCGAATGCTGGGCCAACAGCGTGCCAGTCGAAAGCTCTAACACCCCTTCAAAGAAGAACTATAGTCAGTAAAGGTACACAGAGTCAGTAAAGGGTATGCACAGAGTCAGCAAAGGGTACACAGGGTCAGTAAAGGGTACACAGTCAGTAAAGGGTACACAGAGTCTGCAATGGGTATGCACAGAGCCAGTAATGGGTACCCAGTCAGTAAAGGGTAAGTACAATCAGTAAAGGGTACGCACAGAGTCAGTAAAGGGTATGGACAGTCAGTGAAGGGTACGCAGAGTCAGCAAGGAGTACGTACAGTCACTAAAGGGTACGCACAGAGTCAGCAAAGGATATGCACTGAGCCAGTAAAGGGTACACAGAGTCAGTAAAGGGCATGCACAGTCAGTAAAGGGTACGCACAGATTCAGTAAAGGATACGCACAAAACCAGCAATGGGTACCCAGTCAGTAAAGGGTGCACACAAAGTCAGTGAAGAGTACGCACAGTCAGTAAAGGATGCACACAGAGCCAGTAAAGGGTACACACAGGGTCAGTAAACGGTACACAGAGTCAGTACAGGGTACGCGCAGAATCAGTAAAAGGTATGTTTTCTGGGCGGAGGCAGAAGCTACCTTAACCTTAA
Source organism: Macrobrachium rosenbergii (assembly GCA_039081455.1). Classification (NCBI taxonomy): domain Eukaryota; kingdom Metazoa; phylum Arthropoda; class Malacostraca; order Decapoda; family Palaemonidae; genus Macrobrachium; species Macrobrachium rosenbergii. The sequence continues at coordinate 19,302,292 of JANJGK010000023.1, forward strand.
CCAACCAACCAATTTAATCAGTAGAAGGTGCTACAGGTAACTTATACTAATCAACGATTAAGTGCAATATCTATAGCACAGGTATGTCAGCTAAGTGAATTCTGACCTAAGACCAAAAAGCAAGGTGTAAGATATGTCAATACATTGTAAAATATTCAAAACTACTTTTTTAAAGGTCAAGCGTACATGACTAACGTTGCCAAGACTATTATTATTATTATTATTATTATTATTATTATTATTATTATTATTATTATTATTATTATTATTATTATTATTATTATTATTATTATTATTATTCAGAACGTATTATTACTTTTATGAGCAAACCTAAAAGATGATTAATTTGGAAAGTAAGCTTTTACTGAAGCGAGGGCTTATATGTGATGAATGGAAAACATATAGATAATAAATAAAGACAAAAAAAGTTAAAAATTAACTCAAAAGCGCAACGTCTCTCCAACTCAAGGATTAAAAAAAAAACCTTCAGCAATACTTGCGTGACGAAAATCAAAGACCCCGGCTACTGGGTAGTATCAGGTCGTGGCACTCAAACAGAATGTACACACTGCCGTTCTGTACTGGCACTGAAGGAGACGAAACCGTCTTTTGGTGGATAAGAGCTCATACTTCTACATCAGGCCTCGCGTCCCTTTCGAAACCGTGTCACATTTAGTGGTCGCCTTTGGGCAAGGGCCTGTACTGGCTTAATCTAAACCAACCAATCATGGAGATGGTTGTAGGGGGCGGGGTTAAGTTTCCGGCGCAAGATGACCTAACAGGATACTTTTAGGCAATGGAATAAATCCAAATTCTCACTGTTAAGAAAAAGGAAATCCTGTAATGCAAGCAATATTGGCAAACATAAAAGCACCCAAAGTTTGGTAAGGCCCAGTATCTTAACAACGGTAGCAAAAACGATCTGAAGATTTCTCATTAGCATATCATCTCCTAAGATACATTAAGCATTAACATGATCACCTCCACAGGAACAAAACGCGCTAAAATCGTCACCTCCGTTCGTAAAATAAGCCTTAACAATACCTAGTTGTTTTGGCAGAATATCCGACATTTTTATCAAAAGCCGTGAAATAAAGAAGCTTAAGTTCGAAGGTGACATTGAGTATCCCCAAAATATTATTCAGAATCATGTGCAGAGCGATGCATGCAAAAGTAATCATGGAGTGTGAGATTGGCTAATCAAAACAGCCAAGAGACGGTAGTGTGGTTAACTTTTGTCAATTACAGGCAAAGTATATGTATAACTTCAGTCGACATATGCTGTGTGCGATAATTCACAATTACGTTCATCCTTGGTATTCAGATCTTCCCCAGATAACATCATTTACCATGTAGCATTAAATATAAAGTTAACTCTGGCAATGTTGCCTTTTCTTCAGGAAGTTTAATACTACTGAGTTTTCTAGAAGTTTTATTCCAGTTTCATTCAAACTATGAAATGATTTTCATAATCCTGTCACTGACGCCTTGGAACTACAGAAGTTCAAACTTCGTGCTGACAAGAGTCTCACTAGATAAAGTTTATCTGTCAAATTCATTTTATTTTCTTATTATTTTAAACTTCCTACCGACGTGAATCTCACTACATGAAGTTAACTTGTCAAATTCATTTTATTTTCTTATTTATTTTATCTATTGTTATTGACCTAACTGTTTTTTGTTTTCTTTCATGGCTTATTCTTTACATTTCAATTTCATTTATCTGTACTGGAATGTTTTCCCTTTTGGGGCCTCTGGGCTTGTAGCATTTTACTTTTCCAGTTAAAGTTATATAGCATACCTTGTACTGTAATGGTAAATAATAATAAAAAGAAATGTATGAAACTAAACCAGTATATTCAGATTCATAACAAAACTTTTTCCATGTGAAAAGTGCAGCTAAGACGAGAGATTATGTTCACACCTTTAATAAACACAGGAAATTTCATTCGTCCCTTGAATAAAGTTGACATCCCATTTATCAGGATTTTAGGGTTTGAAAAAGAAAAGATTAATTAGGGATTTTGAACCAGATTATGTCTGTGATGGATTTACTTTTGTTTATCATCAGGGAATTGTCAGAAGACTACAAAGAATATGCATTCATTACACTTTCTACTCCACACACCCACCTCTCTCTCTCTCTCTCTCTCTCTCTCTCTCTCTCTCTCTCTCTCTCTCTCTCTCTCTCTCTCTCTCTAAGTCTTATCTATCGCGTGGTTATCCTACTGTTATTATTTTCCGTTCACTTTTATTATATGAAACTTGTTTGTAAGAAGCAGGAAAGTTTGTTACTGCTGTGGTCAAGCTTCCTTTGGTAAACTATAAACGCCTCTCGATATTACATCATAAACTAATATATGTAACATTGGGTGAAAAAATGGACTAAGTTCAATTTTCACATTCAGTGGATAAATCTCTCTCTCTCTCTCTCTCTCTCTCTCTCTCTCTCTCTCTCTCCATATACAGTATACTGTACATAAAAAGAGGGGGAATACATGAGAAAACATGTGCGCCGTCCATATAGCTCGCATTCGCCAGGTCCAAGGGTGGTGTATCGTTTGGCCGCTACCTAATTAATAAATATATATATATATATATATATATATATATATATATATATATATATATATATATATATATATATATATATATATATATATATATATATATATATATATATATATACTATATAAGATGTATATACATATATATATATATACATATATATATATATATATATATATATATATATATATATATATATATTTACATATACAACATAAATAAAGATAAAATCCACGAAGGAAACGGAAACACTGGCGTGCTGAAAGGCCTTGCAGCACTCCAGTGTTTCCCTTTCCTTCGTGGATTTTGTCTTTACTTATATATTCATCACGTTCCAGATTTTCGTGATTCAGTTATACATATATATACATAATATAATATACATTATAAAAGGTGTATATACATATATATATCTATATATATATGTATATATACATATATGTATATATATATAATTTGCATGCCATGAATAGCAGAATCCTTAAAATGCAAAGCAATATTTCATGGTGTTTGTACATTACGAATATTCATATGATAAACAGACACGCACCACCGACTTCTTAAAAAGAGACTAACAGTCACAAAACGTGATGGAAACCCAAGAACTGGCCACCTTGGAGACGCCTATTACATAATGGACAGATACAGTCATACTACAATCATGCATTTCAGTCTGCAATCCTAGTTCACCATAAATGCTGCAATGTTTTATTTAAAAATGTATCCTTTTCCGGTTTCGAAATCTGACCGCTGATGAATACTTTTGTCTCAGTCACGTAAAGCGTTGACGCATTAAGGATCACTTGAATTAATAACGGCATATGAAGTTTTTTTAACAACCTTATTTCGTAGTTTGTTTGATCTTATTATTTTTCTTTGTTGTTTCTCTCTTGTAGTTTTTTTTTTTTTTTTTTTTAAGTACTATTTGGGTACCGGGCTGCTTTCCTTATTGGGGCGTATGGGCCTGTACCAGTCTGCGTTTCAACTGGAGTTACAGTTTGGCTAATAATAATAATAATAATAATAATAATAATAATAATAATAATAAAAGACCGGATCAAACCATGGAGCAATCTATTGACAATATATGATAATGAATTACGCAGATTATGAAATCATCGGCTGAAAGCTATTTAAAGACATGTGGCAAACTTAGAGAGACTTTGCTTCTTATTAATTTGTAACACAGTATGATATGTATACTCATACTGCCGTATAATTATAGCGTCAGTCATCTGCAGAATCAGAATACAACTAAATGTATTTTTATAGATATAAATAACTTTTTTCACTGGATCGAGTTTCAGTAGAGTGGAGAAATTCTAATGTGATGATTAAATTCAGCATAAAATGACAATACTAAAAAAAATACTAAAAAACGCGACTTCACATTCCTAGTCAATTTCTTCAGTGTGTTTTGTATTTAATAAGTAATGGATGTCCATCGTGACCGCCCATCATTTAGCAGTGCCCTGACAGAAGGGTAGGACAAAGGGTAGGTCATAATGCCAGCGGAAATGGAAGTTTCACTTCTCTAAGGAGGGCAGGCTATAAGAACTATGGAAAACAGGAGAAACATGGAACGCACGAAAACAAAATAAAAGTCCTCCGAAAAGTGTCAAGTCACGTAAACAGAACAAAGTCTTCCAAAAAGGGAGTCAAGAATTACGAAAACAGAATAGTCTTCCGTAAAGAGAGTTAAGTCCTTACGAAAACAGAATAGTCTTCCGTAAAGAGAGTTAAGTCCTTACGAAAACAGAATAGTCTTCCGAAAAGAGAGTTAAGTCCTTACGAAAACAGACTAGTCTTCCGAAAAGAGAGTTAAGTCCTTACGAAAACAGAATAGTCTTCCGTAAAGAGAGTTAAGTCCTTACGAAAACAGAATAGTCTTCCGAAAAGAGAGTTAAGTCCTTACGAAAACAGAATAGTCTTCCGTAAAGAGAGTTAAGTCCTTACGAAAACAGACTAGTCTTCCAAAAAGAGAGTTAAGTCCTTACGAAAACAGAATAGTCTTCCGTAAAGAGAGTTAAGTCCTTACGAAAACAGAATAGTCTTCCGAAAAGAGAGTTAAGTCCTTACGAATACAGAATAGTCTTCCGTAAAGAGAGTTAAGTCCTTACGAAAACAGAATAGTCTTCCGAAAAGAGATTTAAGTCCTTACGAAAACAGACTAGTCTTCCGAAAAGAGAGTTAAGTCCTTACGAAAACAGAATAGTCTTCCGAAAAGAGAGTTAAGTCCTTACGAAAACAGAATAGTCTTCCGAAAAGAGAGTTAAGTCCTTACGAAAACAGAATAGTCTTCCGAAAAGAGAGTTAAGTCCTTACGAAAACAGACTAGTCTTCCGAAAAGAGAGTTAAGTCCTTACGAAAACAGAATAGTCTTCCGAAAAGAGAGTTAAGTCCTTACGAAAACAGACTAGTCTTCCGAAAAGAGAGTTAAGTCCTTACGAAAACAGAATAGTCTTCCGAAAAGAGAGTTAAGTCCTTACGAAAACAGAATAGTCTTCCGAAAAGAGAGTTAAGTCCTTACAAAAACAGAATAGTCTTCCGAAAAGAGAGTTAAGTCCTTACGAAAACAGACTAGTCTTCCGAAAAGAGAGTTAAGTCCTTACGAAAACAGAATAGTCTTCCGAAAAGAGATTTAAGTCCTTACGAAAACAGACTAGTCTTCCGAAAAGAGAGTTAAGTCCTTACGAAAACAGACTAGTCTTCCGAAAAGAGAGTTAAGTCCTTACGAAAACAGAATAGTCTTCCGAAAAGAGAGTTAAGTCCTTACGAAAACAGAATAGTCTTCCGAAAAGAGAGTTAAGTCCTTACGAAAACAGAATAGTCTTCCGAAAAGAGAGTTAAGTCCTTACGAAAACAGAATAGTCTTCCGAAAGGAGAGTAAAGTCCTTACGAAAACAGAATAGTCTTCCGAAAAGAGAGTTAAGTCCTTACGAAAACAGAATAGTCTTCCGTAAAGAGAGTTAAGTCCTTACGAAAACAGAATAGTCTTCCGAAAAGAGATTTAAGTCCTTACGAAAACAGACTAGTCTTCCGAAAAGAGAGTTAAGTCCTTACGAAAACAGAATAGTCTTCCGAAAAGAGAGTTAAGTCCTTACGAAAACAGAATAGTCTTCCGAAAAGAGAGTTAAGTCCTTACGAAAACAGACTAGTCTTCCGAAAAGAGAGTTAAGTCCTTACGAAAACAGAATAGTCTTCTGAAAAGAGATTTAAGTCCTTACGAAAACAGACTAGTCTTCCGAAAAGAGAGTTAAGTCCTTACGTAAACAGACTAGTCTTCCGAAAAGAGAGTTAAGTCCTTACGAAAACAGAATAGTCTTCCGAAAAGAGAGTTAAGTCCTTACGAAAACAGAATAGTCTTCCGAAAAGAGAGTTAAGTCCTTACGAAAACAGAATAGTCTTCCGAAAAGAGAGTTAAGTCCTTACGAAAATAGACTAGTCTTCCGAAAAGAGAGTTAAGTCCTTCCGAAAACAGAATAGTCTTCCGAAAAGAGAGTTAAGTCCTTACGAAAACAGAATAGTCTTCCGAAAAGAGAGTTAAGTCCTTACGAAAACAGAATAGTCTTCCGTAAAGAGAGTAAAGTCCTTACGAAAACAGAATAAAGTCTTCCGAAAAGAGAGTAAAGTCCTTACGAAAACAGAATAAAGTCTTCCGAAAAGAGAGTAAAGTCCTTACGAAAACAGAATAAAGTCTTCCGTAAAGAGAGTTAAGTCCTTACGAAAACAGAATAAAGTCTTCCGAAAAGAGAGTTAAGTCCTTACGAAAACAGAATAAAGTCTTCCGAAAAGAGAGTTAAGTCCTTACGAAAACAGAATAGTCTTTCGGAAAGAGAGTAAAGTCCTTACGAAAACAGAATAAAGTCTTCCGAAAGGAGAGTAAAGTCCTTACGAACACAGAATAAAGTCTTCCGAAAGGAGAGTAACGTCCGTACGAAAACAGAATAAAATCTTCCGAAAAGAGAGTTAAGTCCTTACGAAAACAGAATAAAGTCTTCCGAAAGGAGAGTAAAGTCCTTACGAAAACAGAATAAAGTCTTCCGAAAGGAAAGTAAAGTCCTTACGAAAACAGAATAAAGTCTTCCGAAAAGAGAGTAAAGTCCTTACGAACACAGAATAAAGTCTTCCGAAAAGAGAGTAAAGTCCTTACGAAAACAGAATAAAGTCTTCCGAAAGGAGAGTAAAGTCCGTACGAAAACAGAATAAAGTCTTCCGAAAAGAGGGTAAAGTCCTTACGAAAACAGAATAGTTTTCCGAAAGGAGAGTAAAGTCCTTACGAAACAGAATAAAGTCTTCCGAAAGGAGAATAAAGTCCTTACGAAAACAGAATAAAGTCTTCCGAAAGGAGAGTAAAGTCCTTACGAAAACAGAATAAAGTCTTCCGAAAGGAGAGTAAAGTCCGTACGAAAACAGAATAAAGTCTTCCGTAAAGAGAGTAAAGTCCTTACGAAAACAGAATAAAGTCTTCCGAAAAGAGAGTCAGGTCTCCTGAAAACAGAATAAAGTCTTCCGAAAGGAGAGTAAAGTCCTTACGAAAACAGAATAAAGTCTTCCGAAAGGAAAGTAAAGTCCTTACGAAAACAGAATAAAGTCTTCCGAAAAGAGAGTAAAGTCCTTACGAAAACAGAATAAAGTCTTCCGAAAAGAGAGTAAAGTCCTTACGAAAACAGAATAAAGTCTTCCGAAAGGAGAGTAAAGTCCGTACGAAAACAGAATAAAGTCTTCCGAAAAGAGGGTAAAGTCCTTACGAAAACAGAATAGTTTTCCGAAAGGAGAGTAAAGTCCTTACGAAACAGAATAAAGTCTTCCGAAAGGAGAGTAAAGTCCTTACGAAAACAGAATAAAGTCTTCCGAAAGGAGAGTAAAGTCCTTACGAAAACAGAATAAATTCTTCCGAAAGGAGATTAAAGTCCGTACGAAAACAGAATAAAGTCTTCCGTAAAGAGAGTAAAGTCCTTACGAAAACAGAATAAAGTCTTCCGAAAAGAGAGTCAGGTCTCCTGAAAACAGAATAAAGTCTTCCGAAAAGAGAGCCAAGTCTTAAAAACAGAATAAAGTCTTCCGAAAAGACAGTCAAGTCTTAAAAACAAAATAAAAGCTTCCGAAAAGAGTCAAGTCTTAAAAACAGAATAAAAGCTTCCAGAAAGAGAGTCAAGTCCTCACGAAAACAAAATAAAGTCTCCCGAAAAGAGAGTCAAGTCCTTACGAAAACAGAATAAAGTCTCCCGAAAAGAGAGTCAAGTCCTTACGAAAACAGAACAAAGTCCTTACGAAAACAGAATAGCCTTCCGAAAACGACTAAAGTCTTTCTCTGCTAGTTGTTCTTACACCGTGGACGATCAACCAAGTTGCCAACTAACAGAAACATTTCCAGCACTTGCGGAGGAGAGGGCTCAAAGGGAATGGTCTATTTTCCTGTCTACTGAACAAGCAGAGTACAACTTACACTTAGAATCACTGTTCAGGGATTCATTGGAATGTGAATGAGTCAACTTTAAACTGGGTTTTGTGCCAACAGCAATAATAATAATAATAATAATAATAATAATAATAATAATAATAATAATAATAATAATAATAATAATAATAATAATAATAATAACAGCATAAAGAGAACACTCTTCGAAAATATTAATTTAGAATACTTTTCGCATTAGTTTACAGAATGTGTAATCCCGAGGTTTCTTTCTATTGAAGAATTTTGACTTTAAAGCAAGTCATCATTAGTTATGTTATAAATTAAAAATAACATGACTGTTTTCTTACTGATAATTAATTACTGAGATTCTGCATGTAAGAAACATTTCTTCTACAGAGCTTTACCTATTTCAAGGTAACGCTACAAGAAAATATAACCCATATACACTTGAATAATGTCAATATGAAAAAAAAAGGATTTTACAAGCAAAAAACAGGAAATCTTCCACATGACATAGTAACACTTAATGTGTTACCTTACAGTGCAAATTTCATGAACTCACGCCTTTGCTTAGTTCCAATATAATCGAATCCCTCATCGCTTCACAACATTCTAAAACTACTGCCAATAAAAGAAACTTATTCAAAATGTTCAAATCTACTGTTGTACTCACAGGTCTAGGTGTTCCTTGATGCTGGATGACCAAATGACCTTGCAAGAAAGGCTTCTGTGCGGGATGCAAGGCAGAAGTGCTCTTCTCATAGAGAGCTCA
>JANJGK010000023.1:19316053-19351053 GCA_039081455.1 Macrobrachium rosenbergii
CAGACCGCGACGTGTATGGTATCTCAAGAGATTGAGAACAATAGATTAAAATAAAAACACAGAAGGTCATTGCCCATATCACGTATTCGTTTGTTGTATCTGCCCTAAATTCGTTGACTGTTGTCCTCACGTTCGTCGCTGTACTTTAAAGTAGAAAGTGATGCAACCCAAACGAATACGGATTGGTAAAAATACATACACACACACACACACGTGTGTGCTTTATATATATACTGTGTGTATATATATATAATATATATATATATATATATATATATATATATATATATATATATATACATATAAAATATATATACATATATACACACACACCCACATATATATATATATATATATATATATATATATATATATATATGTGTGTGTGTGTGTGTGTGTGTGTGTGTGTGTGTGTGTTCTCCTTTCAAAGAGACCTCCAGAGGTAAACCAAACATCAAACAGCAATACCTTCAATGCTTACTACTGAAAAAAGGATGACCCTTTTAAGAAGAAAACTTCCATAATAATACCAGCCGCTTCAATCAGAAGCCTCGTCAGTATCATGCTCACACTCCAACACACACACACACACACACACACACACACTTTCTCACTCACCCACATTTTGGAAGCATACTCAGCTCACCCTGGATATCAGTGCCTTCACATAACAGTCATTCTTTCGCCTTTTCCACGCGGAACTTTCTAGGCCTCCCCTTTGTCTGCCCTTCCAGTTGAATCATCTAGGTATTTAGGAGAGAATGTAACCAATGAGAGAAGTCATATATGTGGAAGCCAATTCGGGACGTAAAAAGGTACTGATAAGCCAATTCTCTTTGCATAAGTGAAGTGTGGATGTCGACTGGAAACGAAAAAAGAATGGTTAAAGAACGGTAATTAGAGATGCTGTAGTCATGTGAAAAGTGAGAAGCGTGTATAATACAGAAGTGTTCAGAGGATAGATGGGATGGATGATGCCTTACAATAGAAGGACTTCAATATTTAAAAAGATGCAGGTGAGTGCACCGTGTGTAGGAGGTTCGATCATATGCTGAAGTACCTTCTATGTTGCTGTACAAAGTCTGGATTCCTGGACCCACCACTATGAGACAGCTCCTCTCTTGTGATGTCAAAATGAATGGTAGTATTGACAGCCTTGCGTCTCTGCGCACCATCAACTTCAAATCTCAAGCACAATCCCTGCTATGATACTTTCTCTTACCTACTTGGCCAGAACATTTTGGACTGAAGCGGAAGAATCCAAGGAATGACGTCAGCACAACAAACACATAGCATATATGTCAAGGGCGTTGAGATTCGAACCCGGGAATGAATTCCAGGTATTCAAGAGCACCCACGCCGCATCTCTGCAGTCCTCTCTTTGGGAGAGGGGTGTTGGTGGGGACAGAGAGAGAGACAGAGACAGAGGACATCGACCAGAGGCGACGGAAGACGAGAGCAAAATCCCGATGGTTTCATTCAATTTGGATCATTTGACATTTCACAGGAGATGAGGGTCCAGTGTGTACAGCGATGATTGGAAAGGTGGTTAAGTACGGAGAGAGAGAGAGAGAGAGAGAGAGAGAGAGAGAGAGAGAGAGAGAATGAAGCTAGAAATCCCTTCTTTTATATTGCTTGCCTTCACACACACATGTACACATGAGTAATATAAGTATGCATATATATATACATATATATATATATATATATATATATATATATATATATATATATATATATATATATATATATATATATATATATATATACATATATATATATATATATATATATATATATATATATATATATATATATATATATATATATATATATATATATATTTATATACATGTATATAAGTATGTATATATATATATACATATTATATATATATATATATATATATGTATATATATATATATACATATATATATATATATATATATGTATATATATATATACATATATACATATATATATATATATATATATATATATATATATATATATATATATATATATATATTAGATGAGCAACCCCACAGTTATCCCTCTAAGGGGAAAAGCGCATAATAAAAAAAACATGAAAAGAAAGATAGGTAGATGCAAGCGTGCTTATGTAAATATTCTATTTACGATTACCACAAGCCAAAACTGGAGTGATCCAGTGGCAGAACATCTCAGACCCGTGACTCGGTATAATCAGATGAAATACGAATGCTGCTCTAGTCTGCCTACAATAATGAATAATTCGAGCATTCCAAAGCAGTGAATAAATTATTGTGAATTACAAGGTCACGCTTCGAGTCACTGACAAATGTGACTTCTCAAGCGAAACCTGACTGAGTGCAATCCACTCATTCAGAATCTGCCACGGGCCAGTTTTCGCCCATTTCCGTTCCTTACATTTGGCCTCACATTCGCAGACACAGATGCAACGTCAGGCATCATCTTCGCTGTAACCTCACGTGCACGGGTTCGAATTCCACCATAGAATGTGACAACTCTCATTTATTCACCTCTCGGATTCGTAAGCGTATCCAAAATAAGTGTGAGGAAATTTAAGGAGATTAAGTCTTTGTAGCTATTAAAATACATGTATACTGTATATCTGGTACAAATTACGTAAGACTCTCTCTCTCTGTCTCTGTCTCACAGACACGTATATATAAATATATGTAAGTATGTATGTATGTATGTATGTATGTATGTATGTATGTATATATATATATATATATATATATATATATATATATATATATATATATATATATACTATATATATATATATATATATATATATGTATATATATATATATATATATATATATATATATATATATATATATATATATATATATATATATTACACGAGTATATATAATCAAGAAGCTATAAATGCCGTTTAATATCCAATTCACACTACTACGGGAATATCCTCGATGGGGAATTATCACCGAAGGAGAATTTTTAAGTGATAAATGGATCGGTACAGCCGGGTCTCGACCCTCGACACAGTCAGTCCCTTACAACGACTCTAGTCGACGGTCAAAACCAGTGAGCTATCATGGTGGAGGTGGGTTAATGCCGAAGCTAAATACAGTTTCCCCGCTCTCGATGGGTAAATAAGTACGGCAGATTCGGCATTAATTTATTTTGAGTTAAACCTTTCTTGATGGCTCAGTGGTTTTGACCGTCGACTGGAGTCGTTGGAAAATACTGTGTCGAGGGATCGAGACCCGGCGGTGCCGATCCATTTATCACTTAAAAATTCCCCTTCGGTGATACTTCCCCACCGGGGATACTCCCAAGTAGCGTGAATTAGATATTAAACGAGATTTGTATCTTTATGACTGCATATAAATTACGGTGAAATAAAAATTTCATATATATATATATATATATATATATATATATATATATATATATATATATATATATATATATATATATATATATATATATACAGAATATAAACAAACTCCCACCGTCCTTCACTTTTTAATTACTGAACCATGAGCGAGCCAACTGTCCGAAAGTTACTTAATTTAGCCTTTTCGTAATCATGCCTGAACAGACGACTCATCAGCAACATATCAGCCTTTCTTGCACACTCAGCTCTACCTTGCACATGTCCTCTTGTTCCCTAGACAGTTAGAACTTGTTCCAAAACTCCTTTGACCTCATCCAGCCAAGACATCCTTAGCTTCCTCTCATCCTTCTTCCAAAAGTTGCTGAATCATACACACCAACCTATGGATCTCAAAGTACTACGTTCTATCTTTTCACAAATTTCTAACTTTGTACAGGTAGTTGTCTATTTCATGTCCCTACACTTCTTTCTCTGACAAGCAGCTCACCTCAACAATTTCTACTTTTATTCTCTTTTGCCTTATTCGAATTCCACATCCTAACTTTACTTCTTCAAAAGAGATTGGCTCAGTGATCCTTCCATTTATTCCACTTCCACGAACTTCACTTTCTCCATAGAGTGGCCCCATCCTTAAATGTTACATACTCCTCCCTAGTCCCTAATTTTTCTTTAACTATCTTCAGTATTCATTTTTGCTTCATCCATACAATAATTTATTATACTTCCAACATTCCTCTTTCCTGCACTGCATCACTCAGGATCTGTTCTGCTCTAATACATAAACTGACAAACGTTATTTACCATTTCCCTTTCCTAAGTATATATTTGAATACTAATGTGCAAATAAATATTTTTCTGGCACTTCATATCTATAAACTATACCATTTCTTTGTCTGTTCTCTACATGAAATCAACCAAGGCAGGCGGTCTTTCTTTGTCTGCAAGTTGGAATTTTTATTTCACTCGCATTGTATATTTTCGTCATAAACAAAATTTTTGCAACAAACTTCACTATCACACTTGCTCTTTCATTACACATTCCTGACTCATCCTGAACAAGTGTTATCCCTCCCCTTGACCTACATCCCTCAGCCACACAAACACAATAACTTTAAGCCCTTCCCAAACCTGCACTCCAAACTTTTATACTTAACTCTCCTTGCTATGTCTTTTATAGCTCGGAAAATTTATTTCAAATGACCCCATCCCTGTCTTTCATTTACATCTAACCCCAACATTGCACTTGCACTTCTGTAAAGAAGAGTTGGTTCTGTAATAACTTCATACATTCTAACATTTGTGCCCCCGAGACACTTCACTCCCGCAGCTTCTTCAGAAATCTAACTGCCTTCCTTACCTTTAAGATTCAATGCTTGCAGCCAACTATAATTTGTAACTTTTACTTCCAGCTATACATTTCAATAAGCCTCTAAGTTTCTCTATTATCATTCATGCAAGTAATCATTACTCCTTCCTTCTGGCGTCTATTTGACACAATAACTGTACTCTCGCAAACATCCCTTCTGAACTTCAATCTATTGCATGCGTACTTCTTCTAACTATATCTGACCAATAATGGACCACCATCGAACATCATACATTGCGCCTTCCATAAAAAGCCTCTCCTCTTGTCTCATACACTTTCAACTACAGCTGCTTTTTCCTTAAATCTTCTAATTACTCGCATTTTCGGACTAACTTTTAAGAAATTAGCCATTCCCCCGTTTCCAAATGCCCACACAAACTTCACTTTGGTAATAAACAAACCATATTACATAGCATAGAGTTTCAACATATTGCATTGCACCACCACCAATCGTCACTCCTAAACCTATATACGATATATTCACAATTCTCCATTATTTTCAGACTCCTAAGTCAACTTCTTGACAGAAATATTGATCAAGACATTTCTTTAATTAAACCCGCCCCATGAAGCCTTCAAACAATTATCTCATTTTTTGATCCATCAAAACCCCTTCGCACATCTTCCCAGCTACACTAAGGACCGTTATGCCAGTATAATTATTATGTTCCTATACTATTATCTTTACCATTTTACGTTCTCATCAACATAATTGATCACTTATAATTAAGGAATCACTGAAAGTAAGAGTTGGGTCATGTATCTTTTCACTGCTGAATCAAACTCAAGAACACAAGCATTTGAAATAGCAGCGTCCCTTCTTGCGGAAACTAGCACATCTAAAATAGTGATACTTACAACTGGTGCCTTCCATTTTTCAACGTTTTACTTTTAATTCGGCAAGAGCACAAATGCTGTCAGATTAACATTAACTTCATTAACTTGCTTCACTCAGTTCTGCATTTACTTCCATCAACCCTTCAAAATTGCTCATTACATCGGTATACATGACTGCATTCTATTAATTTAACATCTCTCCTTCTGTATATTTTATCCAAATATAGACTTGATCATCGATCGTCTTCTCTGTATTCATTAGCCTTCAGAATAAATACTTTTCCTCCAGAAAAGTCTTCCTCATTTTCTTTCCTAAATAATTTCTCCGGCTAAATTCTTCTCTGACTTAACATTCAACTTCTCCCTTTACCTTTTACAGAAATTCCTCTCAGCTGTCAGACTGTTTAAATTATTTCCCAGTCTATCTGAATTATTTTCCAAAGTACATATGATCAATACAGCAACTAAAGTTTGCAATAATGAGGAAAACAATCTAAGCTTTATTTCATATTCATGTACTAAAGATGTACTGTACATCCAACGCAGCAAGATTGAATACAGATGACGTAATACTGTCTAAGGAACCTTTTTGGGGGCCTATACAATGAAAGAGACATCCCAACACCCAAAATGATGTTGACCGAAAAAAATTACCTGGTACTGACTCTCATTGCTTATTACACGATGCAGCGAATTGCCCTTAACGATTTAAGTGAAAAATTCAGGAAAATATATAAACAAAAGTAAGAATAACATTAAGGTGTTTTTAAACATTCCTAGCTCCAAACTACGCAAAGATGAACGCTCCACAAGGACGCAGAAAATTACTATGAACCTTTCTCTACCCTTACCCAAACTTAAGCGCGTGAAGTTGAAGACTACCGCTTAAGCAAACAAACACTGCAATATTTCTTGCTACGCGAGTCTCGTCATGGTACAAACGTAACTTGGCACTAATTTGCGTTCAAGTCTCTCCCCAGCCCATCTTGTCAGCTACATTTTCCTTACCTGGCAATAGCTTTAGGTGTTATTTGTGACTGCTATGTTATTGCAGGTGCAGCATTACGGTGTTTTAGGCCAGCTGGCGACCATATAATCAGTGACCTCAATCCCTGGGATGTGTCACAGCCGATGTACCACGGCCTTCCATATTCTTGGGTTCAAGTTCTCTTGCTTAAGAAAACACAAAATTCTTTCCTTTGCTTTTTATGTTTATCTTTTTTTATTTTATTCGTGGCTTACTGCTATTAGTTACATGCAATAGATTTTACTTACATGTAGGCTACTCATTATACATTTCAAGGTTATTGTTATTTTATATATACAACGACCTCTATTCCTTTTTTATCCTGGTCTTTCTCCATTTTTTCACACATGAGCGTCTTCCATAATACTGGGTTTACTCTGAACATTAATCATAATTACAGCAAATGAGGATAACCCCACCTCTAACATATTCTGTCAAAAAATAAGTTGGATTACATCCGTACCAGTTCATTTTCACTTTAAGAATTCCACATCGTTTCACGTGAGTTAGCAACTATTCAACTGCATTATTTTTCTCTACCATACTGCCTGTATTATCATTAATATTTATAAATTCAGCACATTTTCTTGTTTTCACATGTATTTTTACTGATGAGCGGAAATTATGCAATGATGTGCCCGTCCCGAAGGTTTGACTACGTGCTGATCATGTCAAAATACCCATCTTCATTCGCCAGTTGCTGGCTACGAATGCCCCGAGTTCAAGAGAAAGTAACCTACAGTTCTTTCTGAAAAGTAGTCTGAAAACCGAAAAGGTACTCCTTATACCGCGTAGTCAAATAATAAATTTGGTGGGACGTGGCTCGTGTCAGCTTAAGGTCACCAACAGAAGTTAGTAGCAGAGTGGGTCTGCTTTGTCCTTATGGTTGGCTAATAGTTTTCGATCATTTGCTGATATGGGAGGAACAGCGTGCGATTTAAAGATGGTTGATTTTCACTTGATTAATAACAAATAAGGCCGAATTATTTTTTTTTTTTTTGTTCGATTTTCAGTGCATGATTATAGTTCTTTTCAGTAGACCTGCTTCCCGGCTTACTTATCTTAATTCTTGGTGTCGTTGCGTCGAAGTACATTGAAATTTGAATCCTACATGAAATGCCAAACTAAGGTAGGTCATCAGTGCAGATTTTCAGTTTTTCTCCCGACAAGAGGAACTAAAAAGTTGATGAAATCTGTTGCAACTCTTTCATCGCAAGAGGGTAAGCATTAATTTCTGACAACTTTATAATATTACAATCACGTTCTATTGCGTATCAGTCTGCATAAGATTTTAGCCACATGGTGTATTTTAATTGTTGAACTGGGAATACAATATACTGATTTATCGAGATATCTATCGGAATGGTTCACTGGTTACAACTGCGTCCAACTGTCCACTTTAGGAGAAGCATTTGTTAGCACTGAATCCAGCACATTGCTGTCACCGTTTGGACGTTTTCATTTGATGAATAACAGTCAGAAGATAAACAGAACGCCAAAGCAGAGAGCGGAAAACTTGTTTTGCATTGATTTCATTGACATCATCCTACTCTTTACTTCCAGGGGAAAAGTTTGCAATAAACCACGTAAACCAGAGAGAGAGAGAGAAAACAGATACAGCCCAAGGCGAGCCTCGGAAAGTGTTCATAACCAAAACCGAACAGGAAGTTGCAAAAGGCAACGGAGAGGGAGGCGGTTCAGAGAAAGGATGAATAGAGTGACGGACGTCGCTTCCATCATCTCATTGTCAGTCCGCTTGATCTTCCAGTGGTTCTCAAGTGGTGGGAATTGCGCGTATGTCACCTCATGCAATCGCTTCTGAGGAACGAGGTACAGCTGTTGCTGCTGACAGACGACGGAGACTCGGCCGTCGCAACTCCTGTGCTTGAGTTCTTGAAAGTTGTGAATAATGGGCTGAAGCATTGAGATGTTTAGCCTTTGGGATGTTGTAAGGCTCAATGCTCTAGAGTAATACATGCACATAAATGGTCTTTATTGAAATGGACTCACACACAAACACACACGCACGCACAAAACGCATGGGCCTTCCTTGTGGGGCGGCATTAGCCCAGTATGTCTCATTAAATTCCCCTGTATTTTTGTTAATTGAATCACCAGATTATGTACTTAGTATTTAGTCGACTGTGGTGCTCCGCAGCAAGGGTGGAAGTAGGCAAAGAGCTAGCAAAATCGTCCCACAGGTGTTGGTATAAACCAGAAGGGAAGTACCTTCTGAAATACTCATCTCCTAGGTGAAAAGGTGTAGCTCCACAAAATACAAACATGCATACATACATACATACATACATACATACATACATACATACATACATACATACATACATACATATTAAAAAAATATCGTTTAACATCATTGAATTCACTATACCTTGAGAATAACGCCCACCCAAGCGGAATTATACTTGGTAAGTGCTTATGAGCCGGCCAGGATTCGTACCGTGGCCTGGTTTAGAAACAAGGATAGACCAGGGATTTTGACTACCCGGATGGCCGGCTCAGAAGCACTTATCAATTATGATTCTTCTTGGGTGTAAGTTATCCCCCATGTTTAGTGAATTCGACATAAAACGATATTTGTGGCTTCATAATTGTGAATATAAAGACACGATGTATGGGAGACGAAAATTTATATTCATCATATAAATAAATATATATATATATATATATATATATATATATATATATATATATATATATATATATATATATATATATTATGTATATATATATATATATATATATATATATATATATATATATATATATATTATGTATATATATATATATATATATATATATATATATATATATATATATACAGGTTTACACACACATATATATAATATATATATATATATATATACTCGTATATGAATGTATGTACGTATGTAGATATGTGCGGTGGGCTGAGTGCGTGTGTGAGTCAGTTTGTCAAATTTATTATTTACCTTACAACTCTTTAATGTCATGATCTTGAAATCTTCGTATAACCTTTCTTGTTCATGACTTTTACTGTATGAGTAAGGGATTTCGAAACCTACTGCTTCCACTTTCTGTGTGCAGGGAGTGGCATCCCATTGATGCTGCTTTTGAAAATACATGATCTAAAACACTCTGCATTTGATGAACGGGAAAATAACAGCGACAGCTATGTATATTTCAACTTTATACATACATACGCACAAACACATATAATTTATATACATATAGATATATATAAATATACATATACACATACATACACAATATATATGCATATATACGCGTGTAAATTATATATATATATATATATATATATATATATATATATATATATATATATATATATATATATATATATATATTACGGCAGTCAGTATATAATTGACTGCTTTTTATGCCCCCCCCCCTCTCTCTCTCTCTCTCTCTCTCTCTCTCTCTCTCTCTCTCTCTCTCTCTCTCTCTCTCACTTTCCAGTGCTTTCGTGGCGCACTACAAGCTTTCCAACTGTAACTCAGTAGTAAGAAGTAGACGTGAATTACATCTAGTCTCATTACAGAATTCTGGAAAAGGTTTGTGAATATATCGATAATAAGACTATCATATTACAACAATGATATAAACTAAATTAAGAATACAAGTCATTCCGACTCATCTGAAACATGGTTATATGAACAAGAAAAATAAAGTAAAATTGGGTTCAGTCATCCCTAGACACCAATCATTGTGAATACAACCTCATTTCTCCACTGTTTTCTTAACCTTTGAATGCCTTTAGAAATTTCCTCCCAAATGAAATAACTGGACCAATTTGGGTCCAAAATCGAAAAACTTGCTTACATTCAAGACCACTTCTCCCGAGAAAATAAAGCCTTGGACATCTCCCAACTGCTCTTGGAAAAACGACATTGAACTAACCTGAGCGATTTTGCTCGGGTCTGGCCCGAGAGAGAGAGAGAGAGAGAGAGAGAGAGAGAGAGAGAGAGAGAGAGAGAGAGAGAGAGAGAGAGAGAGAGAGAGAGAGTCACAGGGCGTCACCCCAACATCTGGATAAAAGTTTCACGGTCTAGCAACCGCCACATTTGAGAGCCATCTCCTTGCCAATATCTGATCGTCCTTTCCTGATACCGTGAAGAAAAAGTCGTGATGAATGAGAAGATATCTTACGCCAAATAACGACGCTAAATTTACGAAACATCTACTCATAAACTAATGAATCATAATAGCACGATACCCTGCGGCACTTCTAAAAACAAAGTTCGTTTAATTACGTAGAATTATTTATTACAAATAATTTATAAATGCAATAAGAGAATGACATACGTGTTTATATGAAAAACATTTCCTATAACTCAAGGACGTTCATGCCATTCTTCAAGGGACGAGAAAAAAGAATGTTCACTGGAGACTTGGCGCGAGACGGTATCTCACAGGAAGCCAAAAATAACTGGAATGAATCATTTAGAATTAATAAGAAAATACTAACCATAAACTTGCAGTTATTATGATCTCAGTTGCATTATAAAGTTCATATCACAAGCTATCCTAGCCACATTCTATTTGTCGTCTGAAATTCAGTAAAAACCATTTCACTGGCTCCGATCATTAATTCAATATTCTTTTACAATATTTTCAGTTAAACATCAATCTTTCTATCGCCTTGGCTTCTTTTAAGACTTCCTATCGGTCCTCATTTAGTATGGTAGGCGAGCCTTTATTTTCCTTTTTAGGAACTGGTATTATTCTTTCCTTATTGGCCTCGTATTTAATACCACGAACGTTTTTATGGACAAGTTCGTCTTACTCTCTTCTTGAATATCTCCAAGTTTCTCCATCTTTTTTCTCTCTTAAAATATCTTTGGCTCCATTAATCTACACTCATGCATGATCGGAAGTATAGTAATTCGTGAATATTACACGAATTACTGAGAACTTTTGAATATTTTGCTCCCGTCGTGCAATTATTATTATTATTATTATTATTATTATTATTATTATTATTATTATTATTATTATTAACTTACTCTGCATTCATATCGAATAAACAAAATATCAAAAACCTGCATATTAAGAAAAAGAGCAAAGAAGAAATAAATATGTATGTATTGTATGTGCACCCTTAACCCTAGGAAACTCAGACCCAAGACTGTTTAAGGCCAGCATATAAATGCTATAATACAGCCGAAGGTTTGAGAGCACTACTTATATGACCCCCCCTCTAGGTGATTATATAACCAGTGCAACTGCAAATAGTGGCACAGTGAACGCTGCAATCATGCGTCTACTACCATCCTAACTGATTAAACATCATGTTAGTGCAAGCTACTCGTCTTGCAGAGAATTGGCAACTTTTCTGTTAGGGTGCCAGTTGTCATAATTCTCCAGTACTATGTTTTTTATATCCTTTCACTGGAGCAACATTTTAATTTATAGTATTTTTTCCTGCTGCACATTTCCTATTGTTTGTGGTAGTTACACAAGGTAGTGACCCTCCGTAAATATATGTTTTTTGAAGAGATCTCACATTTCTTTAGGAAGTAAAAATCACCTCCTTGTTCCAAAGAAGCGTTAACACAAGAATTATTGACAAGAAAGGCAAAGCACGGGAATCATGAGCCGAGAATCCTACGGACTTAAAACTATAGGTTTCCTACAAGAAGCTAAGACACATATGTTAAGTATACCTTAGCTTTACCAGACCACTGAGCTGATTAACAGCTCTCCTAGGGCTGGCCCGGAGGATTAGACTTATTTTACGCGGCTAAGAACCAACTGGTTACTTAGCGACGGGACCTACAGCTTATTGTGGAATCCGAACCACATTATAGCGAGAAATTAATTTCTATCACCAGAAATAAATCCCTCTAACTCTTCATCAGCCTGCCGGAGACTAGAACTCGGGCCTAGCGAGTGCTAGTCCACAGCTCTACCGACTCATCCAACAAAGAGCTAGCTAGGACACAACTCTATACTGTCGACCGACTTAGCCATGGTGGATCTGACACCATTAATATTAACGAGAAAATATACGAGAATTACTAGGGAAGTTCTGATAATTCTATATCCAAATTTTCGCACCTTAATTAGTCCCAGTGCAAATCCACTCTTAAATATTTCATGAAAATGAACCTATTGGACAGATCTCACGAATAAGTTGCATGGAAACTGAAACTGTTTTAATAAAGAAAAAAGTTTCAAGACTATCCATTCAGTCGGTTTTGCAAAACCTAAGAACAAACTTTTCCTTCGATTTTTTTTTTTTATTTTTATGGAAGGGAGAAGAAAAGACATACTAATTGGCACTTTGGAAATTTCGTTCCTTTCCCCTTTATAACACTTTTATAGCTGTATCCTTAAAACTTTAGAGGTTATTCTTGGTTAAAGTCGGAGACAAAAAATAAAGCCAAGATTAATACACAAAGAACTCCATATAGAGTGTGGTTACAATAATAATAATAATAATAATAATAATAATAATAATAATAATAATAATAACAAAAATAATAATAATTTTATCAAAACTAGGAATCCTAATACCCCACAAATTAATTAAAGAACTCAAATAAAAATAAAAGTCAGGATGATGATTCATCAGGCTAATGAAATTAAATTAAATTCACAAAAGTCGTTCCTATGCAGAAGGTAAAGGAAAATCCATTACAGAAACGGATATACTACCATAAAGCACTATATATATATATGTGTGTATATATATATTATATATATATATATAATATATATACGTATGTATATGTATGTATATATATATATATATATATATATATATATATATATATATATATATATATATATATATGTCGCCGCGGCTTAGTGGTACATATATTGGCTCACATTTCCTAGGTCAGTGGTTCTCTCCCGGTCTACCTCATACCAGTACATCCTAAAGATTTACCAAGAAACGGAAGGCTCTAACCTTCTGGAGCCATCGCCTCCAAGGGGGAAAAAAAAGATATAAGTTTTACGAAAAAAAAAGTAAAGGAAAATAAGGGAAAAAGAGGAAAAATGTAAAAATTTCCTGTGGTACTAAGAGCAACAATAATACACGGTTTAGGCTTCCATTAGTGGACTGTGTGTCCAAACAATAAAGGCTAAAATTATGTCAGCCCTAACCAATAGTTCCCTTATTGTACAAACCGCCCACTCGCCTCCTAGCCTAATGGTCACATCGATTGTTTTGGAAAAGGTTCCCTCCAGAGGGAATCAGGAAGGAATGGGGGTTTGAGGAGAGCGAGAGGAGAGAGGGGGAAGGGAAGTTCTTTATGTTGAAATAAAGCATTAAGTAAATGCTTCCCTCGTGAGACTATGGCTTCATAAATGGGATATGAATCAAGGTTTTTCAATTGGGAATAAATGTTTCCTGGATGAGAATAAGTGCTTAACTAGTACGAAAAAAGTTTCTCTGATAGCAAGATCTGCTCCTTGTAAAAGAGTAAATGGCACTGGGGTAAGAACAAGCTTTCTTGGTATACCATTTGTCTCCCTGGGGTAGAAATGGGTATTCGTTTTATGGAGGGACGTGGCTGAAAGAAATTCACTTTTTTTCTTACACGAAGATGTGTTTGATGAGTGAGAATGTTCAAGTGTGAGCAAGTGTTGTTGAGTAAAATAAGCGATCCTTAGGGAGGAATAAGCATATCTTGAGTGGAAATGTTTCTTAGGTGTGCATATAAACATATGCACACAGAAAATAAACATTTGCACACCTAAGAAACAAACAAACTAAAGAAAGCAAATGTTCAGTGATCAGAGAATGGCTTTTCTGGTGATAGAATTGATGCTCAGATTAAAGTAGCTCAGGCAAAGATCCCAAGAGTTGACCACAAGCAAACATGCTGAAACCTACTGGAAGAGGCGTCTGCAAACAACTGGAAGCATTCAATCCACTTACATTTTCTAAGGTATTTTGTTAGCACCAATCCCAAACAATGTCGTATAAAAGACTCTTTAAATACATAACAGCTTTCGCCTACTTATGGAGCAAGTCTTCAACTAAACTGAAAACCTTGTGGTGCCAACACAAAAATGCATCTTTGGCTATTTTCGGTGAAGAAAGAGGAAAAGAAGCAAAAGCTAATAAAAAGTAACCGCTCAGGTAATTCCGTCGTTAACGCTTCGTCTGGCTAACGAAGTCACGATAGTCGAGGGGGTAGCACCTCATTAGACTGTTCGCTGAATCCTTCGTTATCTGACTATTGCCTCGCATGTTAGCCAGAGAGTTAACAAGCAGATTATCTGACTGGCTCTTGTTACATGTTCGCTTGTTTGTCGGAATTCAGTAAACGCAATAAAGCGAGTATATTCTGAAGTACGTAAGGCGTATGTATGGCTTCGCATTTCCAGAACTGCAAGTCACGTAATTGCGACACCTAACATTGGCCGTCACTGTGGCAGCTGGGAAGCCACGTCTCCATTTCATTTTGAAGTCATTCATTGCTTGGAAAAAATTTGAGTTCCTCACATCACATTCGACATGTAAAAACTATAATTTTAGAATTTAGGTGTTATTGATCTACATAATATCACCTTATTAAAGAGTCATTCAATTAAAAATCCTGATCGCATGGAAACGCAGCCGTCTATAATACACATGCCACGAATGAACCGGCAAATGAGTCAATTCTGGAAGCCATGGCACTGGATGACAGCTTCAAGAAACGCTTATTAGGAAATTTATAATAACAGGACAAGTTTGATTTTCAGACTGTAAACAGCAACACACTCGATATTTACCACAAGCGACAACAAGGATATTCCTTAATCAAAATGTAAAAAATCTGGTATTATATATATATATATATATATATATATATATATATATATATATATATATATATATATATATATATATATATATATATATATATATATATATATATATATATATATATATAATAGGAATAGTACGTCAGCATTTTTCAGTTATAACTTTATTTATTTCCATCACTTACGTTTCGGGATACAAATCCCATCTTCAGGGCTAAAAACACAGATGGGATTTGTATCCCAAAACGTAAGTTATGGAAATGAAGTTATAAGTGAAAAATGCTAGTTTCTGCCGGCCATACTGTTCCTATTGAAGATTCGACTTCCTAGAAGCGACAATGCTATTCATTATATATATATATATATATATATATATATATATATATATATATATATATATATATATATATATATATATATATATATGCACTAGCTGACAACGCAGCGCTGCCCGGGAAAACTCTGAATGATAACTGATAAACTCTCTCCCTCTCTCTCTCTCTCTCTCTCTCTCTCTCACTTTTTCCCTTTATCATCCCTACCACCCCCTCTATTCTCTCTCTCTCTCTCACTTCCTCTCTCTCTCTCTCTCTCTCTCTCTCTCTCTCTCTCTCTCTCACTTCCTCTCCCTCTCACTCTTTCTTTCTCTCACTCTCTCCCTCTCTTTCTCTCTCCAATCCTCCCTGACTCTTTCCCTCTTTCTTCTCCATAACACCCTCTCTACTCTCTCTCTCACTTCCTCTCCCTCTCTCTCTCTCTCTCTCTCTCTCTCTCTCTCTCTCTCTCTCTCTCTCTCTCTCACTTCCTTTCCCTATTTCTTTCTCTCATTCTCTCCCTTTCTCTCTCCAACCCTCCCTGCCCTTTCCCTCTTTCTTCTCCCTAACACCCACCCCCTTTGGTGCCATTGATGTCTTACCCCAACAGTATTCTTTTCCAGATAGTAAGCCATATGCAGTATATTGAAATTAGGCGTGATAAATTCGTAAAGATACTAGTCTACGGGAATAACCAGCCCCGTTTCACTGGCAGAACCAGCCCCTTTTCAGGGAAGCCCTTCCACCCCTAACCCCTTTTGGTGCCCTTTGGTGATAGTGATGTCTTACCCCCACAGTGTTGTTTTCCAGATAGTAAGTCATATGTATACCAAGTTTGGCTGAAATTGCTCAATGCATTTCAGAGTGCTTGTGGAACATACACATACGCACGTACACACTTCTATTTTTATATAATTTTTATAGATATATATGTGTGTACATATATAAATATATATATATATATATATATACACATATATATATATATATATATATATATATATATATAACCTACATATATATACACATATATGATGTATATATACATATAAATATTCAGTTGTATTCCACATAGGAAAATGAAAGATGTAATGGTTAGAATATACCCAACAGTTTCGTCCTCCAATGGACCTCTTCTTGGGGCGTTTCCTTAATAAACGCTCCAAGAAGAGGTCCATTGGAGGACGAAACTGCTGGGCATATTCTAACCATTATATCTTTCATTTTCCTATGTCGAATACAATTGAATACTTATATGTATACATACATGTGTATATATTTGTAGGCTATATATACATATATATTTATATATGTACACACATATATATCCATATATATAAAAATAGATGTATGTACATGTATGTGTATGTTCCACATGCACTCTGAAATGTAAATAAATATATATGTACATATATATTTATTTACATATAAAAATTCTGACCTTGAAATAACGATATCAATAATAACGGTACCAATAATGTAGCTGAAGCTGAAGAGAGCAAGGGAGCAGAAGGGATCTTATTTGAGTCTCAAGTTTTGACCTTTCCTTAACGGGTCAAAATATAACACTCAAATAAGATCCTTCAGCTTCCTCGCCCTCTCCTCCAGCTACCTCACCCTCCCCTCCTTTTACCTCTCCAACTTCTACCTCTTCCTCTTCTTAGTATCTAATGACATGTAATTAACGCGGTTCGCCACGCCAAGTAGTGAAAGGTCGAATTCACATACCAGGATGAGGACGGAGAGATGACTGTCTGATATGTAAGTATCCGCGATGATAAGAATGTTACGGACGTGTGTCCGTCAATGATTACATCATTAAATTTAGGAGAATCGTGAGTATGAAACTGAGTGTTAATGTGACGTTCACTTAGATAAGATTAACATGCTGGTTAGTTCCTCGCTGGGTGGGTGGGTTCCGTTCTCAGCTAGCACTCTGCTGGCCGCGAGTTCGAATCTCCGACCGGACAGTGAAGAATAAGAGGAATTTATTTCTGGTGACAGAAATTCATTTCTCGCTATAATGTGGTTCGGATTCCACAATAAGCTGTAGGTCCCGTTGCTAGGTAACCAACTGGTTCTTAGCCACGTAAAATAAATCTAATCCTTCGGGCCAGCCCTCTCTAGGAGAGCTGTTAATCAGCTCAGTGGTCTGGTTAAACTAAGATATACTTAGCTTTAGACACTGAACACACCTTGCGAAAAGAAAATGTAAATGGCGAGCTATTCCATCTCTTTTGAACAAAAATGCTGATATTGAGTTATAATGAAAAAGTATTTACTAAGCTTTAATAGGAAAAGACCAGAGTATACGTGTATACCAATCAAAAAGTACATAAAAAAAAGTCGAATACTATATCATATTAAACACTGCTCATATCATTCAGGAAGTCAGCGACTTTTTAATCCCATGCTAAAGTGACTCGGTCCTTTGCAATTAGAACATTACATCATATCTTTCATATATTTTAGCTTGAAAAGTGTTCTCCGTAACTTCCCGAATAAACAGTGTATATCCCGTTTCTCTTTTCCATACGCCCTGTACGAAAATTGCGAATTTAGAAAATAAAGCACTAATATACATTAATTGTGGTAACTCCCATCATTGTCACCAGTTCAGTAACCTCTACCATCACCTGTCGGAGAAAATCCAAGAATAACATCACATGACTTCATCATCATAATAGCTAGGTAGACTTTGCTGTGTGTTCCCCGTCTCGGTGACAAGAGCACGAAAACCAAAACGAGAGGTTCAAGGACCACTTGTCATCAATTTAGTTTCCTGTGGAGTGCGTTATGTGTATTTCCACCGTATTGTGTCAAACAAGAGAATCATGACCGGAGATAATCGGTATGTTCTCAGCGTCTCCCGGTACGGTGACAGATGTTCTTCAGAGAACCGCAAAAATTTCTTTTCTCTTTTAATACTCACTAATTACCTTCATTTTCTTGGTATTAATGAGGAAAATATTAATGTTCTGAGATAGAGCACAAATGACTGTGATAATAAGCCCGTTAATGGAGTATATATAAAGACTCATATATTTATTTATAAAATGTATGTATGTATGCATGTATGATATATATACATATATATATAGTATATAGAGACATAATAATGTATGTATATATATATATATATATATATATATATATATATATATATATATATATATATATATATATAATATATACATGCATATATATATATACTGAATATACATATACCTTACATATAACATACTCACTGTGACTGAATATATGAGTATTTACACTCAATCTGTAGGTTTATTATAAATATATTTCTTTCAGAACGTAATTTTTCTCTTCAGTAAGGCTAAGAAAACAAAGGTAATTAGAGAGCATTACGAAGAGAAAAGAAACGTTTGCGGTTCTCCGAAGAACATGTCACCACACCTGGGAGCGCTGAGAACGTACCGATTATCTCCGGTCGTGATTCTCTTGTGACACAATACAGTGGAAACAAACACAACGCACTTCGCAGGAAACTAAATGATTGACAAGTGGTCCTTGAACCACTCATTTTGTTTTTGCGCTCTCGTCACCGAGACGGGAAACACAAAGCAAGTCTACCTACCTATTATGACGGTGAAGTCATGTGATTTTATTCTCGGATTTTCTTCGCCCGGTGATGATCGATAAAGGTTATTTCACCGCACAAAATTATGCAGGTTTTTCGCCAACATTCACTCTTTCATTCTTTCCATACCGCCCAGCAACCTCAAAAATATTCTGATCTATCTTTTCAAGTGTAATAGAAATTTTACAATTTCCCGAACAACGCTATTTTTCATAATTTTTAACTATCTTTTTCCCCCTTATATACTATGTAGCTAATACTCTCTAGTTTTGACCTTTCCTTTTATACATATTCAGCATCTCAAGTTGTTTCTATAAGAGGGAGTAGCTCTAATCACCTAGTTCCTCGTTGGGCGAGTCGGTAGAGTTGTGGGCTAGAACTCGCTAGGTCCGAGTTCGAGTCTCCTGCCGGCTAATGAAGAATTAGAGGAATTTATTTCTGGTGGTAGAAATTCATTTCTAGCTATAATGTGGTTCGGATTCCACAATAAGCTGTAGGTCCCGTTGCTAAGTAACCAATTGGTTCTTAGCCCAGTAAAATAAGTCTAATCCTTCGGGCTCAGCCCTAGGAGAGCTGTTAATCAGTTCAGTGGTCTGGTAAAACTAAGGTATACTTAATTTTTAGCTCTAAAACCCATTTCATAAATTCAAATTTTTGCTTCTAAATACCTTTTTTAAACGCTTTGCAGAGTCCTGTTATCTATTTTGTTTCACATATTCTGAAATGATCTCTCCCCTAATCCAAACCTCCTCCGTCATATTTAATCCAACATACCTTACATATATATTACTTTACCATCACTACCACCAGTCATTCCTTCATTATCCTGAATTTAATTTATCCTCATAACCACAACCACACTCTTATTAATACTCAGTGACAGTTTTCTCTTCTCACATACACCTTCAAACTCTTTCACCAGTATATGCACAATTTCTTTGCTGTAAACAATGAAACATTAACTATTCCACATTCATTCAAGAACCTTATTCTCATCACATTAGCTTTATCCTACATCTTTCCTTTCTCTGAGTTCCCTCATCACTCCAACAACAACAATACCAAGCTGTGGAGACATAGCTTTTTTTTTTTTTACCATACCAGTCTCTTTTCCGTCTACATTCCCTAACGAAAGTTAATTTTCGTCATCAAACCTGTAACAGCTCTGGACCTTTCCTTCATTCACATGATCCAAACACCCCATTTAATGATTACCACGCCTCACAGAAATGCTACTGTTTGCCTTTTTGGAGTCTTAAAAAAGTACAAGAGGGACTGCCATTGGCATCAATGGAAGAGTCTTAACGATGAATTTCGTCGCACCAAGAAGGCTACAAATATCTGTAGAGCGTTCATCCCTCGGGCACGGTGAATCGGTGTTAAAAAAGCAATTTTCCCTCAAAAGCAATTGAATCCTACGTATATCTATGCAAGAATCCTATTGCAATTGCTGCAAAATAATTTAGTATATACCATCAGCTCATGAAAGTAGTTTCAACTTTCCCGTTAGCATGTCACACTAAACTTTCTGACAGCCAAACCTAAATAGCTAAGAATGGAACCTCGAGTGAGAATCATTACTCTTTCAGAAGTCTTCGTTGGAATTACCAGTGACCAGAGTTGTTCACCTATAACTCTGAGGATTCAATTAATTACCGAGTTTCTTTCAGTTACCCTCTTCGCGTTTTTAATGAGATCCTTTAACCGGCCGAGATTATGTACTGACGAACTTATAATTTTTTATTATTATTATTATTTGGTCATGTCTCCTCATTAGTTATTTACACATGTATTACTTTATTCCATGTTTTATCTAACTGTTAGACCAGCATGACATGGAATTTTCAGTCTGGAACTAGAGCCATAGAAACAGCATCAAAATCCTCATAAGAAAAGCAAGTTTTGAAAAAACTTCATTATTGTTACTTAACAAAGACACAGTAAATATGTAAAACAATAACAAAACAAAGAAAAGCGGAGAAGATTATATGAACTTTCCTGCATATTCGATGGAGCTAATAACACAATTCATGCAGGCAAAATCTTCATGTTACAAATCAGCATTTTAATATGAGAATATTTACATCAAAACTGGTCCATATATTAATTTATCACACTGAAATTTTTCCTTATTCTACGTTCTCAACAGTTTGCGTGAATTTTCCTCACTATCCGAAAAATATTTGGCCACAAACGCAAGCTGATTTCCCAAGAAGTAAAGGACAAAAGACCTGGGAAGTGACTAGCAACAGTTTTTTTTCCTATTTTTAAGAAACGACGCCCATTTATTAGCATTTTTTAACCTATTCTTTTTCCTATCCATGAGTCACTATATATGGGGGATAATAATCGAAAATCAATACTGTAAATGTTTACAGAAACTTTCACAACGTAAAGATGTGTGTGGGTATCAACAAAATTATATAAAACAGCAGCAAATTCTATAGTAGGTACAGACGTGAGTATATACATACATATATATACACATACATAATATATATATACATTATATATATATACATACATAATATATATATACATTATATATATATATATATATATATATATATATATATATATATATATATATACTTCTTTCTCTGCATCTTTTCCAACTTCTATGTGGAGTCGATGTTTCTGACAACTTTCCTCCACCTGGCTCGGTCAAACACATCGTCCTCTGACAACATATATATATATATATATATATATATATATATATATATATATATATATATATATATATATATATATATATATATAAAGCGTGGAATGAAAACAGAAAGAGCATTACATTTTGGAGCATTATAGAGCATTACATTTTGGATAATATTTCTGTCCCCTTTCAAACAGTAATGATTTAGGAGATGCACAGGAGCAGCATTTATACAGGTAGAAATTTCTAAAATACAGCCAGTCAGGTGATATGGGGTCCGTTTAAGTTCCAGCTAACTTTGAAATAGAAACTTATTTGGTTTTCATGACCCTTCGTATAGAATCTTGTCGTTAGGCTTCTTAATTCAAGCACTTTCAAATGGCATTCGAAACATATGAGTATCCATAAACAATTGTAATACAGTAAATCCCAATTTATAAGGTGGTTGCTACTACGCACACAAATGAAATAGTAGTATTTGGATAGAACTATCCTACCAACTGTTGGTGATGAGTTTTTTCTGCAACAAAATCATTCCGTGAAACATGTAAGATTTATTGCATCTCTTACAACGTAATTTGTAAACGCCAGTACCTCTCGGTGATTTGTTTTCGTAAACATTAGTAACTGCTGACCCGACAGCATTTGGAAGCTAGAAGCAAACACGTTGCCCTTCCCTAGTTCCATTAATCTCCTTGAAAGCATCTACGTATAGGGATACTATTTAACAGCTGTATGTTTCCTTTGGCCGCTTACTGGGGGTGCGCAAGAAAATTTGATTCGCTTTATAAAAACCCTTTTCGATGACGTTGCACAAGGCATTTAGTTTCGTATAAAACGTGTTGAAATCTCGTAGGATAGGATTATAAAATATCAATATGTCACCCACTTACCTAAACCAAACCATGTCTTCAGGCTTAAATCTCTTCATTATTGCGCTGATATTTACTGGAATTATGAAGACTAAATGAGGATTCTCTATCTTACAAAGTTACCTGGATCTAGAATAGAACATAAAACTAGTAGAATCATGAATTTCCAAACCTCTCAATTAATATTATTTTTTTTATTTGATACCATGCAAGGGGTGCCATAAATCTTAAATTGGGTTCACGGGAAAAAGCCTGTCCCGGAAAAAATCGAACCCCAGCAGCTGATAAGACACGGACCTCAAAAAACTTGCCGATTTCAATCATACAGGAAGTGACAACAGCAATAAAAATTCTGATGCACCACGTATTGTTAATTAAGAAGGGTACAAAATTCATAAATCCCATAAGTCAAGGAAATTAGATGAGACTGACCATGCCCTTTTGGATCCTATTTTAAAGAAGGCGAACAGTCGACAGTGTCAGTGCTTAGCAGGCACCTAAAGGACCTCGTATCCTCTAACTGGCGGTTGTTTCGAAATTTCTGCTCGTATAAATAGCGCCAGGAAAAGACGCCAAGCATAAAATGAACTATGGAAAAACCTGCGAAATTTATATCAGTATTTACCAAATTGACTTTAGTAGTAGAGGGGTATCTTTCCACCAAAGTAGTAACGAACAATAAGGAATTTTGTGTCTGTTAACATATATAATGCAATTTTGCATTCATATTCGTGATTAGGGGCTTAATATGCTGCATGACACCCAGTACAAAGAAAAGAAAGAAATTAACTCTCCCGGGGAATGAAAATATAAACTTAAAAATAAATTTACTAATGGCATTCTCCCTAAACCCTCTACAGAATTATCAAGAATTTTCCAAATACGTAATGTCAGAAGACCAATACATTTATCAAACTGAGTAAAAAAACATACAAGATGTTTCTGAAGTTGATACGTTATACCATATAATGACAGTTACAAAAAACACACTTTGTACCCGAAAATGACATATATAATCCTAAGTTCAAGTATACCTTAGTTTAACCAGACCACTGATCTGATTAACAGCTCTCCTAGGGCTGGCCCGAAGGATTAGATTTATTTTACGTGGCTAAGAACCAATTGGTTACCTAGCAACGGGACCTACAGCGTATTGTGGAATTCGAACCACATTACAACGAGAAATGAATTTCTATCACCAGAAATAAATTCCTCTAATTCGAGAATCGAACGCGGGCCAGCAGGGTGCTAGCTGAGAACGATACCCACCCTTCCAATGAGGAACTCTATATAATCCTAAGACAACCTCGTTTCCGAACGGAGAGAAAGCGGCATTTGTAATACCAACATGCAAAATAAAGATAATCAATCTCTAGACTCGTACAGATCAATATTGTACGTGTCAACCTTGTCATTTCTATCGAAAAATGTTGAAACAGTGGTGCATTGCCTTTGTGTCGTACATCTTGAAAGGAGCCATATCTTACCAGATAAGCAATCAGGTTGACAAAAAAGCATTCCACGATAAAAGCTTTGTACTTTGTGATAAACTGTCTCTTCAAATACATAGAAAGCGTTATTGGCAACGTCAATACTATTCGACCTTTGTGCAGCATTCGTTGCAATAGTAGTTGCAGTTACTTTTAATACATAACTTGAAATGGAAATGAGTTTAGGTGATGCATTAAAGAGGTATAGGAGTTACCCGACTTGCAACACTTTTAAAGCTTAAATTGAAAGTTGTAAATCTGCATAAAAACTTATCATTTGGGGTAGTACCATAAGGTAAAGTTCTAGGATATACATTATTAGGTATAAAAATCTTCAAACTATCATTGATTATGATAAAAACACATTAATTAAAGCTTGCTTTGCCAGTTAATGAGATTAACCTTTGTCGTGTCCTAAATGACTGCTCCCTCACTTTGAATAAGGATAAATATCAAAGATTTCAACGTGATAAAGCAATTCCAACTAGTTACATGTCTAAATTAAAGAGCATAATAAAGATGAGATGAGTTCGATGAAAAAAAAGGAAAAACTACTGACAATATATCAACGAATATAAAAAAATAAATAATAGCCGTAGTAAAGGGAGCGAGACATTACGAAGTGAGAACTGCAAGGACAGTCTCCAAAAAAAAAGATGGAAAATAAGGTATTTATATATATTTGTATCTATCTATGTATACCTGTCCGTTGATTCCCACCCCCCCCCCTCTCTCTCTCTCTCTCTCTCTCTCTCTCTCTCTCTCTCTCTCTCTCACGCGATGAGAGCATCCTCTCCTCTAAACCATGAAGGGCTTCAAGAAGTACAATTCCCTCCGCAATACTACTTCACCATCAATTGACTTTCGAGATATCTTTAGCGACGCACCACCTCTATTACGTTTGATCTGACAAAGCCAAAAGATACTGATCCCTCGAATCTCGTCCTTAACAAAGCCTACACTTTTCAATGTCTTTCTGAATCTGAATTCTGAATATTAGCTGAATCCTTATTTAACTTATTCTTTAGATCTCAGGTTCAAAAGTTTCAAGAACGAACATAAAATAAGTGGAACATTTTGGGTTAACGGAGAGAGAGAGAGAGAGAGAGAGAGAGAGAGAGAGAGAGAGAGAGAGAGAGAGAGAGAGGTCAGTACTGAGGGTCCCCTATATGAATGCAGGTAATCCGGAATGTACTGAAGCAGTAAATATAAGTGCCACTCTTCAAGTGAAATTTAATCCCACTTTCAAGGATGCGGAACTTGAAGTTAACAAGAGATATAACATTAACTCGGTTCGCGTGTTCGAGATCTCCATGAAGCTTAGGAAATCATGAAGGCTGATGCTGTGGTCTTACTTCATTACCATCTATTTTAAGAGAAGGCCAAGAGGAGGCAATTCAATATGCTCCTCCTTACCTCCCCCATGACTGTTAAAAAAAAAAAAAATTTAAAAATAGGGACTGGTAAAATTTTATAAGTTGCCAATAAGACTCCAGCCAGCCATTTTTGCACGAAAAACCATTTTGAGTTTTTCATGAAAAAATGACTAGGAAATAATAGGGCACTAAAAGAACCTTAAAATACCAATATAACTTCACCTACGGGTGTTGACTGGTTACAATTTTGCCGTATTAGCTATGGAGGGGGGGTATTCTTACCTTATAAGTCGTAAATTTTCTGATTTTTTATTTATCATTTGCGCATAGTGTTTATGGGGTTCAAAATAATGAGAATGAAGAGCTCTTTTCAAAAATGTAAGTCACAATTTCATAGTGTGCATTGGCAACTTATAAAATAATACCATAAGATCAAGGTAGGAGAATGTGATATGACCCAACGTTAGTAACAAACAGCCTTTAGAAAAGGGGAAGATTCAAGGAATCTGGGAAATTTGGGAACTTATGAAGGAGAAAAGGAGTCCGGGGTAAATGACCTAGTTAGATTTATGATTTTCAGGCTGTCAAGCCAAGCACTGGGCCACTTTCGCCCACTCAACGATTAAGACAGTGAAAGGAGTGATTTGGAGTGGTTGGAAAACAAGATGAAGATCCGGAAAATATGATGAATGAAAGTTCACTCAACTTCAAAATTATAGTGTAGCCTTTTCCTACTACCACTACTACTACTACTACTACTACTACTACTAATAATAATAATAATAATAATAATAATAATAATAATAATAATAATAATAATAATAATAATAATAAAAATAATAATAACAACAACAAAATGAAAAAGTATTTTTTGGCTGTATTTCTATGGATGTAGCATAAATCATGAAGTATAAACATGAGCAAGTTGACATATCTTAGTTACACGATTATTATTGTTAGTAAATAGACTTCAGGTACTACTAGCCCTCAGCACACAATATTAAAAGAAGACCTTTGAATTCCTACGGGCTTTACGTTTATAGATGCCTTAGCAATGCATTGATATTTGAAAACAAACCACACATAAAATGATAAAGAGGAAAATCAAAATAATGAAGAACGTAGTTGAGGAATTCACTGCAGATTTCATAACAAAACATCTAAAACAATTAATCAGATACTGAACTAGTATATCTAGTAAGCGAGACACACCAACGGTTGATTTGAAAACTATCCCAAGGGAGAAAACGATTGGTTCGTTTCCTATGAAATCTATTGTGGCTATTTCCTCTGCTGACATGTATTGAAACAAAACCCCACGTGATTAATCGACTGGGGTGGATCGCAGCCAGGGAGGAAACGAGTATGGGTTTAGCAACCTCAATCTTAACCTCAACATCACCCCTCCCCACCCCAACTTCAACCCCTCCCCATCCCTCAAAAAGACTTGCTAAGAACAGAGAAGTTAACTCCCTTCGGAGTCGTATCTCTAATGGGCGAAGGCGTACGGGTGATAGATGAATGTTATGTGTATGTATGTATGTATATATATACATACATATATGTGTATATATATATAATATACATACACACACACAAACACACATACATATATACTATATATATATATATATATATATATATATATATATATATATATATATATATATATATATATATATATATATACAGTATATATACATATATATACTGTATATATATATTAGGAGAAAGAACGACGTAGTAACAGGTGCAGAAACAGCGGTAAGCAGGTGATATAAAGAGATCACAGAAAATAACGTGAGACAGAAACCTGTCAAGATGATTCTTGAGTTGTAACACGAGTAGATTGTGAGACCTCTCACAAGCCCAAAGATGGGATCAGAACCAAGCGGGTTTCGCCTACCCAATGTGAAAGATAAAATTTTGCCTCGATTTTAGAATTATAAAACAGCACCCGACAGTGAACTGGATAAGAAAAATCAGGGTTTGTTATTAAAATTAACGTTTTACTTTAGTTTTTTATATAAAGTTGATAAAGGTATAAAACATTATCATAAATCTTACTTTGCTTATCAGAAGATGACTACGTGACAAGACCCTCCTTCATCGGTTAAGAACTTGATACGATAACTATTCTTGCTCGTTATCTTTTCATAAATATAAAGGTCGAATGAAATTTTTATGAAAAAGGGGCCATCCAGCACTTGCTAGAAAGATACTGCCACTCACCCATTCTACAGACTGATTCGTGGCCCGTAGCCGCTTGCACCAAAAGGAATTACGACGCGGCCTCTCTTCGTTCAGCGTCAGAGAACTGTAAATCAATTAATTAGCCAATAAGCTTTTAAACTTTCCTGCTTACAAACAAACATTCCCCAAAAAAATACATCAGTACCAAAAGCCAATATCTATGGAAAATTTCAGTAAACATTGTCCAAACCTTTCTGACTACATCCTACAACGGAGACCCAGGCAGGAAAACTAACAAGCAAATAAACAGGGCGAACATGATCATTACCTGCCCGCATGGGTAATTAGAACTAATTATAAGGTTTAGTCTGTTGTTTAAGAGTTGTGCCGCTATCCCTATACATAGGAAAATTATGGCAAAGTTAAATAACTTACTTTGATGCGTCTTAAAAAAAGCGAATGGTATAGATCCTCATCTGGTTTTTATACAATTAGTTTTATTACTTTTTTGTTACATAACAGCAAGGTCTGTTTTGTAAACGAAAACCAAATACAAAAATAATGAAGCTATGAGACCTAATTGCAATAACGATAAGCCGAATCTTGGCAAGTTTTTAATTCGTTCAGTCACTATTAAATGAGTGCTTTCGAGGGTCGATTATTCCTGTGGTATGCGTCATGTCTCACATATTATTTCTCAGACATTAGACTCAACTAATATTATCAACTCTTTTGACTTCCAAAACATGTTCTCATGTTTTCTGAATCTTAGGAAGAAGGAAGTCGCTGAGATATCGTATTCATCATTCTTTTTAATACCTTTCTTTCCTTTTCTCTTATAACGATCAGAATGGCTTGGTGATTTTGCCTGCATCGGTATCTGGATATATAAATAAATAAATAAATATATGTATATGTATATATATATATATATATATATATATATATATATATATATATATATATATATATATATATATATATATATATATATATTAGTACGACATACCCAACGCTCGTTTTACAAAGGGCAGAGTTTACATGAAAATTCAAGACGTGGAATGACGATTTTCTAAACAAGAATCTGACATACCAGCAACATATTTCTTCGCTTTTAGCTTTGTTACAGTGGCCGTACAACATGAAAATCAACGAATGCCCGTTTGGAATATAAAAAAAAAAAAAAAAAAAAAAAAGTGTCCACCAAAAAAATCAAAATTTTCTCCAATAAAAAGATAAGAATAAGATCACAAGTTGAATCTTCAGTATATCTAGTCGTAAATTTATTTCCTTTACCAGCGTAACAGGAAACGGTGGTGAAGGAAATACATTTACGATTTGATATGCTGAGTTTCTACCAGTCATCTTATTCCTATTAAAAATTCACTTTGTAAGGTCGACAATGTAATTCATTTTATATATAACAAAAAAATATATGCATATAGATAGATAGATAGATAGATAGATAGATAGATAGATAGATAGTTATATGACAAATCTTCTAAGTAATTTTTTTCCTAGGTATAAAAACTGTAGCCTTTCATATATGGAATTTAAATGATTCTTCATAATAGTGCACATTCTAATTCCCTGCAGAATAACATTCATTCCTCTATAAAAAAAAATGGGATAATCAATTTTCTTAATGTGGACATTTACGTTCTTCACGTGACTGCAGTCGATTCCTCATTATAGGATGACCACTAAACGATCTCTCATGTCTAGGGAAGACCCAGATAGATTGGATTGGACTCTTGGAATTTAGGCTAATAGGCCCAGCACTGGGACAACTTCTGACATTCAGTGCAAAAGAAAATGAAAGGAGAGAGCTGGAGTGGTTGGACAGCAGGATATAGAGACCAAGAAAAGTAAGTGAGATGAAGCACAGGGGTCTAAAGGTGGTACTGGAAGAAACCCCCATAGTTGTACAAAAAATAGTTAGAGAGGTTGGACAGCAAGAGTGAAGAAACGAAGTGGGAATGGGGGTAAAGCAAAAGACTAAAAAGTGGGCGCGGTAAAGGGGTTAGGAGACGCCGCAAACACCCTTTAGTAATGCCAATAGTGCAACCCATGAGATGCACTGATGGCCCTATCCCCCTGTGGGGAGGTTCCAAATGATTCCCTGCAAGATTTGCAAGATAGTTACAATATACACAATTCCTCATGAAGTGCTGTTTCATTACTGACATTAGTAACCCAAATCATTTATCACATCAGGAAACCTATCTAATTCCTTAACATATGAGCAAGCCCAGAGATTCCTTGCAGCCAGATGTAAACCTGACTGATAAAACATAATATTACGACAACTAATTCAATAACAGCAACTCATTAAGAGTTCGAGTGGATCCTCACACCGTAAGAGCAGTCTGACTTCCTCATAATAGCGCTGGAGTTATAAAGTAAGTATTGACCGATTCCTCACACTAAATGTCAATTAAGCGAGTTGTTATATGATGGGCAGTGAATGAATCTTCAATTTGATTAATCCTCAGTTTGCAAGATGAGAGTACGCTGGCGTACGAAAAATAAGCCTCGAACTAAACGACTCCTAAGATGACTGACTGTAAGAGGATGGTAGGTAAATACGGCAGTATAGGTCCAGGGAGGAATAAAAGGTGCGGCAACTGACTCCTCGAAGGGATTCTTTTTACTGAA
Organism: Macrobrachium rosenbergii; assembly: GCA_039081455.1. Lineage (NCBI taxonomy): Eukaryota > Metazoa > Arthropoda > Malacostraca > Decapoda > Palaemonidae > Macrobrachium > Macrobrachium rosenbergii. The sequence continues at coordinate 19,346,604 of JANJGK010000023.1, forward strand.
GAAGAAGCCTTTTCACTCACGAGAAAGTAGTTCGATAATATTCACGCCATTTTCGGTCCAAATAATTCACGTATACGATGAATTCTAAAAAAGGAAAAATTACTTTCAACAATCATATCCCATTGGCAAGAACCGTATACTATACTGAGCCTCGGTAACTAATAATGCTAACAATAGAAGCAATAACATTCAGTACAAAAAGTGTCTAACCAAGGACTTCTTACGACATTTATCATGAAGACCAAAATCATGTTAATAAATCTTCATAAATAACTTGAACAAAGTCTTTCTTATAGCCATCAAAATTGTGCAAACAACAAGCACCCTAGGCAATAAAAGTTTTGGCGTAATGATAAAAATTGAGCAAAAATGTTATCGTCTTAAACCATCCCACGATAAAGACTCTGATAAGACAGATTTCTACAAATTTCTATAACGTCAAGCATAAAGCCCTTCGCTACTGACGTTCGTAATATTCTGGACACCTAACAAACATTCTCATAGAAATGTGACCTTATCAAGAGTGTTCCCAATATCTCTGCCTACACTACACCTGACTTCAAGAGTACTGTACACATTGTCGTATCTGGAAACAATTAATAATTGGCTTAAATGGGCTTTATATTATCCAGGCATCCCATACGTTCTATTTTCGAAGATCTCTCTCTCTCTCTCTCTCTCTCTCTCTCTCTCTCTCTCTCTCTCTCTCTCTCTCTCTCTCTCTCACCGTATCTTTAAATGGAAACTTCTTATCATTAAATTGAATACTCAAGGTTTTCAGTCAACAAAAGATTAACTCTGGTCCTACTACTAGGTCTTAGGGCAAGTTTTGCCTGGTTTTTTTACTTTATGATTTCTTTAAACTATTTCCTTTTTTCTCCCCTAATTTACTCATGACTAACAAGTTTCTATATGTAATTTTGTATCTTTTCAATTTTGTTCTACCAGCCTCAGCCTTTCCCTCTTTATACTAATTTTTCCGAAAAAAAAGTTCTTAAAGACACTGCATAAAAAAAAAAAACTTGCTCGTAGGCTATATTAAATATCGTATATTAAGGTAGCTTAAGCTATAGCGACAACAGAAATGTTGCCAATTCTCTGCCCGGTATGACCTCTGAGAGACTGACAGACAGACGACCAGATATCATCACTTGTTTCTTCGTTGTTAAGCCCCACTTGTCATGTGTCCTTTTCTTACAGAGTAGGTGAACTATCCAAGTCCATTCACGCATTTGGTTGTTAAATATTTATGAGTCTGGATATCAAATCCCGAACAATAGACAATAAGATCATGATCTCGAAATACACTTGTGACTTATTGAGAAAACTGTTAGAAACAAAATTATTAAAAATAAAAATTCATTGATTACATCGGCATTGTTGAAACTAAGAACAACATCAACAACTTCGATGATGACGATGATGATGATAAGAAATGATGCAATAAAATAAACAAGGTTTAAAAATACAGCAAGGCATTAGAAAATCCCCGCAGACAGACACACTAATTCTAACGGTACACCATCTGTAGGTCTAATACATTTCTCGTAACCACCTAGCGGACATGGATAAATAAAAATCATCTAACAACATTAGCTGTATTCTTGAGGGAATCTTATCACCAACAATTATGGCATATCTGTTTCACATTTTATTCATATATTCTCTATGCTCTTTTTCCCATACCTTTCTTTTGGATGTCAGTTTGTCAAATCAAGAGAACTTTGGCCTTGTTCCAAAGGAAATATTTTGAAATTGCTAAAGTAATTGCTTAAATTGCACATTTATCAATAATATTCTTTGCACGCCTAAGAAATTAAGGTACAGATGCGAAAAATCCAGGAAATCGTCCCAGAAATTAGCTAATTTTCAATACGCTATCAAATGAATGGCACTAGGGCCTCCTATGGTTAAAAGGGCGTTGGGCTGGCACCCTCACCCCTCAGGAAATGCTGAGAAACCGGAGGACTGTACCTTTCTGGTGCCTCCCCATTTCAGGAAGAAAGTACAATATTGTGAAAAAAAATTACATATGTGTGTACGTATAAAATGTGGTTAGCTAAATCAGTGTGTTTATATACCGGTACTCATATATATAATATATATATATATATATATATATATATATATATATATTATATTACACACAGACACACACACACATATATATATAAATATATACATATATATATATATATATATATATATATATATATATATATATATATATATATATATATATATATATATATATCTTTTGATATGGTCACTTTTACTGAATTTTTCAGAATTTTAAGATACTCTGTGGCAGCATTATAACCTACAATCTTGTACCTTTAACCTTAATAACACCAGGGAAAACTAGTTTAAGGAGAAGTCAGATTAAGCAAGGAATCTACCAAACCGGCCAATGTATTACAGAGTAGCAAAAGTCTTTTCTTTTTAAGGTGTATGAGACTTTAAACACAGTAAGAGATATACCCTACCTTACCCTGGATTTCTTAGCCACCCAAATACAACAAGTCTTCGTTGTTTCAAGACCTGAACACCCAGCCTTCTTAATAAATGCCATAACATCCACATTTCTTCCATTAGACAAATCAAGTATAAAATACTTTTACTCTTTTGCACCACAACGACGCTCACTTGAAAGATAAGCACGTCTCTTTAAAGAGGGAATATATTTTAATAGGTCCTGAAACTTTAAATTACAACTAAACATGTAAAGAATAAGTCTGAGCGCATCGTCGGCTGCCTAAACTGTCCTACATCTGTCGATTGATTACTTCAAAACCTGTAGGCTGTTCATGGCGAATTGAAGTAATGTACTTACTTAGTTTTTAACAAGTCTACTAAATTGCGCTTTTCACAGTGTCTGAGAACCTAACATTTTACAACCTGTCGCTTCTTCACTACCAACTGTGTGCATTACCAAAAATATCCCATATAACATTTTCTGAATAATAAATATACACACACACACACACACACACACACACACACACGCACACACACACACATATATATATATATATATATATATATATATATATATATATATATATATATATATATATATGAGTGACTCACAGAAAGGCAAGGGCGTTACCAGTCACCCACACAGTTCATGAAAGTAACTGGAACCTAGGTACTTCTGTTACACACTTGATTGTTTGTTGATTACTTCAATCATATTCACCCTTAAAGGATATATATATATATATATATATATATATATATATATATATATATATATATATATATATATATATATAGTAAGAGTCCTCATTTATCTCTCATTTGAATGCAAATGCTCGCAGTGATAAACAAAACCAAAAAGTTAGGAAATATATAAGTTAAGTGTTAATGCTACTTGTGTATTAAACAGAAGGACCGAGAACCGATAAAACATTATACTATGAATGGTTTCATCTAAGGTCAAGTAAAATGTATTTCAGTTCAACAGATATATGTATTAAGGAGTTGAAATAGACTTTTATCCCCCATCGACAATGGTGGACTAAATGTTAACCTCTATCTTATTAGCATGTGTGGGTTCAAATCCCTCCACTGACGGAAAACGGTCAACATTTGTTTCTCATCTAGATTAAAAGGCCTGTGGTAATAAGTTAGCCTAATCCAAACGTGAGAGAAAATCGATAAGTTAAGGGATCGTCAGGCTCTTAGTAACATAAATAGGCCTAGCAGGTGAAAGCGATCTGTACATTCTATATACTGCACAAACATATTTGAGCCTAAAAAACAACAACCGTTATACAGTATACTATGATGGTGTATGGCCTTATCCCAAGTCAAATAAAATTTATCTTAAACTCGACACATATATTCATACTGTACATGTGAGCTGAAATAAACTGGACTATATGTGGGTTCAATTCCCACCGCAGCAGGAAAAGGCTACGTCATTTATTTCGAATCTTGATTCAAAGGCTTGTAGTGATAAGTACTTAAAAAAAAAATATATATATATATATATATACATTTACATATACATATACTATATATATATATATATATATATATATATATATATATATATATATATATATATATATATATATATATATATATGAAGAGGGCATCGTGGCTAGTAAAAATACATAATTATTCATCTGATGATAAAAGTGGCGTCGTTACTCTTTAGCACTGTTATATGCACATGCTTTGAGCCCCTTAACGTTTTCCCTAAAGGAACCTACCGCTTGGTCGCTTTGTCCATAACACATCGGTGGTTCTAGCAAAACGAAATATTTTCCATGTCCAAGAGTTAATCGCATGAAGGGTACATCTTTTAATCCACTTTCATCAAAATCAGTTTGTGAAACATCCTACTGACAAACATACACTGGCAGAAACAGGCGAACGCGTAACCTAGTACCAACTTATTTTGCAGGGGTAACAATTTGCTAAATCTCACACACACACACAC
>JANJGK010000023.1:19353553-19378553 GCA_039081455.1 Macrobrachium rosenbergii
AGCGCTCATTCCGAGCGAACATTTCGGTGTAAGATGATGATGCTTAAAATGATCTAAATCGCCGACATACACAACTTACAGGAGTCAGACAATCTGCCGTGTCGAAATGATGTGCAGTCTGATTAAGGAGAGGGAACAGACATCACACCGATGTAGAGCCAATGTCCTTCATAATTATTCAACGACAAATCTCTGTTGCAATTCACTGAGACGCACTGACGTACACCAGCACTCGAGCCTAGGGTGATACTGGCTAATGCTGTGGACGAGTCGACGACCAACTCGAGGCTGCAACCACAGAGGGCTCCGGTCGATGGCGAAAAGGCAGAGTTGCCATGTCGGAGTTTTCAACTTCTGAATGCAAAATTTCTTATCGTATCCGCCGTTGTTGCTTCCTCTGTGCTTTCCAACGTCGTTCTTAATTTAATTGCTCTTTCTATAGTCATCGTTTTCAAACGAAATGGTCATGGAGTTTTGATTTACATCAAGAATGAGACGAAACATGGGTTTTATTATCTCAGGACTGGAAAAGTAAATTCTTGCATGGCAACGTATTCACTTCGCACTGAGATAAACAAGAAATTGTTGCAACAGATGACAAAAATTAACCAACCATCTTACGGATATGAGACAATATGTCAAGTTAGGGTATAATGTGACTTCCTAAATGTCCAGATACGAGATCTAATACATTATTACCAACGCAAACGAAGTTGTGAGGTCCTGACTTCCTCTGTTTCTGGCACGGTGTACAGTATATTAACAAGTTATTTCACACAGTGAGTAACCACCCTCAATTTCAGGTGAGTGATTAACCTTTGGTTGACATCGATGAGCATTTGAGCATTCGACGCCCTCGAAATTATTTCGTTTGTCGTAGGTACTTTTGGAATTTTAAAGAAAGCAGACGGTTCCCAGAGAGAAAACGTACATGGCGCAGAACATTTGCGTAACTATGCTAATCACGTGGTTTGGCGGAGATACCTCTTTTATCATGACATACTACAGTAGGTCTAGTTCATGATGTTGGGCAGGTTACCGATGGTAGTGCCCATTTGTATTATTTCCTAAAATATACCTTTATCATTTTAGTACATATATTTATTAGTTTGAACATTATGTTTTAAAGATGACCTCGATTTCTATGGCGGGTACAACGCCACAGTCTGAATGCTATAGACCTAGTGCAGTGCTAAGATTGATAATTATCATTTGACTCATAGTTACCAAAAGGAAAATTCGTTCATAAGACATCTTAAATTATATAACTTTACGAGCATTGGTTCAGCGTGCTTCCCTTTTTTTGTTGGTGTGAATCATACTGTTGTCAGTTGGGAACGTACTGGACAGACTTCTTCATATCTTCTCACACAAACAAAGACTACGAGACAATGAACAGGCTTCACTTAGGATACTGGTTACTTGTGTAAACTTACAGGAAGATGCAAAAAGATGCCAGAAACTTCGAATAAAATAAGAAATGGCAAAAGACAGCCAAACAACTAGAGAAATTTATCCGAAGTGGGAGTCTGCTATAGGCCTAACCATGCTAAGCTTCAAGGGAATACACGGTGAATTTAATCTTAATGCCCTTTACACGAATTCACCCGAAATCTTTTCAACATTGTCAGTTTCTTTTTTTCTCTCAAGATTACTACATCCATTCATATCAGACTAACTTTCTGGACTCCTACCAAGTAATTATGTTGAAAGATATGTCAGCTGCACGATTGTTGCGGTCGTGTAATTCTACGTGATTACTTCCCAAATTTTCAGGTGGTTACTGAATCATTACTTCATCTATCTCAGTCTGCATCGATCAAACATAAAAAATTTTTAAAATCTTTCAAAACCGGTCTCAATGTTTATTTTCTGGGTGCAGCTAACCGTAACGCTTCAAAGAATACATTACCAAACTGTTCCTACGTCGTTTATACTTAAAGTGAACGAAGGCTTTTTACTGCATCTCCTAGCATCACGGCCAGTGTCCATTCCAAGTAATTTTTTCTGGAGTGGGTGTAATTATTGATGATGACATACATGTTGTTATGTAAAAGCAAATGTTAACGGCAAAAAATTGAGAGAAAATACTATACTGAGAGACCTTGTGGTAAAGGATGAAAAGTGAATGTAATACGACGAAATGAGAGAGAGAGAGAGAGAGAGAGAGAGAGAGAGAGAGAGAGAGAGAGAAGAAGAAGAAGAAGAAGAAGAATTAAGACTAATTCATGTTTTCATACCAATGTTAAACTTAACAAGTAGACGGAGTACGGAGAGAAGAGAAAGAGAATGAAGAAAGTTAACAAAAATAGAAATTGTCAAATCTGAGTCCGGTGTCTGACGTTCAACTTGGCTCTCTCTGAATACTAACCACAGATATCTGTCGCGGCAGACCTATACAGTGTTTCGGGAAACAAAACTGTAAAAGCTAAGCAAAGTTTTGAGACAAAATATCAAACTCAAAGGTGCTGAATTTTTACTAAAACTCTCATTTACATAGACACTTGTCTTTCGCTTTTTCGGACTGTAGGGGTTACCAAAGTGAATCTAAAAGATGGTTTACATAGCATTAGAAACATCTAAGATGGTCAAGGTATTTTTGGCATGCATTCCCAGTCAGAGCTCAGTTTATATAATCTTAAGGATGATGACTAAAGAACATTTTGAATTATTGGAGCAATTCTGACGATTTCATGCGCTTATATCATCGTGTGCGTCTCTTTACGAAAACTCTGTAGACAATTTTTTTTTGTTTTTGCCTTCCTTCTACATTGTAAAAAAAAAAAAAAAAAAAAAAAACTTTTGGGCAGATAAAATCTGATTCTAGTGAACTTGAACCTAAAGCAATGCATACTAACTAAAAGAAATGAAAGCTTGGCTGGAGTGAAATACAGTTTGCCTCTTATCTGCAGTGGCTCTCTGCCCTATAACTTGGTATTATGGCCTTCAAATTTCGAAGCTGTTTTCAAAATTGTTGATGTTTTCCAAAGTCTAAGTCCTGATAAGAACAAGTAAAAAGAAAATGGGGAATGGAATGGAAGACAGAATTTTGGCCCAAGGCCAAGCGCTGGGACCTATGAGGTCATTCAGTGCTTCAAGGGAAATTGATAGTTAAAAGGTTTAAAAGGTGTAACAGGAGGAAAACCTCGCTGTTGCACCATGAAACAATTGTTAGGAGAGGGTGGGAAGTAAGACGGAAGAACGAGAATATGAACAGAGGTACAGCAAAAGGTATGAAAGGGGTTGCAGCTAGGGGCCGAAGGGACGCTGCAAAGAACCTTAAGTATCATTCCCTCCTGTATGACCTGAACCCTGATCATCATTATTATAAACTCAGTTTTTCAGACTAAAGTGTTCTTACTAACAAAAAGAAACAAAACCAGTTAGTTAACAAATACTTGACCAACAGCTACTTTACCGAGTAATAGACAGAAAGAAAGCCAAAATGACCAAATAAAAACATGACTCCTTGCCAGGTAACAAACAGCAATAATGATGACAATGAAAATAATGACAGCTGTGATAACCAAAGAGGACTAATCCATCAAAATCCATGGATAATTTACTGTAGGACAGAGACCACTAAATGCATGACAATCGCACAGAAAAAATAATAGTCTTATTACACCAGGTGTCACTTTCATTGATGAGGTTAGAGAGTGTGTCGTTCATTTGATAATCAATGAATTAATTTACTGCCTCATGCTGGGTAATGAAGAGTAATTGGGTAATGGCACTCTTACACGTGCAAATGGGGCCACTATTCCATCCCGCTTGATGATGGGGCTGGTTAAACAAATTTATTTGTACGCACTGTAATAGCATGGATGCTGATGTTTAAAGCATTGTAATGTTCTGGGAGTATATAAACCATATATATGTGTGAATGAGTATATAATGTATATACTATATACATATACAGTATATATATATATATATATATATATATATATATATATATATATATATATATATATATATGTATATAATATATATATTGTGTAAATGTTTGTCTATATATGTGTATATTTATATAGATTATAGATGTATATGTTATATATATATATATATATATATATATATATATATATATATATATATATATATATATATATATTATATATAACATATACATCTATAATCTATATAAATAAGTACGTACGTAAGTACCTTAATTCATCATCAACAATAACACCTCCAACACCGTGCAATACAAAAGGGCCTCTGTGAAACTCTACCACCCACGTGTTTCCTTTGCTTTCACTTCCACCAATCTCCACTTATTCCAAGTGACTATAGGGCGGAGGATATGTCCGAGCCATCTTCAAACCCTGCTGATTTTATATTACTTAGTCTAAATAATTTATAAGTTTTCAGAATGATATGGTATTTACAGTTAAAAACGTGTGCACTTGGGCAGAGATCCATTCAGTGCCTGTAAGTGCATAATTCGGACATATGCTCAAAAATTATTTTAAAAATGAGTATAGCTTTTTGCCGAGTTACCTCATTTTCAGCCATTGTCGAAACAATATGCATAATGTTTAAGCAGTAAATTCCCACATGCATATATACTTTATGTTATGTGCATAAATATTTTCTTGAAATCACCCTCTCAATATATGGATGTTTGACTGGTGCAGAGTATAAGACATCTTTCTTTTGGAATATGAAGTATGAGTCAGTCTTCTAGTGAACGTGATGTAGACTGATTGACCGCACCAGGAGGGTTATGGGTATTAACCCGGTATGTATCCACCTTTGTCAAAGTCCAGGGTAAACCTATACCATATTAGCTGATGAAAAAATGGTGCTACTTTGGCTTGTTATCTACGCGTCACCTACTGTACTCTGAGGTGCTAGTCCCCTACTAAACATGGCGGAAGCTCCTTGGGACGCCGTGCTTAGTACTAGTCCCTCGGTGATCAAAGTATTATATGCACCCATTTCTATATTGTGTGGTCGACCGATTATATTGATAAACGATATCTTCGTGCAGCCGTCTACTTAGCATGAGTTTACCGTGGACTTTGACGAAGGTGGATACACACCGGGTTAATACCGAGATTATGTATATAATAATGTGGACCAATATTAGATGAATTCTTGATACCCTGACCATTCTTGAGCATCAAGAGGCACATGATGTAACATATAAAGTAAGGTAAAAAAAAAAAAAACTTTTGATTTGAATGAAGTTCCACAAAAGGTATGAAAGAAACGTGTGAGTGAGTTTGGTTTGAAAAGACATTCAAGGGAAAAGCTGTATATGAACATCGAAATATGCCAATTCATTCAGCAGTAATGAAGGTAAATATTGGTCATAAATCTCTGACTCAGTCAGTAAAACTGATCATATAGCTTCTGATTGACTCTCTCTTTGCCTACTTCTTTTTTCGGCTCTCAACGAACTGGAGCCGTCACTGGTGAGATAAAATGTTACTAATACCTCAGGTGAAGGAACAGGAGGCAGGAAGAGAGTTCCGAAGCACAAGATCACATTTAATGAACTGTATGGAAAATGACTAACTGTATAACTTTCGCTTTATTTCTATCGGTTCGCACACTCCTGTAGGTTTTGCACATGTGCAATAAATAAATTACATGACAGCTAATAGGATTTTTATATGGTAAACAAGCGCAATAAATTGTGATTTGATTTTTATAATTCTGCTTTCTATTTCTTCCTTCAGTTCTCAACGAGTTAATTCCAACCGTTAAAGCTTATGCAAAGCAGTCTGAATATATTTTTCGGTTATTTGTAGCTTTCTTGCATATATACTATATATACGAGTACATATATATGCGTGTATATATATATATATATATATATATATATATATATATATATTATATATATATATATATATATATATATATATATATATATATAATTTGTATAATATATACACATACATATATATATATATATATATATATATATATATTATATATTTACGTATGTGCATATATATGAACATGAATGCACTGAAGCCTGTAAAGCAAAGCTGCGTGTAATATAGCCATGGTTACACAATAGTAGCTATCACTGCTGATATTGATATAGGCAGTGTGCCTTGGTACTTTGGCTGAAAATTCCTCATCATAAATGAGTTAGGGGTTAACAATGTATCTTGCTGATTTACCATAACATTTCTATTTTCAAACAATATATTTTTAAAGCGCGAAGATATTATGCAAATCATCATTGCTTATCTGACGTACAGAAGTGCAGTCCGTCACCCACGCAGGCAGCGTATCTGAAGGAAAAGAAGAAATAAAATAAGCAATTAACCATTTTTCCCCACAGTATAATATTATTATTATTATTATTATTATTATTATTATTATTATTATTCTAATAAAGGACAAGAAGACTGCCGTGGAGAAACTCCACACAATTTATTCCTCCCAGCTCTCACCTTATTCAAGGGAAAGCTATTTAAGGCTTCAAAAGGAATAAATACGTACAAAATAAAATCTCTGGGAACAGATAAATTGGTTTACATCATTATTACTAAACTGATATACGATGATAATGACTAGGATGAAATTTCCATGTTTACGGATAGATTATTAAGAATGAATATTAAAGAGACCGAAAGCTTCTATAAGTAATGATCATTAACACTTTGTAAATTACTAATATTCTGTTTTCCTTCTCACCCACAGGTTATCAAATGACCCCTCGGCTGAATGGGGGCTAAATGGGCTGGCCTGGCTTGCACGATCTGTTTCGTTGGTGAACTGTTCAAATGCTCTAGTTCTGACAAATCTCGTGAAATGGCGAAGATACGTGGCACTGCATACATCAGAAGTCTGTCATGCTATTCCTTGGGTACGTTGGAACCTTTTCTTTGTGACTCAAGAGCGCTTGGATAAAGGAATCTAAGAGCAGCTGCTATAAATAACTTTTTCTTCTCTAATCTCAGAAGCCCAAGCCACCCTCTTCCCCACCGCCCCCAGCCCGCCCGCCCACCCGGAACACGAACCCAAACTAAAATTAATATCACCGTTTGACTCATTATTGACGTGAAAAGCTACTCTAATATTTAAGGATCGAGCGTATGTCCGGCAGTGTATATCATAAACGGACGAATGGCTTATGAAATCAGGGTGAAATCAATTACTGAGTGTACTCTAGTCTAGATGATTATATTTTCGGCGGATATTGATGATATTGATGAATACTTGACAGTTCGCTGCAATGGTAACCACCTTAGCCTTACCTTCACCATTCAGGTATTTATCACCACTGAAGAAAGAAAAGTGGCTAATAGCAAAAATTACAGACTTTTTCTCTCTCTCTCTCTCTCTCTCTCTCTCTCTCTCTCTCTCTCTCTCTCTCTCTCTCTCTCTCTCTCTCTCTCTCTCTCTCTTTTGGGGGCACAAGAGGGCAATTTCTTCACACATATTTGAGTAACCTAGAGAGGGTACGTTCCCTCCGGGGCGCTCTTGTTTTGTTTGCATGTGTTCCTTCAAAGTCTTGCAAATGTCAATAACCATTACGATGAAACGCGTTGCGAGATTGCTCCTAATAAGGGTAAGATTTCCCCTCCGTGTATCAACAATAGTAAGGTGTTTGGGTTTTCATATAGAAAAGATATATACTATTATTCAAAATGTGAGCACACTCACGTGGAAGAAACATGAAAAGCCATTAACTTATTAGAGAAGCTTTTGCAAGTGTGAACAAAGATAAAACGTAAAATATACTAGATTTACTAGAAAATAACAAGTAAATCAGGACAAACTAACCAATAGGATTATAACCGTAGATAAACAGCAGTTAAGCAATGACATCAGAAAAAGACACGAATGAATTCTTGGACAAAAAAGACGAAACCCCGCAGGGGGGTAGTGCCGTCAGTGCACCTCACGGGGTGCACTGTAGGCAGTACTAAAGGTCCTTTGCAGCGTGCCTTCGGCCCCTAGCTGCAACCCCTTTCATTCCTTTTACAGCACCTCCATTCATATTATCTTTCTTCCTTCCTAATATCCACCCTCTCCTCACAATAATTTCAAAGTGCAACTGCGAGGTCCCCCCCCACCCCCGCCCCCGTTACACCTTTCATGAATGACCTCAATAGATCCCAGTGTTTGGGCTTTCGCCTAAACTCTATATTCCATTCCAAAAAGACGAAAAGGCCAGAGGAATGGAAATAAAAAAAAAATCCACCGGCTGATTTTTGTCCCAGTCTCCTTCCTGGTGTCTATGCCAATTGCTCTCGACGTTAAGGAATGAATAAGATATTGAATTATGGATTACAGATATCAGCGGATGAATAAGTAATCAGTGAATAAATCGAAGCGCCAAATGCACGGACTAAAAGTGAACAGAATTGCTTCTCTACCACGTAATGAATATATTAGGCTGAGCAAAAACAGATTAGCCAATGATTTTCACTATGCCATCTTAAGCATTTTCCCGGCTCATTAGATTGATCTAATATAGATTTATGTCTATAATTTCCGCTCCACGAGGAACTAGCTTTAGGTTTTACGGGAGAAAGAAAAAAAATCTCATCTACGAAGTATTACCAATGAGGTTCATTTCAAGTGAATGTAGTTTGTTGACTCCAGTAACAATCTTTCTTACATACCGAGATATTTTCTTCATAAACGTGGCATTACAGTCACAGTGACTCATTTTGAATTTGCTTAATGAAATTAAAATAAAATAATCTGAGAGATTCTGAAAGCCTTCATGATGCCTATAAAGAAAATTAATCAAATTATTGACAAAAAAAAGTAAATTCATATATAAACCAAGCAAGAGCATCTCCCAAAATCTCTCTGCGTGTATCCCCTTGAGGGTCACTCACCTGAGGGCGTGCGGGATATAGGCGTTTTCGTGGATTCCCGTGAAAAGATGGGCGTGAGGACCTCTGGCATAGAGGATGACATCCTCGCCTGCGTGGTGGGATTCGATCATGGGGACAGTGGAGGCGCCCATGTAGTGAGGATTCTCTGAAATAATGAAGGAAGAAGGAATTATTAAAAATAATAATTAACGTTTCTCAATTGTAAACCGTCTGGGCTTATACAGTTAGGAATAGAATTCGAGGTCTGGAAAATCTGACTGACAGAAAGGTCAACTTTTCTTTTTTACTTTATCTTTAATAGACTGCAGAGGAAAACATGAATAATCAAAACCTCCCAAAAACCGCAGCAAAGCTTTCTTCATCGGCATGCAAAGCCGTGAGGTAATGTACGAAAAATAGAAGACGACGGTAATGCTCATAAAAAATTCAACCACGAGAGATTTTCCCGGATCCATATTATTGCAAAAGTAATGTCTCCTTCAGCTAGCAAAGACGTTATTACTGTGGTACCTTGCGATATACCTTGATGTGCCTTTGTTCGGCAGTAAGCGGTTGCAGCTGGTTCGCTTCGATCAATTCGAGATTTATAAATAGAGTTATGAAGAACGCAGAAGACAGAACACGCGGCAGGTCTCAGCGCTCATACCAAGCTTCAACGCAGCGAAGCTAAATTCACCTTAGGGAAAAAATCATGTAATAATTCTTATTACTTTTGTTGTTATTTTCATCATAACCTCCTTTCGACGATGTTAGGAGCTAAGTTTTTACCGGTATCTTGGGACTTTAAGTTTTGCATATCTGCGTGTGCGTGCTTGCGCGCTCGTTGGCAGGATATCTCAAGAACTGATGGCAGGATCTTGATGAAACGTGATAGACGCATTCTTCAGTGACCCTCTTGAGATGATTGAAACCCGGATAAACTGGTCAATGGCTGTTATTATGTGTTATCTATTTTTTATATTTTTCATATTTTCCTTTCATAAACAGTAGATTTCGTGCAGTGGGATAAGTAACTTAATATTTTTTATCCGTGTTCACTTACCCCTTTTTATATCTTATCAAAATCTTGAATGGTTTTGAAAAAAGGTATAAAAATACCTGAATTTTACCAAACTCAGTTAATAATGTCCATTTTACTAGGCATTCTTATATTGTACTTAAAGGCATTCTTATGCCTTTAAGTACAATGTACTTGTACCCCAGTTCACTGGCACTTCCTAGGGCAACAATATCCAGTCTTAAGCAATATGACTGACCTGACGATTTAGTACCTGTTTGCCGTCAAAAGGAAACGATTTCTCTGCCCGAGAGCTCATTTTCCTTGGGTTATGAATCATATGATGCATTGGAATATCAACTGGCACTTTTTACAGCATCAGTGCTTGGGCAGTACCCATTACTAAAGCTGCAATAGCAGTCTGTTCTGACGGACCTGACTATAATATATACATACATATATGTGTGTGTGTGTGTGTGTGTGTGTACAGGCGAAAACGCATATAAAATTTTTATTATTTTATGAAAACTCTATTCCAAAACCACTTGTTTTTAATTAGTCGTTCTTATAAAATAATCGGAAAGTTAACTAACTCAAGAAGCATTGCATAACCTCTTTCATTTAACTGTTTTAACTTCCATTAAGATTAACCACCCTTTGTTAATACTTTGTACTCATCTTCCTGATGGTGAGAACCCTTCCTTCGTAACCCACGTTTCTCTTTTGTGTCCTATGAGATTGTAAATAATGTGAATTAGTAGCCAACTTCACTCGAGTCAATAAAAACTAGTAGCCACTAAACAGTTGCTAAATCCTGACTCTGGCTACTGGCATATAAGCTAATGAAACTAACTGCATAACATTCATAATAACGGTCCTGGTAGTTTCGGCCGTAAGTCACTTAGGCCGAAACATCCAAAACAATGTAAGACGTTATGTTTATGGTATTTACCGTTATGTTTATGATATTTAACATTATTATTTCATGTTTTACGTACATCCCCAAACACGGTGCCCATTTTGCACGTAAACGTGCTTACGGCCTAAATGACTTACGGCCGAAACGACCCGAATGCCATAATAAGAGCTAATAGCTAATATTAATACCTCCTATCATAGTTAGTTGCTATCTAACATTTTTACTAATATAATTCAAGGATAACGAAGCATAAAAAACGGGAGAGGGATGGAGACTTATTTTGAAAGGAGAGTGCGATCCTTTCCTCTTAGAAGGAAAAATATTTTAACCCTTGATGAATCTGGTTACGAAATCTGAGAACTTCAGTTAGCCATTGTTCAAAAGAAATATTTTCTTTGTATTATACCTTTACCGTTTTCTATGGTTTTGACAGGGTAACTCAAGCAGGTGCGCTATTCTTTTTGCCTTTAGTTACTAAGGAATTTTCAGTCATAATATTCAGTTATGTGTTGATGAATACCATGAAGTGCATGCTCAGAACTATACAGTAAGAGACTTTTTACTTTAACATAAGCAATGAAGTGATGAGAACAGCTGTAAACGTTTCTCTCAGGTATAATTATAACCTTAATCGCAATAGTCAGTTGTACGGGAATCATTTGGGGATGACATTCTTTTTTTCCTTGCGGAAGCATAAAAGTTGTCAATTATGGGTTTTCGTGGCTTCCAGTATTTGTGTAATATTAGATCAATAATCTTATGGATCATGTAATTCAAGAAAATGGAAGAGAAGCTCATAACTGAAGAAAAATGTTTTGAAAGCCCAAAACAGTACTAGCACGATTTTGGCTTACGTGCAACCCTACATATACAGTACAGTGTATTCATGCATGTCCATCTGGCTGCCTTAATGATATTTCTCCCGGTTGTTATACTTCATTTTAGACAAACAAGGACAAACATGCCGGACAAATAGAAGAAGTTATCCCTTACCATAATCCTCCTGAGATGGGTCAGGCCTTAGGTGATTCTCTTCCCCTCTGTACCCGGGTCCATTGGTGTACATGAGTGTTGTGAATGGCAATCCGTCAACGTCTGAGTAGTCTCCAATGCCTGAAAGATGAGTGAATGAACTGAGCGATTCCAAACCATCTAAGATTTAATTGGCCTTATATTATGATTTTGTACAGAATTGCTTTCACTCCTGATATTAAAATGGAATCCATTTGAAGCATTTTCACCTGACTTGAAAGACTCGATCATGTAAATTTTACTCAATAAACAACGGATTCCGTCTCTGTTGATCATCCTTGAACCTACGTTCCCAACTACAACATCAAACAGCCATTGACCCAAGCAGCGTATAGCATACCATATCAAGTACGATACTAATCATAGCACTGAATTACTCTCTGCTAAAACAGCCATAAAACTGCTCTGACTGAGAGTCCTGATCAGTCGACTGTCTGTTCACAACATACTCTCATTTCATTCTTTCATTTATTTTAAGTTTCCGGTCTCGAGTACCTCTGCAAAATTCTTACCAAGGATATCATTTTGTCTCTCGGGGTATCCATTGATGACGAGGGGCTGTGAGTGATCTGCAGTCACGATGATGAGGGTGTCTTCTGGGCTGGTCATCTCGTTGGCGGCTGCGACGGCCTTCTCAAATTCCAGTGCCTCTTCCAAGGCTGACCTGTGCTCATTCAGGTGGTGCGCTCTGTCTATGTTTCCACCTGGAGAAGAGGAACGTCAGATTAGTATTACGGTAGATTATAAGGTCTCCTTTCTTGTTCCTGTCGTGTTTATTGAAGGGAAGTTATTTGTTTTATTTTTTGTGGTGTAAAGGGCACCTTTCTGTGATAGCTAAACATTTTTAGCCTTGCGTGAGCTCTGTTTGAAGCTCTGCATTCTTGTTAAAATGGAAAGACGAAACAATCATGATAATTTACCTTCGACGAAAAGGAAGTATCCCTTATCGTCCCTCTGTAGGACCTCAATGGCCTTCCGAGTCATTTCCTCCAAGCTAGGATTGCTAGGGTCCTTATCAATGGCGTAAGCCATGTGGCTCCAGTCAAATAGTCCTGGAAACAGTATTAACGGTCAAAATTATTAATTATTTGGCAATCAGCCTTATGCTTTTTGAAAGTCAAGTAAGAATTCTGTAGCTAGCTACTAATGAAGCATCCAAAATGTGACCTTGACCTCTGACCTTCAGCCTTTCTAAAAATTTCTCCCAGAAGTTAATCGTCTAAAGAAGGTATCCACTTGAATATTTACCCCAAATTTCATCGAATTCTTTTTAATATTTCTTGAGGTACTCTGCTAATATCTACAAACACAAACGCACATTCACATAGGCGGGCAGGCACGGGTGAAGACGTGACTTACTTGAAATTTTTTTAGCGGATACAACAGGAACACGATACTTTTATCTTGTCAATAATTTAATAGAAAGAAGCATGACAATGATGCACGTTTTCGCTATAAGCTTTCATGAAAGTTCCTAACCACAACTAGGCACTAAGTCTTCAGAACCTAGATTATAACAAAAATGCTCAGAAATCTCCAATTAAATGTGTAAAAACGTGCATGTAGCATTGACTGTTTATGCTAGAGCTTGCCTTTGTTATAGGAAACTATATATATATATATATATATATATATATATATATATATATATATATATATATATATATATATATATATTTATATATATATACATACATACATGTGTATGTTGTGTATATATATATATATATATATTTATATATATATACATACATACATGTGTATGTTGTATATATATATATATATATATATATATATATATATATATATATATATATATATATATATATAAATAATTATATCCCTAGGAGAGAGTTTGTTAGTGTGCATGATGTCTATAGAAAATCGTCTGTTCTTTATTACGATAAAAACTTTTCAAAATACTTAAAAAAAACAGTAGACTAAGGTTTATGAGGATAGTTACCCATGAGATACTGGGTTGTAGACGTATCCAGCGACAGCAGTTGACTGCGGTTCCAGACGTACGAGGAATTCCCGATCGCCGTTTTTTGCTTTAGCCAAGTTTCGATCAAGTTCTTCCCGTCGTCTCTTTTGCCTCCGTCACCGCCTTCAGGATCGTCAACGCCTTTTGGAGTGAACTTCTTGCGCCCACCGCCCATTATGACCTTCAAAAGTTCAAAGTCAAGTTAGTGTATACTTGACCGTATTACAGTATACAGTATTTCTAAATGTGTGCGTGTTTGTGTGTGTGTGTGTGTGTAAACGTCTTCAAGGAAGAAACTTTTGTTTTCTGAAAAATAATAAATATCATACTTTTATAAACTGCTAGTAGAAGTTCCTTCAAATATTTGGGTAGTCAAAAGAAAATTACCATTTAGTAATCGCCTGCATGTTTTTAATGTCTAGAATATATAATCTATTTTAAATCTAAAAACATAGCCTACAGCGAAACAGTTTTATTAAAATATCAAACAGAATCACAAACAAGAAAAATGTCCCTGGGAAATTTTATCAACGTTGTGATTTCACCAATGCAGAGAAATTTATTCATGTAATTTTCCTATTTCATATATTAATCTACATAAAATATTATACCGGTAAGCCTGAAGCTATTCTAAGATCACCTTTATCTGCGCGCCTGTGTCCCCAAGGACGAGCTGTTCAGCTATGTCGTCACATAACTCAGGGTCCCCACCGAAGTCATTGATGTCATCGTCACTCTCCCAGTGCCTTCGGTAAAAAAAGACACATGAATGCCGGAATTACATCTATACTCTCTCTCTCTCTCTCTCTCTGTTTCACTTACGCGTGTACACACACTTATGGACACAACGATTTTTTTAAGTCTGTAGCTGCACCGTGCATTAAAAAAATATCAGGCAAAATGACTCATCCTGTTTAACACACTGCTCACTACAGCTTACAAAAATATATATTTTTTATTGAAATTTACCATAAACATACTGCTCACTACAGCTTACAAAAATATATATTTTTTATTGAAATTTACCATAAACATGTAGATAAAGATTTAGTTTATCATGATTTTAGGATCCTTTGTTTCAAATTTTTTCACCTGATCTTAGGACACTGAATTTACAGCCTCTAAGTGTCATTTACGGATTTTATATTTACAGCATCTCTAGATGATGTTGGAATCCATGATTCATGGCCCTTTCTCAAGATGCTTGTATCATTATTTCACATCGTGTCCCTTATACCACAGAATCTGACGTCCACAAGGATATGAAACTCTTCTTATTATTGTTATTATCTCCAAGGAAGCAAACCCTTCACGACTGGTGATTACCTACTTACCTTTCAGCAGTGTGGGCGTAGTTCCCAGCAGGCGAAGCATGGGTGACTCTCGTTACAGTTACAACTCCCGTTGATTTCCCAGCATCCTGTGCGAACAAATGACAGTTAGCCCCGCAATCACCGTGCTTGAAAATCCCTTTTGTCACTTCCAAAAGACAGAAATTAGTAGAGAAATGTTAGGTCATAGGTACTGGAAAACAGGGAAATTTGGAAATATTACCAGAATTACAGTTTCGAGTTGCATGGCATGCACTATCTGCTTAGCAAACTCTAAAGTCCATCGTAAGGAAATGAGTAACTGCTAACACTATTAACTTTCAATGTTACCTAGCCAGAAAGTAACCATTCAAGTAATTCTTTTATAAGAAAATCAATCAGATCGGGTCACTCTCTTTGTCGGGATGGGAACAAGCAGTTGATATGACTTGTCTTGTTGAAGGTGTACGAAGCTAAGAGTTTGAGTCCGAATTGAATGTGCTAAAACCGAATTATTGCACTGTGCATATTATGAGAAAAATCTGTCCATTTCCTGCATGCCTGTGGTCAAGCCAGTTATTCTGACGGGTAAACAAGTATCTGGGATTTAACTAAATTCCAAGTAACTGTGCAAGGCAAAAATTACATATTCAAAGTAATTGTGCTCAAGATCGATGACAATAGAACCATTATACAAAACTAATGTCCTTAGCAAAATAAATGTAATGTGGAGCAGTATTTTTTCGAACTCTCACTCTCTCTCTCTCTCTCTCTCTCTCTCTCTCTCTCTCTCTCTTCTTAGGCTGACAGCCACTTTATCAAATAGGCTTACATAAGACCTCCCCCACGACTATCTCTTAGGCCTACATTTCTTTTTATCAAATTAAAAAGTCTCGGTTATAAGAGTTCAGAGGTTACAGTTCCAAGTTCCTTCAAAGATTTATGAACTTATAGTCATCTTGAATGAATATTAAATTTGGTCTCCTGAAGGCGAATGGCATTTTTATATAATGACACTGTTTGTGAGTATGCTCCATTTCCACATACAGTATACACAATGATACAGATAACATTTACGAGCATAAGCAGGAGCCCTGTCAGAGTTGCTTGCAGATTTACGTTATAAGATTCGGTTTTCATTTGGAAGCAGCTGCGCTTTGACAATGAGAGTATAAACTATATAAACGCTAATTTTTGTTTGTTTATTTACCTCTTACTTACTTTTTTTTTTTAGAGAACAGTCATTTTAGTGGAGCTATTACAAATATTCTTGGATACCGTTGTTTTTTCTCAAAAATAAAACAACAGATTTCAAGAATTACATCTTATATTATTACGAAATTTTAGAGCAGCATTGGGCTCAATTAGCACTGCCAAATAAGAATGTTCGAACTCAAACATTACTTACCATGAATTTCATGTCCCAGTATATGTCAATTAGCCTAGACCACAAGCCAGACAGAAATATCATTCCTCTTAGTTTTATATAAAAAAAAATAATATAAGATTAACAACAGATTTTAGACCATTTAATCTAGAAAATCAAGGTGTACTTCCGACATGTGGAAGGAAGACTGAACTATATCCAAGGAATTCTTAGCATAAATACCGAAGGAAAGTAATAATAATAATAATATTAAAAAGGATGGCTGTATTATGTGAATTTATCTTATATAGTGTCTTTTCTATCCTCCTTATGATTCGCTTTTCAGGCTCAGCGATGTTAGTCAGTAACTGGCCGATATTCATGTTAGAAAAGGACAGTGTGCGGAATATTGGAAGTCTTTTATTAAAATATCCAATCAGAAATCGTTCGTCTGGGTTCAGGTTCTATTCTAGGTACCGTCGACATGTTTCGACCAGCTCGTTGGTCATCCTCTGGACGTGGTTGCAGAAGGTCTGAAGAAACGAGGTGCTCGGGTTGGTATTTGTAGGGGGGGTCTTGCTCGGTGCTGAATTATGCTTGGCTGCCCGGGGCATGTACCCTCGGGCGGAGCCTTCTCATCCAATTCGAAGTTCGGTTTTCGTCTTGCGTGCGAGCGGCGTTGTAGTGCTGAGGACGAAGAGAAGAATTTCGATCCTCGGATGCGGAATTTTGATTTGCTCGTACGCTATGGGGATCGCTCGGTGCATGTCTCCTGGCTGCCGTGGGGAGGAGAAAGGTTTCTTGCGTAATGTTGAGTGTTGGTTTCTCCTTCCCAATGTGCAATGCTTCCAAGAGGCGTAGGCGGCGGTGGTCGGTAATTTGGTCAATTATTGCGATGTTCGTGATTATGTCTTTTCTTGCTATTCTCTGGTTATGGACGGTCCTGGCATGATTAAAGATAGCCCCCTCTTGGGCGTGGCAGGAAATCCCCAAGAGGGGGCTATCTTTAATCATGCCAGGACCGTCCATAACCAGAGAATAGCAAGAAAAGACATAATCACGAACATCGCAATAATTGACCAAATTACCGACCACCGCCGCCTACGCCTCTTGGAAGCATTGCACATTGGGAAGGAGAAACCAACACTCAACATTACGCAAGAAACCTTTCTCCTCCCCACGGCAGCCAGGAGACATGCACCGAGCGATCCCCATAGCGTACGAGCAAATCAAAATTCCGCATCCGAGGATCGAAATTCTTCTCTTCGTCCTCAGCACTACAACGCCGCTCGCACGCAAGACGAAAACCGAACTTCGAATTGGATGAGAAGGCTCCGCCCGAGGGTACATGCCCCAGGCAGCCAAGCATAATTCAGCACCGAGCAAGACCCCACCCCTACAAATACCAACCCGAGCACCTCGTTTCTTCAGACCTTCTGCAACCACGTCCAGAGGATGACCAACGAGCTGGTCGAAACATGTCGACGGTACCTAGAATAGAACCTGAACCCAGACGAACTATTTCTGATTGGATATTTTAATAAAAGACTTCCAATACTCCGCACACTGTCCTTTTCCAACATGAATATCGGCCAGTTACTGACTAACATCGCTGAGCCTGAAAAGCGAATCATAAGGAGGACAGAAAAGACACTATATAAGATAAATTCGCATAATACAGCCATCCTTTTTAATAAGACCTGTTTAAAAGAGGGTCTACTCCCTTCAAATAATAATAATAATAATAATAATAATAATAATAAGAAGAAGAAGAAGAATTATCATAATAATAACGAAGAAAAACTCCTCAAGAATCACCTGGAAATTCCTGAGGATGGAAGTGGTGTGGAACTGAGGGACGTTCATGGCGTCGCAGTCTGCCAGAGGGACATTAGCGTCCACACCAATCGTAGCTTGGTTCCCCTTCACGCCGGTCAGGTAGGCCGTGGAACTTGCTGCCGAGTCGGTCACTTGCTTATCAGCACTGTATGTCTGTAGATATTGAGACGGAAATTTGGTTGTACAGTAGAAATTCTAATGTATATTACTGGTGAAGTTTTGGTCTTAAAATTTTAGGCTATTTTTCATTCATTCTACGTGTCAGTTAACCATAGTTCTCCAAGTATTCTCTGTACAACCGTACGAAGGATAAGATCATTTATCAAATATGAATGAGAGTAAGGGCACAGATGCATTATTGTTAACTGTAATAGCAATGCAAAGGGACGAACGGCTGGAAAACATCACAAAGGGACATTTCAACAACCCACAACCCGAAAGTGTAACCAACTAGATCTTGTAACAGAACCCAACTATATCATGATCCATACTAAAGGGCGGACTTCGAGACAGACTCCAGACTGTAAAGAGTTGATTAAGAGAAAATCTTAACCCAGATAGGTTAGGGAGATACAAGTCTTATTTAGCAATGTGCGTTGAAAGGAACCCCTTTATTGCAAAAGTAATTATCAGTAAATCTGGGTCATAGATGTGATGTTCTTTAAGTGAGCCTATTGATTTAGGTTATACTATTGTAAAAATGTTCTTTTGCCACGAAATTACGTTTTTTAAACCTCACTCGGGTAAACAAACAAACAAACAAAATTTGAAAGCTAGATATTAAACATGCCCGAAAAAAAATTAAATTACGCATCAAATATTCTGCCATTTCAATAAAAAAAAAAACTCTACCTTAATCAACGTCGAGTAGGGGAAGGTCTCGTATACCATGACCTCGTGTTCGTAGCGACCCGTGAGCTGACCCTTCAGGAGCCGGGCGGCGGTGAGCGTCGAGATGGAGGTCCCGTCGCCCAAAAAGTAAATGATATTCTTGGCTTGCTTCACGATCGGTTCCTTCTCCAGCTGGGATTGTAACTCCTTCTGCATCTCCTGGTTCCAGTAATGGCTATCTGAAGGAAATATCGAAGAAGTCTTCATGAAGGTGTCTTTGTGGAGAGAGAGAGAGAGAGAGAGAGAGAGAGAGAGAGAGAGAGAGAGAGAGAGAGAGAGAGAGAGAGAGCGAGAGAGAGAGAGAGAGGATATGCTATCCCTCTGCGAGAAAGATTTTGATACTGATGGAAATATATGGAAAAGATAGACAAACACTTAGGTGATAGACAGATATCGGGAGAGAGAGTGAGATATGCTTACTTAAGAAAATTAATCATTATATAACAACGACAGTCAAACGTAGAAACACTGTGCTTATACACGCACGCGCACACATACACACACACACACACACACACACACACATATATATATATATATATATATATATATATATATATATATATATATATATATGCATATATATACAGATACACATGTATACATGTATATATATACACATAATATATATATATATGTATATATATAAATACATATACATATATACATCTATATATATATATATATATATATATATATATATATATATATATATATATATATAGTATATATAAACACTAACCTTCAATAACACTGGAAGGGGCACGATTCTTCTTTAGCAGTCTTGAGCTGCCAGTGACGTGGAGATGATCCTGGTCCTCATCTGTAATTCCAAAGGAGATACGAAATGACGTAAAATTTCTTCATAATATAAAATGAATACTTCCAAATGCTATATTACAGGACACTTAGATTAATCGTGTAAATCTCTTTTACATAAATATAAACATAAATATAAATATAAATATATATATATATATATATATATATATATATATATATATATATATATATATATATATATATATATATACCGGGACTGTTAAAACTAAACTTTAGCTTCAAAATTTAAACTGAATATTTGAAAAGCCAATGAATATTCCAAAGTTAAGGTATTCTACCTGAGTCCCAATACTTAATTATGATTAAAAGCAGTTTTACTAAGAGAGGCTTTTTATTGTTTCATGCTAAGTTGAGTGGTATTTTTACATAAAAAGAAAAAAATCATGATAGGGAAAATAATTATGACTAACGGTAAGTATAAATTCTGAAACATTACGAGCATTATTATCTTTTTTAACTTACATGTATTGCGAGTCCTGTATTTCTTCTTCCCTTTCGCTTTCCTCCGAGGGTCACCTGCAAAAAATATGAAATGAGCATGAGAGTTATCCTTCCATACTAGAAACGTTGAAAATCTTACCTCAACTCTAATGCTAGTTTTCATACATTTCTCTCTCTCTCTCTCTCTCTCTCTCTCTCTCTCTCTCTCTCTCTCTCTCTCTCTCTCTCTCTCTCTCTGCAGTCATACACATTCAGACACACAAATAATATATATATATAGATATATATATATATATATATATATATATATATATATATGTATGTATATACAGTATATATATATTATACACACACACATATATAAAGTGTGTGCATTTAATTTTAGCATCATGGCTTTAGGTTACTTTATTTACCTCATGAAAAAATATTTCTCCTACAATTCTGTCCCGACAGCCATAACTAAGACGGTGATGTGGAACGTAATATTTCTTAAGTCTTCAGAATGAAAGTAACTGGCAGTTTGCTTTTCTGTACGCATGGGTCAAACTGCAGTATATTTCTTTAGAGTATCGTAGTAAATTTTATATCCGTGTATATACGTTAGTCTTTGTGACTTCCCGATATACGTCACAGCCATGTAGTTTTCAAATATTATGGGATTCGCCCGTAGACTCTCTCTCTCTCTCGACTTCGTTATGTGTAGCTATACGAGTATTTGTAAGTTATACAGACACCCACTACACTGAATGGGGCAACAGTGTAAATGTTAGAAGTATTGTTATATATTAAATGAGAAGAAATGATTAAATCTAGATGACAATGATTTGTGGACGCACTTCCTTGAGTTGACGTGAGCAAAACGCAAAGAGACGGCTGGAAAAATCGAAAATACAAAAGATATTCAGTATCAAAACAATAATAGTATCCATTTTCACTTCCTAAGATACACAGCTTTCAAGACTTACAGATTCATTTAATTTGTTTCAGGAAGTTTTTGTTACTCTTCATCGTATATTGTGATCATAACAAATACATTGTTTTTAAATGTGTTAACTGGTAATTGTGATAGCTGGTGTTTGTGTATTCCTTTCCATATAATTTTATTACTACAGATATCACGAAGCAGTATGCACTGTCATAAATTTATAATTCCACTATGATGAACGACTATACCCGAGATAGAGTTTGATATGCTTCACTGCGGAAAGTAGAAATGAGGAAAATAATATCTGAAGTTAGATCAGTTCCACAATATAAGATATTACACTCTCATAAAGTAATTCGGTTTAAAAATTTTACTCCATATGGATGCATTACAAAATTTTTTTCCTGAGGAACTAAGTGACCATTCTCAAAAAACTGTTTCGATTCTAAGATAGTTAGCAAGCAGCCCTAGCCTACAATATCAAGGCTTCATCAATGGACAGATTTAACTACCACGGATATATATATATTTTTTTGCAGTTATAAGTGCAGTGGGTTCAGTTTATATAGCTGCCAATGAAAGTTATTTTAATTGAATTGAACTGAATATAGAATTTATGCCAAAGGCCAAGCACTGGGACCAGTGAGGTCATGCAGCCCCGAAACGGAAACTGACAGTAGAAGTTCGAAAGGAGTAACGAGAGCAAAGCCTCGCAGGTGCAGTAAGAATCAATTGTTAGGAATGGGTGGAAAGTAACATGGAAGAAAGATATGAAAGGAGGTACAGTAAAAGGAACGAAAGGGGTTGCAGCTAGGGGACAAAGGCATGCTGCAAAGAACCTATGAGGTGCACTGTCAGCACAACCCCCCTACGGGGGAGGTAATTTTATTTTAATGGAAGTACTTTTATATTACATATACCACGTTTCAGAGCAGTACTTGTTAAGGCCAGCTCTCCGTTTATAACAAAATCAACATTACTTTACGGAAATATATTTCATAACATTCTCAATCTGTTAGTAACTCAGATATAAAAAACACAGGGGAATAGTAATTTACCGCTTATGAGAAGGATATCAGGGGAAGAATTCTCAAAGAATGGGTCGATTTCTAACCCATATTGAAGCAAGACTAGCTGAAAGACATTTGCCAGCCCAATATATAGACTAAAATCACAAACCCCAATGTTTAGTGAGTTCTATTCTGCCAAAAAAAGGGGTAAAATGAGAATACAAAAGGAAGCAAACTATATACATTTGCGACGACTGCGTAAAGAGGCCACCTCTTAGCATCATGCTTGATCTTGAAGTACTGTATATCATACTTATAGAGTAAACAAGAGGCTTTGCCAATGTGGAATTAAATATAAATCGTATGACGGTGTAAAGAAAGGATGGTTAGTGTCACTAATAAATTATTAGTATAAAAAACAAAGTATTTTGTATGTTTCCAGTTCTCCCCTTCATGTAACCTGTAGGCATAGAAGCCACCTCTGCACTACTACATATATTATGGCATGACAATCAAACACAGAGGGTACAAGAATGTGGAAAATTATTATATTATTCATTGCTAGTGGACTTAAATGATTACCAGTGCCATTAACAAATATCTAAGAATGCATTTTTTCCACTATTTAATCATTTTTTACACATTTTCAGTCATTAAAATATAGTGTTTATAGATGTTATAAATTATCTTTTTATTACACTGAAAGCTTTTCACTTTTTCATGTGAAATGTGCACTTTGCTGAGAATGAGAGGCGAAAAAATTCTGCAACAAAACGGATAAAAATTTCACAGTTATTATAAAATAGTATGAGAATTTATTTACGCAGTGACATATGAGAGAGAGAGAGAGAGAGAGAGAGAGAGAGAGAGAGAGAGAGAGAGAGAGAGAGAGAGAGAGAGAGAGAGCGGTTTACACTGCCTATAATTAACTCATATTTTCCTCAAGCATTTATAACTTTGCATATCTTTCAAGTGCCAGTAAAAAGAATTCCTTCACTAGCGTTGAATATGAGAGAGAGAGAGAGAGAGAGAGAGAGAGAGAGAGAGAGAGAGAGAGAGAGAGAGAGAGAGAGAGAGAGAGAGCGGTTTACACTGCCTATAATTAACTCATATTTTCCTCAAGCATTTATAACTTTGCATATCTTTCAAGTGCCAGTAAAAAGAATTCCTTCACTAGCGTTGAATGATAACGTGGTGGAACATACAGCACTAACTGGTACTCTGGAAACTATTTAAAGGAACAATTTACTGTTTATTGTAAAAGATCTGTCCTTATACCACGTCACATGCAAAAGGTTTAAAGTGTTTGTATATTGTTTGAGCGCCATTTTATGTACTTATTTACAAGTCCATGGCAGTGGAACAAGCAAGTTACTAGAACGACAACCAAAGCTTTATTATTTACTATATAAATACCTTTGGTCGTATCGAAGACACTGGAAAGCAACTTTGTAATGCATATAAACACATGTACTACAAAAATAGAAAATTGGATTAGTGTTGATGCTCACTGAAGTGGATATTATCTAATATCACTCATACAGTGTTTCTTATCAGTGAATGGAAAATAGGTAGTCTAGTGTTATCGTTCTTTTTTGTCTCACTTCTTATCTGAAAGTTTGGGATAGCTTTACTGTTTTTTTTTCATTGCTACCAGAGTAATATTTTTCTTAGATGAAAAACGTACAGCAATCCTGAGTCGATGAAGTCAGTATTTTGAAGAGTAATGTGTAGGGTAATAGTGAGGTAGATTTTAGCACTGTAAAAGTGGAAGAAGTTAACAGAAATATGACAATTCTTACGGAAGAGACGGTTAAGAATGCAAAGAAATTAAGCTAAAATGATGCATCATGGAAATGCATCAGGAGTAAGGGAGATGACAAGTAAAATGCTGTAACGTAGCCAAGTGTCTTGGCAGGGTGTATATGACATATATCAAAAATGGGAAATTTCCGAAGGGTTGGCTGAGAGAGATAAATGTGTTTTTATACGAGGGAAAAGGTGAAAGGAGTACTTGTAAGGTACAGGGTAGGATTTTGCTCGAGAAAATGAGACTGGTACCAGAAAGAATGATAAAGGGGATCAGTATTTATACAAGGGTGTGGGTGTTAAATGTCTGTAGCTAAACAGTTTAGTGAACCGTTTATCAGAAATTGGAAAAAGGTTGAATGTAGTGTACATGGTCCTCTGCAAAACTTTAATCTAATATTGACAGACGTGACATGGAAGGTATTGAGGATGTATGATGTAGAATATATGAACTGTGGAGAACAATTCGAAGTTTTTGAAATGAAGTGAATTTGTTTTAGATATTTTTACGGGCGCGTGATAGGTTTTGTGTATATCTCAGCCTGTCGGGTGGTTTTTTTCTAATTGGAGAGAAGTGAGAAGTTAGTGGGATAAGAAACGGGTTATAGATGGCTTACAGAGAGGGCGATTGAAAGTGTTCCTAAAAAGAAAAGTGTTAGCAAAAGTAATCTTATACAGTGGCAAAGATTTAGATGGAACAATGAATATTAGTATGGATGATCGTAAAATGGAAGTCGTTACTTTATATGTGTCCAGAACAGAAGAGGAGCGTCTACAAAATAAAAAGTTGGCTTGTAGGAAGCTTTGCT
>JANJGK010000023.1:19381053-19446053 GCA_039081455.1 Macrobrachium rosenbergii
GGGAAAGAAGTGAAAGGATAGAGGAGGAGGCAGAATGGGGAAGGGGAGGGGAGGAGGAAGGTTGGGGAAGCGGAAGGGGAAGGTGGAGGGGAGGGGAGGAGTGGGAATGGGAGGAGATGGAAAGGGGAGGGGCATGGGAGAAGGAAGGGATAGGGGAGGGGAGAGGGAGGGAAAATGAAGGGAAGAGGGGATGGTGAGGGGAAGATAAAGGGGGAGAGGAAGTTACGTTCCCCCAATGAAATGAAGAATGAGGAAGTATTATTCCACACATTCTTATGCATTCTATTTTAACAGAAAAGTATCAATTGGAAAATCACTTTTATATTAAGAATAATAATAATAATAATAATAATAATAATAATAATAATAATAATAATAATAATAATAATAATAATAATATACTTTGGGTATAGGCCCTCTTTTTTTCTTCTTCAGTAACAGAATTACGTAAAATGCCAAACTTCATTGTAGGGGTTTTATTTATAAAAATATCAAATTCCGAAGGCGGGGTCCAAATGCGAGTGCAGGGGTCGTCAGAAGCACTGACAACCCCTGCACTCGTTTTTGGACCCCGCCCTCGGAATTTCCGTTACCTTCGACTTTTGATATTTTTATAAATAAAACCGCTACAATGAACTTTGGCATTTTACTTAATTCTGTTGCTGAAGAAGAAAAAAAGCTCATTAGAAGAGTTGAACGAATAATCTACAAGATTAATGCAACCAAGGCTGCCATCATATTTAACAAAATAATAAGATTAATGCAACCAAGGCTGCCATCATATTTAACAAAACAATAATAATAGTGACAAATATACTATAGCGCCTGTTGCTGCTATGGAGTTTTGAGAGAGAGAGAGAGGGAGATTGAATGTCGTTAAGTTTGAATTTTCTAACTGAGCCCAGCAATTCCTAGCACCGGCCCTGATAGAAACTAATTTGTCAATATATGGTGATTTATTAGTTGATTAAGTACTTAGATATGATGATGGTGATACCTCAAGGTACTTAAGAATTTGTATATTATTGGCAAGGTATAATTACGAATAATAGTGATGCCAGCAGAGTAATTTTAAAAAAACCTGACTGCAAGCTCAAATAAACCCAGATCCCATTAAAAAAAAACCCAGGTAGCAAATAACCCTCTAAACTACTACTCTATTTTTAAATTGTGACAAACATCAATGCTACAGTACTTACTTTAGATCTATATCTCATCATCAGAATCTTCATGAACAGTGGCCTTTTCATTACTGGGCTTCGCACTTTTCAACCTTTGAGAATATCTACAGTATGTTGTTCCTCCCTATAGATCATGTGGCCGAGGAATGGGGCAGAACTGTTAGGTCCGTCATGAAACGTGATAGCAATTCATATTTAGGTTGGCCAAGAGCATTCTTTATGTTACTCAAGTTATTCCAGTACTCTGGTATCTTCATATTTTCGGGAAAGGTGTGCAACTCCGTTTTACAATCTACAGCTCCTCCATTCGTCATCAAAATCATTTAGCTGATCTTCAGAAATTAGATTACAAAAATGAATTGCTAGATTGCAATTGACATTGGAGATTTAGGATCGCTGGCCACCTTTGGGTCTGGAATTTTAAGCTTAGCAATTATGCCGTCATCATCAAAAGAAATTCTCTTTTTTATTGGCAAACACAGTTCTATCAAGAATTTCAGGCAATCCTTCTTAAATCTGCAAATCTGGAAAGCGGTTCCTTATGTATCAAGGCCATTGTTCTCCCTCCAAAGCACACATTTTCGATGTCCTTGTGTAACATTTTGTTGCTGGGATCAGGTTCTGGGAGTTTGTTTTACATAAGAAGCTCTTCTTTGAGCAGTAAACTTAAAATAGTTTTATATTCTAGAGACACCGCAGAATATAGGTTATGTAATCTGAAAGCCTCTGACTGAAATTCAAGATTTAGAGTATTTATCTTTTGCAACACATATTGTAAGAAAAATAGCATGTGTTTTGTTCCACGGTTGGTTAAGTGCTCGCATATTCGCTGGGCGCCATCTACTTTATCGGTTGTCATTTCTGACTGAAAGTAAGCGCAGGAGCTTCCCATTGTTCTAGAATAATACTTATTACCTTTCCTCTGGATAACCATCTAGTCTGTGCCAGTTTGGGAATTTTATGATGAGCAGTTTCTATAACATCTTGGATAACGGCAAAATCATTCTGCCTTTTGCTACTGCGGGAAAAACATGATGTCAGATCTTTCAAAAGTGATTCTAAAAATGATGGTGACACCGATATAGCATAGCTTGCACAAAACGCAAACGAATGGCATACGCATCCCAGAATGAAAACTGACGGCACGGAATCTTTTGGCAACTTCTGAAACCCACTTTTCTTCGCCATCATAGTAGTACAATTATCGCTACCAAATCCTATGACAATTGACAAAGGAATATTTCTTTCCTTGAAGAGAGCTTTAACAGCATTAATAGGCCTTCTCCTGTCCCACTCGACCATAACACTGTCAAGCAGGACATCAGCAACAGCAAGTTTAACTTTGTCAAAGTAACGGACTACAATAGCCAAAACCTTGCGTCTCAGAAATATCCGCACTTTCATCAGTGATTAGAGAAAATTTCTGCTTTTGGCATATTTCGTTGTTCTAACATTTGTTGAATTTAAAAAAAAGGGGGCAAAATTTTAAAATGTTGCTTAATTTATATTTTGAATTTTAATATACCTTTTTAGCATGTATGTAAGGAAGTCTGAGTAAATGTATTTATCGTATGTATGTGTTTCAGTATGAGAGGATGTGCCTATATGCAGTTTTTAATTTCAATTCATTCATCATTGTACCGAATGATCTATTGGGTCCTAGCGCTTGGCCTCAGGCCTGGACCTAGTATTTTAATCTAATCCTTCGGGCCAGTCCTATGAGAGTTGAAAGTCAGCTCAGTGGTCTGGTTAAATTACTTTAATAATAATAATCTAACTTTTCATACTAGGCAGTTTTTCATTGGAAGGGTGGGTAGAGCTTTCGGCTAGCACACTGTTGGCCCAGCGTTCGACTCTGCGAGCGGCCAATGAAGAGTTAGAGGAATTTATTTCTGGTGATCAAAATTCATTTCTCGTCATAATGTGGTTCGGATTCCACAGTAAGCTGTAGGTCCCGTTGCTAGGTAACCAGTTGGTTCTTAGCCACATAAAATAAGTCTACTCGTTCGGGCCAGCCCTAGGAGAGCTGTTAACCAGCTCAGTGGTCTGGTTAAACTAAGATATACTTGAATAAAAAAAAAAAATTCATACTAGGCAATACCGTCTTGGATGATGTATGAAAGCTTTGACCTTTTCATTTTTATTTCTTGGGCAATATTGCTATCTAGGAATGCTCTCTTCCAAACAGCAAAAAGATGGTTTACATGTGCAAATGGAACATGGTGTTCAGGAAAAAAAAAAAAACTGCAAGTAATGCTTCAGCCTTAGCAATTTATGCGTTTTCTGGTTCTGCTTTCCTCTTTAAAAAATGAGTGATGGCTACACTAGACTTGGCAGACTCAAAATTTCTCTTATGCTTATCTGTATTCTTGTGAGCCAATAACATTTACTTACTGGCATTTTTTAATGGAATTCCACAACATATACAGTAGCTGTCGTTTTCATTAGTGCTGTCTCTTTTTAGCCAGTCTTTAATTTAAGGTTCCTGTAACCGCTCATATTTGAAAGCTTGTTTATACCACATTTTTCTCCTCTTCTTTGACGAAACTTCACTCATGTTTATAATTAACGGATGCACAACTCGTTAAAAAGCACTTTTTCGGATGTGCCACCGGCGACTAGTGTCATGCACCGGCTGAATCTAACAGACTGTGCGTCTTATCGACCGAGTAACCGAGTTCGGCTTCAACTTCGGCTCCCCAACCCATCCCTCTAACAAGTTAGAAAAGCCACGTACATGTACAGTACGTAGCGCATGCTAGAACTCTTATATCCTTATTATTAAGGCTCAGTATGCATATGCAAGATTATTCGTGTTTACATCAATCATTCAACTATTCGTATGTTATTGCTACACGCTATGTCTGGTACACGTCGCGCACCAATCATGCTCACGAGTCCACTCCACTGATTTCACTTGTGCAACTAATGAGCTTGTTGTTTTTTATTTATTACGTCAGCACTTATTATTGACATGGGGATTTTTTATAATTTTTTATTGTCTCTCTTTTTTCCATATATGTATATATATATATATATATATATATATATATATGTATATATATATATATATATATATATATATATATATATATATATATATATATATATATATATATATATATATATATACAGGCAATGGCCAATCACGGGAAAGGTCAAAACGGCCAATCATACGACATCGATCTCCCACCTGAGAGTGTTCCTACATTTTATGGAATGCTGCTCAAAAACCCTGCTCAAACGGCATTTGCAATTTTCAAACGCTCCAGCTATGGGGAGGAGGGAGCGTTTTACTTCCTACTCAGGGATGTTGTAAAAGGACATTAACTAAAGCGTTTGAGGTTTGCTTAAATCTATTAGGCTCGTTTACAGCTGTTATAGGAATGTTTATTCTTATACAATGAATAAAAATTATATTACGAAAACCTTCTATATCTAAAGTAACTTCTCTGATATTGATGTTTGCAAAGTTTTTGAAATACCTCGCATTCTTACTTGATATATATATATATATATATATATATATATATATATATATATATATATATATGTGTGTGTGTGTGTGTGTGTGTAATATATATACTGTATATATACATATTTATGAAACTATCAAAGTACGTAATCAAAATAATCAAGTAAGTGCGAGGGATTTCAAGAACTTTGCAAACATCAATATCAGAGAAGTAATTTTAGATGTATTGTAGAAGGTTTCCGTAATATATCTATCTATCTATCTATCTATCTATATATATATATATATATATATATATATATATATATATATATATATATATATATATATATATATATAATATCAAAGATTTCAGAAAGAATCACTAAGGTTTTATGTTTCAATCATTAATTTACACATATCTTTCTACCTCTGTCGATTGCTACAGCCCAGTCATCCACTACAGTCCTCTATTCCCTATAATACCTTCTCACATTTGTGGAATCTCTTGGAAAACAGCCATTGATAGCAATGTCCTTTCTTTATTAAAGTAATTACGATATGTCTTAATTGTATAAAATAAGATTTTTACATATTTACTTCAGTAATACTGTATATAAGAATTACTGTAAAATGAATCTCAGTATAGGCTGTTTTAAACACAACAGCAGTCAATAACTTTCTTTATAACACTGAAAGAGAACGATTTGATACAAAAACCCCCTTATAACGTTTGAAAAAAATAATCTATATATATATATATATATATATATATATATATATATATATATATATATATATATATATATATATATATATATATATATATATATATATATGTGTGTGTGTGTGTGTGTGTGTGTGTGTGTGTGTGTATATCTATAAACATATACATTATACATTTAAAAGAAATTTATATATAGACATATATATATAAATATATGTAATTGTATACGTGTGTATGTATGTATATCCACTCGTCTCGAAGATTCCAAACTGAGGAAAAACAATCAAAGCTTTATTTATCAAGTGAATCACATTCTTTGTGTTTTTGCTGGAAGGCTGCAAGACTATGCTGATCGCTTAGTAACAAGAATAGCTAATGAAGCATTCTTTATGCAAGCAATCCTTTTCTCTGCTGAAGGGATTCCTCGGGGGGGGGGGGGGACAACCTACCACTTATGATCATCTGGCATATGAAATGAGGTCGTAAGGCTCTCGCTTTCTGATCTGACAAAGGAAGAGGACCAATTGTTACCGAAACGGATGATTAAGGTTGGGTTTAGCTCATATCTTTAATTATTATATCTAGAGAATGTCAGTTCTTTATATAATGTATACAGGCACTATGGAATTTTTGGACCATGTACTAGTTCCTCGTTGGATGAGTCGGTAGAGTTGGCGGCTAGCACTCTGCTAGGCCCGAGTTCGAGTCTCCGACCGGCTAATGAAAAATTATAGGAATTTATTTCTGGTGATAGAAATTCATTTCTCGGTATAATGTGGTTCGAATTCCACAATAAGCTGTACAGTAGGTCCCGTTGCTAGGTAACCAATTGGTTCTTAGCCACGTAAAATAAGTCTAATCCTTCGGGCTAGCCTAGGAGAGCTGTTAATCAGCTCAGGGGTCTGGTTCAACTAAGGTATACTTAACTTTGGACCATGTACTGATCTCCTGATTATATCAGTATTGGGGTAACAGGGTCCTTTCTTGTATTATCATGTATAGTATCTCTAATTATAAACGGCCATAACAAGAGATAATGTAATAAAAACGCAATATAAGCATCAGTCACCGTTACCCACACGCACAAAAGTTAAGACTGAACATATCCTTTGACGGCCACTTACACAACAGAATGTAACTGGTGACTGGCCTTGAACCCAACTATAGAATGTGTCACGTGACAATACTCTGATGTCCACGGAGAACAAATTTGTCGCCTCACGACTAATGCATGTGTTCGAGAGAGACACAGAGAGAATCTGGAGTCATTAAACTTGAATATTTTGATTTTATCTATCTGCATTTTTCTGTTTATCTATTTGAATGTCTAGTCATTTGATTTCTCTCTCTCTCTCTCTCTCTCTCTCTCTCTCTCTCTCTCTCTCTCTCTCTCTCAGTACAAAGTGATACTTGAAAGCAAGACCTGTTTTACTTTATATAACGCGCAAATACCCATCAAACTGGTAAGTTAGAGAGACATTTTCCTACGCTTTCATCGATTACACGAAATATTAGGGAATGGGAATTGCCCTGGCAATGTATGCGGAATTGCGAATGCACATAATGACAGTTAGATGTTGTATCAAATATATCTTAATCGCATGGCAAGCTTGAATATTTTCCTTTGCTTTAAGGCAACGCGCACAGCATTATCATCCACCTCTGTAACCTCGAGCGTACGAGTAAATATAGGATTAGCTTACAATAAGTTTTTCTCTCTCTTCTCTTATTGAGCACCATATTCTTTGGAAGCTTGAATTTCAAGTCAATGACCCCTGTGGGCTTGTTCCATCTGAATAGGGTTCATCTTCCGAATAATAATAATGTGTCCTACAAACAGAGCGGTTTTGCCATATCGTTTCTCGATACCTGGTGATATCCGGTAAAAGGGATTACCTACGCTTTAAAATAACGGTAATATATCATCTTGATTATTAATTTCATTTAAAGATATTCAAGAGAAACTGTGTTAAACCAGCTATGTAGTAAGCAGTCAAATCTAATCTGCTCCACCCTTAAAAAAGAAAAGCGTTCTCGTACATATAGAGAAAAAACTACAGTTTATCCTTTGGCGTTAGCTTAGCATTGATGAAAGCAAATGTATTATTATTATTATTATTATTATTATTATTATTATTATTATTATTATTATTATTATTATCCAGAAGATGAAGCCTATTCATGTGGAACAAGCACACAGGGGCCACTGACTTGAAATTCAAGCTCCCAAAGAATATGGCGTTCGTTAGAAAGAAGTAAAAGGAGGTAATGGGAAATACAGAAAGATCACTTATTTAAAAAATAAATAAATTAATAAATAAATAGATAAATGTAAGTAAATTATAAAAATGCAAGGAGAATTGTACTTGGGTAGAAATGCATTGCATCTTCGCTTGAAATTTTGAAGTTCCATTTGCGCGACATCTTCAGAGAGACTGTTCCAAAGTCCAACGGCGTGAGGGATACAGGACCTCTGGCACTGAGAGGTTCGACAGCGAGGCGCAGTTACTGCATATTGGTCCTGCTGTTCAGCAAATCCGGTTGCTCTCGGCAGGAATTTCGTTTTTAGTTCATCAAAATTATTTTGACATTTAGATTCAAGTTAAAAAGGAAATTGTATTTTCTTTCAAACTAATTGACCTTCCTTTAGAACGGTAACAAACAATGGGTTGTTTGAAGGAAGGCGCATCTCAGTTGCACGAAAAAAGGAAAAACGAAAATGATTTCACGTTTTTTCTTTAGCTTCACGATACTAGCGCGTAGAAATTTAATAATGTTGTGTCGTTCATCATTCTAATAATAACCATACATCTGATGAACTCCGAGGAAGGCACAATGACACCCCAAAGAAAAAAAAAACTTTCCTTCCTACAGTAACCCTCAAGTCTGTTTAGATCATTAACCCACAAGCCTTACTTGACATGGTGGATCAGTCTGAACAATGGCAACTGATATGAGTCACAAACAAGAACTGATTTCTTGATATGAGAGACCCCAAAAGTAATCAGAGAAAAATGCAGACTTCCAGACACGTCTCACAGTAACCAGAAACCACTCCGTGTACCAAAAGTGAATCCCAAAAGGATAAAGGACGCGACAAACCGAGGAGGGAAACCTGGACAAGGTAAAAAAACCCATGAAAGTTAGTGATGAGAATTGGGTTGCGTGATATACCGCACGAAGATAATCATATGGAACGAGGTCACCGACTCCCTATGCATAGCTTGGATGGGAGACGATCATTTTCGCGGGCTCGTTATCTTCCGATAACAAAAACCGATTTAAACTCAAGATAAGCCGATGGAGTGTCTTTTTTGAGCCAAAGCTAACCTAACAGTACCCTCCAATAAATCAACAGACTAATACTCAAATGAATAAAGCAAAAACAAAATGAGAAAAAAGAGAATGTAAGGGATGAAAGCACGAAGCATGTTTTTTCCTATTACCAAAGCCCTTTAAATATACTCTGAGAATATATTTAAAGGACCTTGCCCATTATAAAGAGGTCGTGGGTTTAGGATGGGTTAACACTGACCCTCCTCAACCCAACCCAACAAAACCAGGGACAGCCTAATTTCTCTGTACTTAATACTTGTCTAGAAAATACACAGAACAGCTCAGAAAAGTAGCGTATGTTAATATGTTAGGGCTTGCACAGCGTTGAACGAACAGAGATATCAGCTTTCACTGACAGCAGAGACTGCTACGAGTCTGACAGAAAATAATCACTGCTGGTTTGGCCTTGTAGTTAACGAGTCACCTTCCTTCCTGTTGAAAAGATCAATTCCTCTTTTACTCACTGGCACTGAGCTGATCAACAGTTCTAGGCAATGGTTTTTAGTTTTCTGTACAAGAAAACTATCGAGATGGCTTTGTCTGTCCGTCCGCACTTTTTTCTCTCCGCCCTCAGATCTTAAAAACTACTTAGGCTAGAGGGCTGCAAATGGTATGTTGATCATTCACCCTCCAATCATTAAAAATACCATATTGCAGACTTCTAGCCTCAGTAGTTTTTATTTTATTTAAGGTTAAATTTAGCCATGGTCGTGCGTCTGAAACCGCTATAGGACAGGCCACCACCGGGCCGTGGCTGGAAGTTTCATGAAACGCGGCTCATACAGCATTATACGCTGTACAGAAAACTCGATTGCGCCGAAGAAATTTTGGCGCATTCTTTACTTGTTATGTGTTACGTATTAAATTCCACTTCATTATGAATGTGTATTCAAAAGAATATTTACGTCTGATAAATGGTCATCTTCGCTTACGAAACTACTGTAGACTGGTCGGAAAGTGCCTTCCACACCGAAGTTGCTAAACAGTTTAAGAGGCTTAAAGTTTCAGACTAACGTGCGTCAGATATTAAGATAACTCAACCAGTGACGTGTGATTGGTAAAATATTTTATGAAGTCCAGGAGAAACATTCAAAAGCTCCCCCAATCTTTTCATCAAGAGAACATTGAACACACCATCCGGCGTTCACAATAGTACCGACCTTCGAATGAAGTATGGTTGTGTAACAACTGAGATATTCAACAAAAGAAAAAGAAAAGAAAACTCTCTCTCTCTCTCTCTCTCTCTCTCTCTCTCTCTCTCTCTCTCTCTCTCTCTCTCTCTCATGTGGCTATAATAACGATTAATCAAATTAATCAAAGGAAGTTTGAACTTGGTGTCATAGAGTTTCAAGGTATCTAGAATAACTACATAAAATCGTCCTATAAAGAGATAGGCTTGGAGGACTTAAGAAGCATAAGATTACAGTAGAAGATACAAAAAATAAGCACAAGAATAAAGACCATTTGAAAGGACAATGTTTAAACGAAGCAGAACATAACGTAATTTGTTAAATGACGCTCCAAGGATGTTTTTAACCGCACTGCAAAAATTTTAACTACGATTATGTCCCCAAGGTTGGCCACTTATGTACTGAGTTCAGATGCGAATAGGAAATACAAAGAAGGGAGAAAAAATTTCGGAAAACAGGCGGAAAGAACACGGATAAAACTGTATAAGGTTTAGATCATAGGTGAACAAGGGTAGGGAGATTTCTAAGCGTTCAGGATTTACAAGGTCCGCGGGCTTCCATGTAATATACATAAGTAGCCTTTTATTATGATGTAATTTCTTCCTTCTTGACCTTGATTTTCACCTTTTTCGTTCCTTTTCTTTTTCTTTTGTTGAATATCTCAGTTGTTACACAACCATACTTCCTTCATTCGAAGGTCGATACTATTGTGAACGCCGGATGGTGTGTTCAATGTTAATCGAAGCATGTTTGTTAAGACCCGTAGCGGGGTGGTACCGTCAGTGCGCCTCAGGGGTGCACTGTAGTCATTACTAAAGGTTCTCTGTAGCGTCCCTTAGACCCCTAGCTGCAATCTCTTTCATTCCTGTTACTGCGCCTCTATTCATATCATCTTTCTTCCATCTTGCTATCCACCCTCTCCTAACAACTATTTCATAGTGCAACTGCGAGGTTTTCCTCTCAATTTCCTTTCCAGCGCTGAATAACCTCTTAGGTCCCAGTGCTTGGCCTTTGGCCTAAACTCTATATTCCATGTTTGTTAAAGTCGTTTTTAATGATTATAGTCATTTGGATTACTGATTCAACTCTCCCCTAAATTAATGAAGAGTGGGCTTTCCATCACAGAGACTACACTTTGTCAGTAGTTAACTGATGAGATTAGTAAATGGAGATATGGATTTTCAGTAAGATATAAAAAGGCAGGACATTTTCTACAAAATATAATAGGTAAGTCTCCTCAGTTTTGTTGTTTTTGTAGCAAAAGAAACGGTTATATTATTTGGTTTCCTACTTTAGAAGAAAACCATATACAAAAATCAATTATATAACTTGAAGAAGTCAGTCGTGGACGCAATTAATTCATGAAATTCACTAATAAAAACCTTAGGGTGAGGGCGTGATGAATATCCATGCTTCTTATACACATTCACGTCACGACAGAAAAACACAGGAAGGGGGTTGTGAAAATTAATCCTTTTTGACCTCAACTCTCCAACAACTGCCAAAAGAAGATGATAGATGCTACTTCTTTAGCTCTTTCCTTAACAAGATCACAGGGCTCATTCACTCAGCGACTGAATGAGGAGGGAGAATGTTGAATGATGGTAATTCTTGGGTTATTCAGTCAGAACTGCATGGGTAGGAATGTGGTGATCGATGAAACTCTTTAATAATACGTGATCCTGGTAATTGGGACGCCAGATAACTTACAATCAATCAATTCCGAATGGTTCTTAGTTTTAAATCTTTTATCTCTTTTGTTTTTCTTTGTAATATAGTTTATTCCTGAATTGTCTCTTTCGTTTTTTGTTCTGGGTTGCTTTCCTTACAGAAGCCACTGGGCTTCAGTAATCCTGCTTTTCCAATTAGTTTTGCAGCTTGGCTAATAACTTATGCTTTCCGTTATAGCTACTCTCGAGGAACACTAGCGGATCAGGGGGAGGGGGAGGGGAAGGGGAACTGGGTACGTGGCCCCCCATGAAATATTATGACAAAATAATAATACTGAAGATTTAGATAATAAATTAATGAGAGATATAAAAATGGGAAAAAGCTATAATAGAATAATGAAATTTTGAGAAAAAATAATAATAATAACAATAATCTTACTGATAATAATAAAGGATTCGATATACATACATACATAAATATATATATATAAATATATATATATATATATATATATATATATATATATATATATATATATATAGCCTATATATATATATATATATATATATATATATATATGTGTGTGTGTGTGTGTATGTATATGAAAATTGGTGGGCCCCCCATAAAATTTTTCTGGATCCGCCAGTGTCGAGGAATAGGGGACCAACGTCTATTAAGTACTGAACATATATATAGTCTAATCTTTATCGGTCATAACATCGCAGTTCTCTGAAAAAGACTGAACCTCATCAAAAAGTTCTGAAACTGCGCATTTCATCATTAGTAACCAGCTTCATGCAGAGTGTGGTCTGCAATTGCCTGAGTACGCACCAAGGTTAGCCTCGAAGTGAGGAAGGAGGAAGCATTTTGGTTACTCGTAGGCACAGCATTATCTTAAGCTGGCCACTTGAGAAAATCAAAGTGCCACAGTTGCTTGTTGGAGGAAAGGGAGGCCTTGATAAAGACACTGATACGCGTGTGTTCAGATGAAGTGAATCGATAAGGTCGCACATAGATTAAACTTTTAGATTCTGTCCTCCACAAATCAGTTTTCGCCTCAGCATACCGCTATGTCATCTGAATCGTAATCAGGAGGTTTTGAAAACTACGATAGCAGCGATTTTAAGTGGACTTCATCTGAAATGGATTCAGCTAAAGGAATGCACAGTAGTCTTACTAGATTTCAACCAAACGGTATTCTTGTGAAATCATACCGGCCTATATGATAGAAGCAGCTCTTATACAAAAATTCTCCCTAAATGATTCTCTTATTAAAAGGTGTCACTTGCTTTCATGACGTTGTTGATGAGTTAATATGCAGATTTTGTTTAGAAAATGAATATTGTAGAATTCATGCTGTGGAATGTAGAATATAACCACCGTTGTAATCTGAACTGAGACGGAGTTTCGGACAGTCTTCATGAGATATATCTTCCTCTTCAACACATGCGTTTGTGCAGTTATGAAGGGAGCGAGAAGATTTTTATTTATATCTTCATGCTGGAGTCACCTACA
Source organism: Macrobrachium rosenbergii (assembly GCA_039081455.1). NCBI lineage: Eukaryota > Metazoa > Arthropoda > Malacostraca > Decapoda > Palaemonidae > Macrobrachium > Macrobrachium rosenbergii. The sequence continues at coordinate 19,394,128 of JANJGK010000023.1, forward strand.
GAATGGAAATAAATGGTAGAAACAGAAATGTTTACAAGCTGATATGCATACTTTGCTTTGTATGTAAAAGGATAAAAGAAAAACGGAAACTTGGACTATTTTTCCAGCCGATCAATAATTATTTAGATGGAAGTTATTTTAATAAATAAGCTTTATCACTATAATGTCAATCCCATCCATAATAACTGACTTTGATTTGTAAACCTAGAGAGAAAACATCAAGCCAAATGTTGTTCAAGAGAAGTACAAAGACAAATCATGACAATGCAAAATTTTTGCCTATTTTACGACCAATACGTAACTGTACAACGAATCAGAAGTTAACAACTTGTTGACAAGAAGCAATCCGGAAATAAAAACCGAAAAAGCGAAGCCCAAATCGAGCGAGGTGCTCTACAAGATATTCATTGGCGAGTTTTCCGTGGGGCGCCAAAGAAGACAGATCTTCAAGCTCAGTAAAAGTCAGGTTTTCGGGATGATAGTTTTTTAAAAGAGTCAAAATAATATACCTTACGAATATATTACTACTCATAGGTATACGTAAAGACGTTATGACAACCTGGGAGAAGTGAGAAGAACTTTTATTCAAGAGATATACCTTACGAATATATCACTACTCAAAGGTGTTTGTAACGAAGTTATGACAATCTGAGAGCACTGAGAAGAATAGCGTTCCAAGATTCTTCTGGAAGGAAAATCAAAGAGGTGAGAATCATCCTATTCTTAAGGAGAGAAAGAGAGAAAAAAAAATCCATGGAACGGCCATCTTTGAGAGGGAAAGGCCACGAGATGAGAAAAACGCCAATTAGGTCCTGAACGTTGTTTTAACGTCCCTGACACCCGAGAGAAACACAAAATATCAGAACACCTCGTCAGACAATTCGAAATATAAAATAAATAATTTGAGGTTATTTCAGGGCTAGGTGGCCTTGAAACTCGTATTCCAATGCCTTTGGGCACCTGATTTTTTTTAATAATGGTTAAAAACAAGTTATGTAAATTCCAGCAATTTGTCACTTGGAGCTCCGTTTCATTGAGAAAATCTCGACAGAATAGTGAAGTGTCAACACACACATATATATATGTTTAACTATACTTACATACATACAGTACATATAATACAAAAAATTAACAAGTTGACAATTTACTATTTTGTCTAGCTTTTCTCAAATATATATACTATATATAATATATATATATATATATATATATATATATATATATATATATATATATATATATATATATATATATATATATATATATATAGCAAACTGCCAACGTGCTAACTTTTTGTATTATATGTATGCATGTATGTATGTATACATACATACATACGATACAAAAAATTAACAAGTTGGCAATTATTACATATATATATACATATATAATGTTATAAGAAACATTTCACCTGAAAAATTTAATGACTGAGAAATTAAGACTGGATTTTATTGAAAAGCCATCTTCTCAGTACTGAACTAGTTCATGAACATAAATAGAATAGTAGTGATAAAAATAACAACAAACTGACAAACTACTCAAATATACATAAAATATCCTAAAAGGCATTGCATATTTAAGGTGGAATTAAGCAGTTATAAAGGCTGATAAACAATTGAAGAGCTTGTAAAATATTTAACAGGTTCTTTTATTTTTGAGTCATTAATGATAAGGAATTCGAGTGATTCGCCCATTGTAAACGGACCATCTTTTTCGCTCATGTTTCGAACTGAATTGATAAAAGGCAACCTGTAACTGACAGTCTTCATGTGCTGAGTAAGTTTAGAAACCATCTTACAAATTCCTGATTTTCGTTTTTCAATGTTGATAACCACCTTAATTATGATCTGCCTTTTTAAAAAAAATTATTTAAATTAAGTGTTTTGTCAACTTGTGTTTATTTTCATCCATGACCTCACATTAAGGATGTAGGCAATAAAGGATAAACAAATCATACAAACGGTATATATATCCTGGCAACAATGTCAATCATAAATCATTGTTAGGGAAGACGAAATCCCAGCTTCAAGCGAACTAGTCTGACAAAAGGAAGGTCTCTGGAAGCTGTAGACATCCCAAGAGCATGAAAAATTTATTAAAGCACAGTTGCGGCATTGAAACTGTGATCTCCATAGATTTGCGAAACCTCTCAAACAATACTTAGCTCTTTGTCGACATTAAATTGTACCTTTTTGAGCATCCTTATTGCCTACGTAAAGGCTGTTGACAATTTCTAATCTTGGGGAAGGACAAGCATCGAGTTTGACCGGCTATTACACAAGCAAAAGTTTTATCACCAGATTTAATTTTTTTTAATTTCATAGCCATCTGGCGCTCTTCTCACAGGGTCTGTCACATGCACTTTAAATTTACCGTACGTTCCATGTTTATCAACACATGGAAAAAAATGTGACTTTGGTTTTCCAAGGTGTTTTACGTAACTTCTTTTGTAATGATTGCAAAAGAGGGCAAGAGCAGTTTTTACATCGTCCTTGATTGAGTAAGCGGAAGATTCACCAAATGTTACATCTCTCTCTCTCTCTCTCTCTCTCTCTCTCTCTCTCTCTCTCTCTCTCTCTTACATGCATGGACTATGCACTTCATTATTCGCACTTTATATGTGTCAATCACGTATCCAACATCAATAAATAAATAGATAAATAAATAAATACATAAACGATAGCAATAAAAACGAAGTATTCACTAAGATGAAATTCACGATAAAAGCTATACAAAAATACTTTAGATCTATAGTTGCCAAAACCATTTGCTAATTATATTGCGTGATGTTTCAATAAACCATTCGAATGAACTATAATGATCAAATGAAAGGTAAAAGAACTCGACCGTTACGGAACGGCTGCTTATCAATTCAACGTCGTTTTTTGAAGTCACTATGAAAAGCCTTGTGTAACACGGCCTTCAGTTTCCGATGGCATATCTTCCCAGATGTTCAGATTCAAGTTCTGGCACTCCTTCGCTGAAATGGAAGAAGATTATGCAGGCAGTATGTGTTTTTGTTGGTACAGCACTAATGTGATTTACACTAACCAACATTCACTTCGATTGTAGGCCTACTCCATGAATACAACCGTCACTAGTTCCTCGTTGGAAGAGTGGGTTCCGTTCTCAGCTAGCACTCTGCTGGCCGCGAGTTCGAATCGCCGACTGGACAGTGACGAATAAGAGGAATTTATTTCTGGTGATAGAAATTCATATCTCGCTATAATGTGGTTCGGATTCCACAATAAGCTGTAGGTCCCGTTGCTAGATAACCAATTGGTTCTTAGCCACGTAAAATAAAACTAATCCTTCGGGCCAGCCTTAGGAGAGCTGTTAATCAGCTCAGTGGTCTGGTTTACACTAAGATATACTTAACAACCGTCACTCGTATGTTGTTAGCAAACAGGAGCACTCAACAAAGATTTAAAATATGTACAAGTATGCAGGTAGATCAACTGACAAGTCTTGAATAAAGCATTTGATAAAAAAAAATCAGAAAAATACAAGAAGAAGCATGGAGCTTTAGGCTAGGAAATATGACTCGCGTCGACGCCTAACCTATTCCCGTTACGTCAGCCAGGATCGTGAATATCTTACTCTCCCAAAAGGATGTCCTCACCGATTTCACCACTTGGCAACCAAAAGTGCAGTCAGAAAGGATTTAATTATATAATGAACTGAGTAAAATGTCCTTACAGTAATTACTGCTTAGTGTTGTTTATGCTTTTGACCAATTTCAACGACCTTAGAAGCAAACTGTTTATATCGAAGTATGTAAACACTTTTATCCCTTTTTTTTATTGTAAGCCGTCGAATACCTTCATCTTATCTCCTCCCTTATATCTTTTATGTTCTTGTAATGCAAAGTCTATTTTCCACTTACAAACATATTATTCTATAAGCTCCCTTTAACAAAAGGTTCATTCTCTCGTCACATTGAACTTATAGTACTGGAATATAAAATTTAGGCCAAAGGCCAAGCGCTGGGACGTAGGTCATTAAGCGCTGAAAATATTGGATCAATTGTTAGGAGAGGGCTGAAAGTAAGATGGAAGAAAGAGAATACGAACGGAGGTATAGTACAAAGAATGAAGGAGTTGCGGCTACGGGCCGAAGGGAAGCTGCAAAGGACTTCAAGTAATGCCTACAGTGCATCATTTGAGGACACTGAACTCATGATCGCATTTTCTAAGCCGCCTGAGGAAGAAATAGGAAATCTGAGTAGCAACAGCAGATATTGTTACTCAGACTCCGTTTTCTAAATATTATTTTCAATCAGGTTGTACTTTACGACGCATTTTTAAGTTCTTAAAAACGGCAGGTGTCTTTTGAAAATATATAACAGAACGGAGTTCCTGTTATATATTTTCAGTGTAGTACGACACACTCATCAATTTACCATCGGTGTCAGTCATCAAGCAATGTCTTTTCCAAGACAAAATATAAGAAACTTATTGTCATTCATAGCTAAAATTGTTCATTAAATAAGTATATCATGCTATGGAAACATTCCATTTGATATTGTAACTTTTATTTATACATATTTAGTACCAGTGGTATTTGCATCACTTACTATTAAAAAGCAGTGTAAGAAGTGTATTCTTACACGTTATACAAGTGTCAAAAACCCGCAGGTGTTTCATGGGCGGAAATCCACAAGTGTTTATGAGCCCGCCGAAGTTTGGACACTTCTTTATACTTGTTGAATATGCTACATGCTCCTGAAAAACATACTTATTAGCTTTATATATATATATATATATATATATATATATATATATATATATATATATATATATATATATATATATATTATATATATATATAGGCATCATTTGTCGGAAAATTTGCAAACTAAAATAGCACTTGCGTGACATAATAGGATTGGGGGATTCTTAGTTCCTTTAGTTCCTTACTGAACATGTCAATTTCCATAAGTTACTGATCAGAAGCGGTTTGATCTTATCTCTGCTGACAGATTTCTGGCTATTGTGACTGGTGAATGCACTAGACGTGAGTGCGAGCACGGATAAAATTTTGTAGGTCTGCATTCTCCAATATCACTGACTTTGACAGGACGTGTCTACGCACAGTATATGCCACCTCATCGACTTATTAGGACTAGGTGACTTTTGAATAGTCACCATGCTTCGTTCCCGTCCTTGAAAATAAAACTATCCGCCTGTGTCTAATGTTGCTGATAAATTGGTCCACTGAATAGGGCAAGGAATCCTTTTAAGCCAAGGAGCCGATCAATCAATGCCTGTCTCGATTCGCTGAGACTCTGAGTGAGGAATTTCCACGTGACAATTCAACTCCAGGTTTCGGGAATCTGGTAGCGTCTTAGATAAACGGATGCCAGAACTACGTTGTTTTGCTGCATATTAAACTGGACTTAACTAGTGCGAGCTGTTGCTCCTGGGGCAGCCTGCAGTCGCAGAACTAACCATATATGTTTTTTTTTTATCATGAACAGAAAAGTAGGATACAATTTCTAAATGCGATTTCTAACAGGCTAGATGGTAAGTAGTTCACCATCCAGCTTTATGGATGTTCATTCCCTCTCTCTCTCTCTCTCTCTCTCTCTCTCTCTCTCTCTCTCTCTCTCTCTCTCTCTCTCTCTCTCTCTGCATCATGAACGAGTGAACATAATAAGGAAAATAGCTGCTATTTATGAACAGACACATACAGATGATACTGATCTGTCACAAAAACGCGCTTGACCTTCACATAAGCAGAAAACATCTAGCAAGGCGTAATATTTAAGGCTTGGTAACAAAAACTTTCGTGTATTACGCACACATCTTCACGGCACTTTTTGTACCCCAAGGATGTGTACTTAGTACACGAACGCACTTGGTTGCAGTTCTTTAATTTTACGTTTAATTCTACATCTTTACGGTTGTTTTCTGATTATATATTTATCAAGTGCAGTTTTGTGAGTTATCAGTTATATTTAATATATATATATATATATATATATATATATATATATATATATATATATATATATATATATATATATATGTCTATATATATATATATATATATATATATATATATATATATATATATATATATACATATACATATATATATATATATATATATATATACTGTGTATATATATATATATATATATATATATATATATATATATATATATATATATATATATATATATATATATATACGTGTGTCTGTGTGTGTGTGTATTTACCTATATGTTGTATTCTTTTTTCTCCACACACAACACTATCTTCGTACAGACTCTGCTTTAGAGGGATTATAATCAGTTTTGATAAATTGGTTTTCGTTATGGCGTCATTTTCCGTTAATCGTGTTTTAGCAGATTTAACAAAATCCACAAAGTATTCCCAGAGTTGATTTAAAAAGTAATTCTGATCTGGTCGTGCATTTTCCTGGGCCATTTTCGGAAAAGGCCGGCACGAGGCAGCCTAAAAGCTCTCCACCCGTTCCCTCGAGCAATATCCTTGAGTCCTTTACGTAGCTATCTATTTATTTAAAGAAAATTAATAAAGTATTAATGCGCTCTTCCCGATTCACTCCAGCTGCCGTGCATCCCAAGAGGCAAATCTTGCCAAAATCCCTAAAACGGGCGGCAACAAACACGGCAGTCGGGTGCATCAACCCTCGAGAAGTGCGCCGCTCACGCTCCTCCCACCCGGTTTCACGCCCTTTTTGTGGCCTATCACGGGCACCCCTTGCGTTGCCCATGACCAAGCCATGCTCTCGACAGCCAATAGGCTGTTTCCTTGGCCAAAAACACGTCTTGCACCCGGCCAAGGCATGTCCTCTGCAGCACTGGTCTTTGGGAAAAGGCACATCGTTCAAGAATGATAATTCTCGGATAAAAGGACAAATCTTTTTGTCATGAGATGATTTTCACTCGCTCCCTTTCTGTATTCAACCCAGTTTTTATATATATGTTCCATTGTTTTCGCAGTTAACTGAACCGAAATATCAAGCGTCAAACTGTACGCAAATCAACGGATGAAAAACAAAACAGCAAAGAAGAAACTCGAAGGATAATATAAATTTTCTTATTTTGGCGAAAAAACAATTTCGGATGACCACAACGTGATACGCTCGTGTGAGAAAGAGATGAGAGAGAGAGAGAGAGAGAGAGAGAGAGAGAGAGAGAGAGAGAGAGAGAGAGAGAGAGAGAGAGAGAGAGACCCAGCGATGAGACTGAGATAAGACTGGCGGCTACACTAATATGTTCATTCTCACGAAAAGTTGCAAGCAACTATTAACAGAAGAAAAAGTAGGCTTTACGTAAGAAGAAATATGATTAACAAAAAAAGAACGTCATGTTATATTAGGAAACTCGTTACATAAGACTTTCTTTTATGAAGAATTGAATTTGATCATTTTAATTTCTCCTCCACATATTTTCATCTCTGATGAATATCGTACTTACAACTTTATATTTTTGCCTGCACTCCATTTCAACAAACATTCTCCGAACTTTTTCTTTAAACAATATGCAAAGTTTGGTGGAATATTTTAGATTACATGAAACATTCTAAAACATACAGGAAGGTTTGCAAGCTATCAGATTTATTCCATTCCTTGAAAGTTAACATACAAATGCACGCACAAGCTCGTAAGTACATTATCATATTCTACTGTGACCATACCGCCAAAAATAACGGTTACAGAAGAGAAGGTCTAGACGGATAGCCCCAACCCTAGGGACGATACTTACATCACTTTACAGATGCGTACTGAATACTTATGTAGGAATGTCGGGAGCAGTGGTGAGAGAGGCTACCCCCGAGCTAAAAACGGAAGCATATCTAAACGTTGATTTAATGACCCTTAGACTACCATTGCTAGGAAGAGCAAAATTTTTCAATAAACAGTGCCTTCTGTAATATATATATATATATATATATATATATATATATATATATATATATATATATATATATATATATATATATATATATATATAAACAGTGCCTTCTATGAGAAATATATATATATATATATATATATATATATATATATATATATATATATATATATATATATATATATATATATATATATATATATACAGTATATATATATATATATATATATATATATATATATATACACACACTCGGAAGAAAAGTGAAGATACAGTTTTCTCTAGATTTCGTTCATCGAATTTTAATTTTTTTCTTACAGAAAACACATAATCTCGGTAAATTTACTCTAGAATATGAAAATACAATGCAAATTATATCATATATATTAAATCTGCAAAACAAAAACGTTCAGATACTTAAAAACACCATGCATGTCCGAAGTAATCAGAATTTCTCATATGACTTCGTTCATAGAGATCTAAAAGATAGTGTGTGGATATCTCAGTGTAGTACTGTTTATCAGAACGGCAATATTTACTCGTTTTCCGTTATGAACAGGCTTATTATTGCATCATCATACGAGGTAATGATAATTTCTTTAATTTTTACAGATTCATATTTGTATTTCACGGTGTTAAAGGTCAGCTGGAATTAATAGCAGTAAATGTTGTGACAGCTAGGGCAGGTTGACCCAATCTATTTAAATCCGCAAGAGCGTTCTCTATGATGTGCGGAGTACCGCGATAACTTCGGCGGGAAAACACAAGTAACTGGATGTTTCTTAACGTTGCCATAGTCTCTCTCTCTCTCTCTCTCTCTCTCTCTCTCTCTCTCTCTCTCTCTCCATTGCTAAAACATACTGTACAAATATAGTATCGCTCAATCTTTAAAAGAAAAAAAAATAATGAAATGAGTAGCTCTACATGTAGGCCTAAGCTTACACAACAGCAACTCTCTTTCTCTCTCTCTCTCTCTCTCTCTCTCTCTCTCTCTCTCTCTCTCTCTCTCTCTCTCTCTCTCTCTCTCTCTCTCTCTCTCTCTCCATTGCTAAAACATACTATAAGAATATAGTATCGCTCAATCTCTAAAAGAAAAAAAATAATGAAATGAGTAGCTCTACATATAGGCCTAGGCTTACACGACAGCAACTCTCTCTCTCTCTCTCTCTCTCTCTCTCTCTCTCTCTCTCTCTCTCTCTCTCTCTCTCTCCATAACATTGCATTCGTTCCTTTATTGTTCCCTAAGTTTTTCGTTGGACATAGCTCAAATTTAACTCTTGATTTCATTATGGAAGATCGCGTTTCCGATTATGCAAGCATTCCGTTCATTGTGGTGTCATAAATTCATATGTGCAAGGTTACTTCGTAGGTTATGTGGAAAAATGTTTATTTTGCTCAGAACTGTCGCTGCAAATTACAACTTGAACGAATACTGTAACGCTTAATACTGCATTTAAGTATCAATGATTTCAGAACCGTAGAATATGATTGAAAGTTATAGGTCAAGCAAAAAACAAACACAATAAGACTGAAGCTCTTCCCCTTTCTAAAGTTGCCAGAGGTCTCATTATTTAGCAATGTATGTCCGAAGATTTAAAAAAACTGTATCCTCGCTTTTCTTGCCGAGTGTACATATATATATATATATATATATATATATATATATATATATATATATTTATATATATATATATATATATATATATATATATATATATATATATGTGTGTGTGTGTGTGTGTGTGTATGCATCAGACCCAGATGTTCGCCCCTCTGTTATTAGTTTAAGGAAAACATATATAAATAACCACAAACCTTATGCTTGGTTCATGCTAATGGTAGGGCCTGTCAGTAAGCCTTATGAGACTGTGCACTTGATCAGTTCAGGACAGATAAAAACAAGCTTACTATACTTACTGTAGTTTCCAAAATGATTATTTCTTATTTTGATTTTTGGACTTCAGCGGCAAGGGAAATTTCTAGTCTCACTAAGACAGTCTTGATTTGCAAATCGCACAATTCATTTTCTGTTCTTTCCATTCATCAGTCCATATATATATATATATATATATATATATATATATATATATATATATATATATATATATATATATATATATATATATATATATATATATATATATATAAAACTATAACCCGTCTACCCTAACACAGGGTGCCTGGAGAGAAAAGAGAACACAATGATTACTGCCCCATTTGCGTTTGAACCGTTGAATCGTAGTTAATGCCACTTCACAGAAAAAAAAATTCCACAACAATAGCCACTTCATACACCTACAAAGAAGTCTCATCAGCAGTGTGTTCAATCCCCCTAAAACATTGCACCATTCACCTCTATCTTGTATGCAACTTCTTCCTTTCTTGATGTTGAGGCCCTTCCTTTTCAGTACTCTCTTCGCTTGACCAGACCATCTCAGAACACTCTTATCAGTAGTTTCACCAATGCAACGTAAACATCAACTGCCTTTACAGCTTCCACTTTCTTTCATTCACATCCAACTTCCACACTTCATTTCCATAGAACTAAGCATATACTATATATATATATATATATATATATATATATATATATATATATATATATATATATATATATATATATACCGTATGTATATAATATATATATACATATATATGTATATATATATAATTCTTTCTCACACCACATTTACACACCCACGCATACATACATACGTACATACACACTCACACACAAACATATACTGTATATCTTATATATATGTATATAGTATATATATAATATATATACATGTGTGTGTCTGTGCGTGTGTGTGTGAGTGCCGAGTAAGGAAAAAAATATAGTACATAAAGAATATAAATAGCAAACAACACTCATTACTTGTAAATTAAAAATTCAAACAAATATCTTGAAATGGTGTGGAATAGCCACATATTGGCCGAACCAGAGACCAAGAAATCCGTGAAGGAATGAGACGAGAGGAAATAGATTATACTCCTTTGCTAAATAACATTGAAAGTATGTCCGGACTAATTACAGTCTAAAAATGGCTTTGCATGAAGCAATGTTAAGTGTCGATACATATTGTGAATGAAAATAACATTCACCTTGAAAAATATATTTGTCTACAAAGTGAACATGCTGGAGACATGACAACTTAATAATTGCTTAAGCCTCTGTTAAGTTTTACTCTCCATTTAAGTATAAACATATTCACTGACTCTAAACTGAATTTCAAATGAATCGTCTATATGGAACGTATGTATTGTGGTATGCTTCATACTGCCAAAATAGTGACAAAAACTTTACCTCTTGCTTTTGTCCTTATGTAAGCTACAATCAATTAAATCAATGTATTTTTTTTAATAACTTTTTTCAAGGTGAATGTTATTTTCGTTCACAATATGTATCGACACTTAACACTGCTTTATGTAAAGCCAATTTTAGACTGTAATTAGTCCGGACATACTTTCAATGTTATTTAGCAGAGGAGTATAATCTACTGTATTTCCCCTTTCTCATTCCTTCGCCAATTTTTTGGTCTCTGGTTCGGCATTATGTGACTATTCCATCCCACTTCAAGATATGTTAGGTTTAGCAAGAGCGAAGTCTTAGTCCCAATTTGAGTGAACGGAATAAACGGTAGCTAAAGTCAGTAGGCTGGAGTTATGAACCCCTTGAAATTCCACCTTTGGTAATTACCTCAAACTTCTTGCGTGGAGCTTTTTTCGAAAAAACAAGTCTTTTAACATCGTAATTAATGAAGTAAATTACTAACTGCTGTGCTTAGTTAATAATAATGGCAAAGGAAATAATAATGATAAACTAGAGAGCTCATGTAGTTCAGTAAGAAGCCTATTTTTCAGTGGTCCCTGAAGTCAGCGCTATTCTTTAGTCTATGAATCCTTTGCAGTTTCCCGCCGAGAGCGAGAGGTTCAGTACAGTGTGGTACTCCTCCTGAGAAGGTGGTCTTAAATTGTGTAAGAATTTCATCAAACATGACGGATTACTCAATCAATATTTTGCGTTTTATATTTCTCACGTAAGTTTACTGCTTTCAGTTAGTTTTTAGTGTCATTTTAGTTGTTGACACTGAAAGAGATCCTCTTATTTTAAGGTGATTAGTGCTGCCTGATTTTGTGGAAATACTTAACTTCAGATACAACGATATTTTAACCATTTTGGTAAGTTTTATAAATCTGGGTTTCTTGCCTAATAAGACTCCCCTTCGCAAATTTACTATTACCCAGAAATTTACCGTCTTTTATAGTAACATCCCTTCCTGTGGGGCTGGTACTAAACACTACGCTCTTGGTCGTGGTTATGGTATTAAAATAAAAATTTACCTTTTCTAAGACATCATTACAAACGTTTAGTTACCGAGATATTGGTAGGAAGCAAAAGTTAGAACTGTTGTTTACATATACTGCCATGTTATTATGGAAAGTTCTTCCTCCTGTACTTGAGTCTGTGGTACCCTCCAGATCTGCGTCATTACGACGCAAATAATTACGACACAAACCAGTATTTAAGAATAAAGAACGCGAGGAAAATCTTAGACAAAGCAAGACTGAGAATGATCTTCTAAAAAGGATCGAGATGTATAAAGATTTTTGAATAACAGAATCATTGTACATGAATGAATAAGACAAGAAGGACAGAGCAGAACCTCCGAACAACATTACAAGACATTTAAATGGTACGATGAAGAACAACTGAAAAAGGCGTGTTGGGTAACATACGAAAGTGTCTTTTGTCGTAAAAAACTGAGCTTCACGCCAGACCATATCAAACAGTGGTAGACATAAGTAAGTTGGTACTATCTAAACTATTTGGATGTGCACTGCACTGAGGTTTTTATCCAATACAGCTTTACTTTTCGTTATAGATTAGGACCAGTAACGTACGCAATGGGAAAAAACTACAATGTCGTCCTCAACTGCCAAGGTTCGCCGGTGGATTTCATACCAGATCTGGTCAGAGGACGAGCAACGATATCTCTACCAAATACTCTGCTGGATTTACAGGTGAGAAAGTCGCACAGAACGTTAGTAAATTTTGGGCTTGGCTTACTGGCTTTAAAACTTAATAGCTACTGGCAGAAGTCAAAAGAAATAAGGGGCCTGCTAGCAATTACGAGGATATTTGATATTTCATCTAGTAAAATTTTAGGCCTTACTACTACTGTCTGCGATTATACTATGATTTTATACATATGGATTTGCTATTGTGAATGTTTGTTGTACCAAACTGAGATCAGTTGAAAATGATAAAACTTGTATAGTCGTAAAATGTTATTCGGTTTACCCAACCTTTTTTCTTGTCTAAGTTTTCAATATTTTCTGTTCCCTTCTTCAGCGTTAATACCTCCTTACTTCAAACCCTTCCCCCGTCCCGCCCCACCCCACCCCTCAGCTCGATTTAGCCGTTTACCAATTACTGACAATTGTAATTCATCAGTTAAGTGTCGAAATGAACTATGTTGAGCGAGATGGGATTGCGGTCCTGCAGCTGACCCCTGTGTTGAAAGACGAGAGGAAATGCGTGGACTATCCTACGGGCAACATGAAGTTGTGCTATGAGAACTCCGAAGTCCATTGGGGAAGGACGATCGAAGAGGGTTCAGACCATGCTGTGGGAGGTAGGCTGAGGCTTTCCTCTTCTGGTTTGTGATAGTTTAACTTACTTATATTTAATTCACACTACATTGTGATTACTCTCTGTAGGTGTTCAAACCAAATCTAGCATGCACGTTACAGTTCAAATGGAAAAGAATATGAGCCTGTTACTTTTTCTCCTTGGCCGTTTGTGTTTCCCTTCAGTGATCTAAACAGTTATTTCGAAAATGTTCGAACGTATTAAAAGCGGAATAATTTTCTCGTAACACGTTGGATCTATTCACAATAGCTCTGCAAAACACTTAGGTTTACATTGCTCCAGACAACTGTAAAATATTTTGACTTAATTAGCGTACTTTTACCCTATTCATTAAAGGTAATATTGTAATCAGTCCCTTGACTGTTACACTGCTTAAGGTAAGAACCTGTAAAGTGCTGTACTTGTCACAATAACATTTTCAACACTAAATAGTATGGCGAGGAACCGATCAGGGCTGACTACCCAGTTACAGGTTGATGCCCGGAGAAAGGTGTAAGTAAGTAGTGAAAATGATGGCATATCAGCTGAAGCCACACGAAATGTTTAAAAAGTTGAAAAGAACTTCCATGCAATTTACGTAACTTGAGGGCACAAAGCGCCAAAATATGTGCAAAATACACCGAAGTACTCGGCAATCTGTCGTTTCCTTTTAAACATTAGCTGTGGCTTCAGCTGACAATCAAATATGTGCATATTAGTGATTTTCAAAGTAATATAGTAAATCAGAAAGAGTTAGGTCTTATAAAATAAGATTCCTTCTTCTGGAAATGTACCTTAAGAAAATTAGTCAGTCATCTGAACAGTGTTGGTAGCCTTCACTTTGCATATATGGAATTGCTAGGGCCAACGTTTGCAGGAGGTTCCCCTTTGTGGTGAAACACACATAACACATGGCGGAAATTGTCCCGTGGCTGAATTACCGGAAATAATGTAACAGAAGGTAGATTTGTATGAAGTGAAATTTCAAGTTCGACAATCAGAAGCAAAAGTCATTGCCTGGAATTGTAACATTTCAACTGAAAGTGGATATTCTAATGCATAACTTGGACAAAATCCTTTGACTGTCGTTGCTTATTTTTTTAGGGATTTCTTAAGGTTTGAGACATTTTTAGTTCATTCCAATGTTGCATTCCTTATAAATACGAACATTATCAACAACGAACATGAACGAACTCATGGAAGGATTTGCCACAAATTAATCAGCGTTTTCATTAATACCAGTCACCGTCGCTCTTCACTTTCCCCACAAAAACTGAAGTGATGTTATAATATGCTCCCTGCCTTAACTTAAACATCATAACCAAACCGAGATTGGATCTAGTTCATCCATCCTCTACGCTTTTGTCCTATGGTACCGTTTCCCTCAGAGCTTTTAAACCATTAAACAACCAGTTCCTGGATAAGCTACCCGATCAACTAAAATGTATTGCTTCCAGTCGTTTCAGCAACCCTACTGTATGGTTCAATTATACCTCAACGTGGCACCTTGCATTATTTCAAAGTCATATATGACATCATTGTTAGCTGTAACCCTCAACCCCAAGTTTTGTGAAACATACCTCAAGATAATACACAAGTCTCTCATTTTCAGATTTGCTGGTAATTTTGAGTCGCTTGGCCAGTTCCGTATCGTCTCACCATATAAAAGCAACATATACACACTTAACAAACTTGAATACACTAGGT
The DNA here is from genome assembly GCA_039081455.1 of Macrobrachium rosenbergii. Lineage (NCBI taxonomy): Eukaryota > Metazoa > Arthropoda > Malacostraca > Decapoda > Palaemonidae > Macrobrachium > Macrobrachium rosenbergii. The sequence continues at coordinate 19,409,358 of JANJGK010000023.1, forward strand.
TTTTGGTAATCAAAAAGATAGTTCAGAGTTCAAAATCTAACAGGGTTATAGGATTTCCTAATTATTTTTGTGTTTTAACAACTTTGTCCATTTATATGCATTAATATCTTAAATTAATAAAAAATTTTCTTTCCTTAGGTTATAATTATCCGATGGAAGTTCAACATTACTTTCACCGAACTAACTCTACACATTCCCTGGTGCCTCTAGCGGTTGGAGTTTTATTCCAAGAAATGAGCAACGATAGCTTGCCGCGCCTCCCATCGGTGAGTCTCTCTCTCTCTCTCTCTCTCTCTCTCTCTCTCTCTCTCTCTCTCTCTCTCTCTCTCTCGTTTGTGAGAAGGTAATCTGATTTACTCCTTTAAGCATACTTGGCGATATTAATTGGTTTGAGTTTTACAGTTATTTCAGGAAAATGCATGAATATTTGTACTGAGCTATGGCTGACGATTTTTGCACAAAAAACAAGATGGATAATTTCACTACAAAATGCAAATATTAAAGTTTTTGGTGACAGTCGTTCTTTAATAATTTTGCAGTTCTATTTCAATCTGATTGTTATTTAGCAAGTGATTGCCTCTGAATTCTATCAATTTGCTGTCAGTTCTATTTTGCACGACAGAAATCTGAAATAATTTTGATGTGATTCTCAAAATCACAGTCGCTCACTACATCCATCCCGTAGGGGGTTAGTGCCGTCAGTGCACCTCATGCGGTGCACTGTAGGCATTACTTGAGGTCCTTTGCAGCGTCCCTTCGGCCCCTAGCTGCAACCCCTTTCGTTCCTTTTACTGTACCTCCTTTCATATTCTCTTTCTTCCATCTTACTTTCCACCCTCTCCTAACAATTGATTAATAGTGCAACTGGGAGGTTTTAATCCTGTTACACCTTTCAAACCTTTTACTGTCCATTTCCGTTTTAGCGCTTAATGACCTCCCAGGTCCCAGTGCTTGGCCTTTGGCCTATGTTCTGCATTCGATTCAATTCAACCCACTTCACCCAAGAAAAATATCAATACGAAGTTTGAGTACCTGAAGGCGTGTGAGTGTAGGAAAGGATGAACAATTTCATATTACATATTGCTACAGTAAGAAAGATGGTAAATGAACTCTTGAATTATTACAGAGAAGCAACGATGGGAATGGATTCCTCAGTATCAACACTTATATATTCTTGACATCCCAAAAATTTTTCGAAAATTAATAAAAATTTCTCATTCGAATTTTAAAAATTTGAGCTGGTTTCCTGCCAGCACAAATACTTCCTCTCTGAACAGCTCACACGAGTGACATTTACAACATGACAGCCACGTGGCTGACTGTTTGACAGGAAGTGTATAAACATATCTTATAGTAATAATCCCCCGTAGGGGGTTGGTGCAGTCTGTACACCTCACGGGGTGCACTGTAGGCATTAGTAAAGGTTCTTTGCAGCGTCCCTTCGGCCCGTAGCTGCAACCCCTTTCATTCCTTTTACTGTACCTCCATTCATACTATCTTTCTTCCATCTTGCTATCCACCCTCTCCTGACAATTGTTTCACAGTGCATCTGTTACACCTTTCAAACCTACCTACTTTCAATTTCCCTTCCAGCGATGAATGACCTCATAGGTCCCAGTGCTTGGCCTTTGGACTAAACTCTCCATTCCATTCCAAAAACATTTCGTACAGTAATAATCTCATTGTGAATTTGTTATGAACAGGAGACATCAGAGGGCGCCTTTTCCGAAATACACGAGAAGTATCCTTCTTTCATGGATGAAAAGAAGAGGTTAACGCTGGATTTGGCGCGTTTGCTGCCTAGCCAAATGGAAGAAAAACCATTCTATCACTACAGGTAAGTATAAATAGTATTTAAAAAGTTGAATAAGGCCTTTCTAGCGAGGAAAATGCGCCCGAGTAACAGATACGTTTTTTTTTTCGCCCCGTTTCAAGTTTATCGGAGGACAAGTAGTTGGCACTTGATGTATCTGTATTGTTCATGTAATTTGGAGTCACAACGGTCATTGACGTGTTGTTCTTGGTATTGATGCTAGAACTGAAGCGGCTTTTACGTACAGGTATTCGAAAGTCTTTGGTAGGGTGAGCGACGCGTAATGGAATTGGTAAAGCAAGGAAGACAGGAAAGGGTTTGAAAGATAAGGGGAGACTGGGATCAAGGACCAAATGCATTCACTCACGTCGAGAAGGGAGTGAAAAAAACCGCGCCTAAACTTGGAAGACCACCCCAAACCGGAACGAACAAGTTCAACTTGAAATTTTAATAACACAGCTCAAGAAAACAATAGGACGACTTTTTGGAGGCTGGTGATTTCTTAAAAAAGACAGAAGCAATATGGACACCCAAAATATTGGTGGAATATGTGTGCTACTGGCTCCAAAAGGTGGAAGGAAAATGGTTTCAATATGTCACCCTATATCAATCAACAGAAGTGGGAATCAGCTTGAAGTCTAGGAACTTAACTAGAGGCCCTCCCACTTAGTACAATATGTATAGCCACAAAAAGGGACTTCACACACTGATAATTTTGTTAGGAAGAAATTCGATCCTTTTTTTTATTTTCTATGAAATTGTTCTGCGTGTTGCATACTAATCAGTATTTTAATTTCCTTCAGAGGTCCTGTTACTGGACAGTGTGGCCCAGAGAGAGACTGGATAGTGTTCGAAGACCCACTTGAAGTTGTTCCAAGTTTCCTGTCATTTTTGAAAGTCCTCAACGACAAGGACAACCTTAACCACCATTTCCCACCAGTGTCACGGAATGCGTGTTACCTGTATTCTCATTAGTAAGTTTCAGTCATGTTTCCAGTCCGGGTGCGTGTGTGGGTGTCTGTGTGTGTGTTGAGGAAAAGTTAACCTTTTTTTTTTTTTTGCTGTTCTATTATGCCTGATTTTAATGTTACTCCAGTGATTGTGCATTTCATTTTAAGGTCATCATGAACTCTGTAAACAATTTTTGCTTTTACGGCTTAACATAGAGCTCACTAAATTGAAAACCTAATACTTCTCTCCATTACCCTCCAAATTTCCAAATGACCCCTATGTAAAGACTACGTTGTAAAGGTGGCTGAGTAAGAATCTTGAAATGCCTTAGTTTTTCATTTTGTCAACTTTTTTCACGCAAGCACTGGGGAGATGGCTTAAGTTTTGTGATAATCAGTTAGATCACTGTGCGAATAGGGAAGTAGTTAAGATTCATTATTCAAGTAGTCGGAATAACGAACCTTTTAGACAAAGCTATTCTCTTCCCAGTCCTTGTTCTAGGTTTAATGGCAAGCTATATGTTCATGTGCAAAATACGTCTGCTGATAATTCAATTACAATTTACATAAAATATGAATAAGCACCATTATACCCCGTAGACCCTAACCTTACTGATATAGCGATTTGGTACCGTTAGGTGTACATGAGGTCACTTTTTCATTCATTGAAAATATTTTGGCAAATAGAATCAAGCAGTACGATACCTTCATTGGTGAAATTTAGCAGATGTAAAAGAAGCATAACCTATGCCATATATAATTCAGAAATTTAGTTACTTCAGTATATATTTTTCTAACCTCTCAAAATGTTTTTAGCTCTGAAGAAACAGACGGGCTTGATTGTGGATTTAGTGAAGCTGTGGCCAGAACGTAAGTGCAGTATTTGTCGAATTTCCTACATTCTGACCGGGAAAACTTTCATTTTGTCGATGCCAAGTAATTCTGGCCCTTTTTTCAATTTGCGTAGACCTTATTCTTACATTCACTTATCTAAAAATAAACATTCTATACGATTTGATATTGGAAAAAAGTCAGAATTACTTGGCATCGGCAAAAATGGAAGTTTTTCCTGTTCATGATACTCAAGAGTAAATTGTGTATGGGATTTAATTTACAGAAAGCATTCGGTAATAATGGTGAAACCTGTCCTCAACTGTCGTTAATGTAACTAGATGACCAGTTCAGAGAAGTCTAGGTGGCTATGTAAGGACCTTTTTCTCTTGATAACTTGCCCATTTCTCTTTAAATAAAGTTAATGAAACTTATTTTTGGACTGCAGTATTCATAAATACATTTTGTATCATCGAAAAGTTATTAACATTTCGGGAAGGGCTTATACTAATTTTTTCGTAGGCGATAGCAACAAATCCACAGTAACTATGAATAAGACCAATTTGGTAGACTCTTCGGTTTCTCAAATACTGTGCTTTGGTAACTTGACATGAAAATATCAAGTATTACATAAGATGATTTAAAGACTGTGGGATTCCACTGAAGCTTGCATTTAAGGACTAAAAATTAAGAAGTTAAAACTACATGAACTTTCAATGTTTCCTGTATCTAAGATTAACAGTTTTTCTAAGTAACCGCTTGAAATTTCTAAAAATTATAGACTCCTTAAACAAAGAGTTGTTAAAATTATATGGATTTATATATTGGACTTGACAGTAGAAAATTCTCCTCTTGCAGGGTTACGCCTGGAAATAAATCCGGTAATTCCCTCGACAGTTTCCTGGGTAAAAGTAAACAAGTTCGTGAGTCAATGGCGGCTGTTAACACTTCCGATAATGCCCCAATACCCACATCATCATCAGGTTTGTCATAATACTCTGGTGAACCTGTCGTGTTCTTGAAAGATTGAGACAAAACTGTAACTACTTTACAGGCTATTAAAGTATACGATTGTACTAATGTCAGGTTATTGAAGTTCTAAATTTTACTAATGTCATGATAATTTTGTATACTACTTTTGTCCCTGATCTCTCTAAAACCCACATGAGGAAGCAGTCTATGTAGGTAAATAATGCAAATTTCGAGTGTCGTCACTGCTTCAGATGTTTTGTCAACAGAATTAAGTTGCTAGAAGGTTCTTAGGTCTCAGATATTGCTTGCACCACAAATTCATTAATATAACATTGGATTTGCCCACAACAGATCCTACGACAGTCGAGGCAGACAAAGATGGGGTGTTTTCATCTAAGTTTGGTGACTATTCAACATCTCCGCAGTTTGATAGTGTGTCGACCTATTCACTCGATAGCAGGTAACAGACTTATTCAGTTAAGAATTCAAAACATGATTCAGCTCATTTACTGAAATGAAATAATAAAGTACTGTACATCTAGAAAAACTACAAGTAGGAGAACAAATACTTTCTGGAGCACATAGTTTCGGAGCGTCATGTGCCCTCCCCAGTGTGCTCCACACTGAGGAGGCAGCATGACGCTCCGACAGCATGTGCTTCCGATTGACCGATTTATTACTGCTAAAACTGGCGTCACAACATCTGGGTTATTGACACCGCAATAAAATGAAATAGTTAACTATAAAGATATATAAATCTGAAAGGGATTCATACATTAAATATCAAAACTATGTATATTTAATCTTATCTGTAAATACTATATATATACATACTGTGTACATATGGTTTAAAATTTGCTGAGGAACCCCGTCTCCTTCACAAAGATATAAAAGATATATAACTGCTCTATATTACAATCCTCACCAAGGATTGTAGCTAGGTTAAAATGCCCTTCTTTGTCACTTCCCCAGGACAGGAACCTATTACCCAGATTCCCAAGACTGGGACGTTCGACCAGCAAATGTCTCAAGTCAAGGGCACAATACAGTCATCGAATATATTTGTTTTCCTATTTGTGTTTTTTCAAGTTTCAAATGTCGAGACTCATCTGTTATCATACTGTATTATCTGTTCAGACAACGGGAAACCATTTCTTAAAAACGTTTGTGATGTTAAGTTTTTCTTCATTCACTCTTTGCTTTCAAAACTTCCAGCCATCGGTAACAAAGAAACTTAAGGATTACATTAAGGTGTATTTGAAATGTTTCACACTGATTTCTTCAATCCTCTGTAGAGTTTATATAGCCCAAGAAATATCAAGCTAATTCCCGCGGGGTTTATTTTATCAGAAAGATAGTTTTTTTTCCACTTACGTTACCAATGCGTTTTCCTTAGCACGAACTCTGGTATGCGTATGGGTTATCTCATCTGAATATATTTTCCAAATTAACCAACTCGAATGTCGCACCCACTAAGGCATTCGTAAATAACCTAAAACGTCCATTCATACAGTACAGTCAAAATAGTTCTGGAGTAACGACGTTTTAAAAAATCCTCCGGAATTTTTAGGCAAAACGGTGCAGAGCAGTGATACTTTATGATGTGCTTAGGCCATATTATTTTAGTGCGAGGGAATTAGAGAATAGAGGCGAGTGGAGATGACTGCATAGGATGGGTTTTTTAACAACACTAAATATACTCACTGATTTTTGCCATATTAGTTTCCTTTTCTTTAATTGTTTTTAATTAAACATAACTGTTGACACTCGAAAGCAGAGAAGATTCTGTTGCAGTACAAAGCAGTTAACGTGAGCCAGGGGACATCACAAATTTCGAAGTCTACCATAATATATAGTTTTCTTTGAGTTACTGACATTTAAAGAAAATAAATTTAGACGTGAACTTGTATGTTTGCTAGAATGTTTGTGTTTGCAAGATATCCATCACTTTTAAGTCTATTTAGTAACAAAATAGAATGATTCCAGTTGATACATTGTGGTGTAAAGATGGTGTGCCAGACTGGCCACCTAAACTCGTTTAAAAATGTGTAAAAACTTCTGATTTGTCCATTGTTTATTGTAAATTGTTTTTCCCGTATATTAATGTGTAAGTGACGTTTGAATTTAACAAATGAAATGTATATCGGATAAAAATTGTCACCCCGCTGAATGAAGTGAATGAAACGGACTTCTATCATAAAATTATACCAATATGTTTACATCTCTCTGAAACCAATACTTAATATTCAGGTAACTAATAATTTTATTGCAGAACCGTAATGGCAAAGATAGAAAATGTAGGGATTACTCCAAAGGATACGACACCACTACTTTCCCAGTCTGTGTCGTCATTACCCGTCTCGACCAAATCAGCAGAAATTGGAGAGGGAGGGATTACATTCAAGGAAACGCCACATCCCACTCTTCCTACCGCGTCGTCGACTGAATCGGCCCAGCAGCCTCACAGGACGAAAGTGAAATCGGCAGTTGATGAAGAGAGATACATCCCTTCAAATGAGACTTTTCATACCATTTCGTCGTTGCTGACCTCAACGAAACTAACACAAGAGTTACTTGAACCGACAACAATCGAACAACCTTTGCATTCAAGCGATAATGGGGAGTTGGGAAGCTTGTCTACACTTATTTACTCGGTAACATTTGAACATTCTTCATCTACTGTGGAGGATGATCAAGCAGAAACTTCGCCTCAAGAGGGTATAGAACCAGAACTCATTACAGCACCGGAACATTATGTAAGAGAGAGGCCTGGCGGCAGTGGAGCCTCGACGGGAAGGCTATCAGAACTACCACTGTTTGTGTTCTTGATATCCCGGATTTTGTTTTGGTAGGCTACAGTGACGTTGCTTGAATCGCTACTCCCATCACGCTAAGCGCTTGGTGCCTAGACGAAGTCGTTGATTTTTATTGTTTTATATGTATTTTTGAGTCAAAAATAATCTTGATACCGTTGTCAATTCTGTCACTAAACCGTTTACGGGGAAGCACATAATAAGATATTTGAAGTTTTCAAAATATGAGAACTCTCGTCAGCATGGGAAATTTGGTGGTTTAAGCAAGTTTCGAAGACCACATTCCAGTAATTTGCACATTTTAAATGTCTTATTTAAAAAGTTTTAAGACTGTATTCGAAATCTTTATAAGAACATATTTGGGTACTTCCAGTATATTTATGTTCCGCAGTATATCTGTTCTTATTACTCCTTATCAGGGGATTTATTCATATTGTTTTCATACGGAAAAGTTTATTATAATTAAGGCTTTAGGGGATTAATTAATCTATTTTTAATTAAAGAAATGGTCTAAAAAATTTTTCTCTCCAAACAATTTATTGTGCAACCACAAATTAACATTACCTTAAACGACAAAAGGTATTGTGTGGTTTGTGCTAGTCTCACCAAAAAAAAAAAAAAAAATTAAATCTGGACAATTGATTTGAAACTTAATTCCTGTACTTTTTGATGTGTTGCTTATCAAATAAGAGACAAAGCAGTTAAGAAAATATCATGCCTTCCGATAACAATTTAATAGAAGGCTACAGTCTTAAGAGTAAGCAAAACAGTTCAAATAACACATTTCAGCTAAAAATTTATCGGTCTGAAACTCAGAAAGGTAAAAAAAAACAATTTTATGATACAATTACCCTTCAGGACTGAAAATATTTATAAGTTGCCTAACATCACTTGATCAAAATTAGTATGTTACCATTCAGGACTAAAAATAATTATAACTTGCCTAACATCACCTGATCAAAATTAGTATGTTACCCACCGTATCAGTACCAAGAAATACCTTGTAGCGTGGTAGTGCCGTCAATGCACTTCACGAGGTGCACTATAGGCATCACTAAAGGGTGTCTGCAATGTCCCATCGGCCCCTTGCTGCTGCAACTTTTTAGCCTTTGGCTTCATTTTGCTGTCTAACCTCTAGAACTATTACCTCTTGGTGGAAATGTGGTATTGTCTCCCAGTTGGTATTGTCTCCCAGTTTCAATTTTAGGTCCTTTTTCATCATCTCAATTATATTTTGGATCCCTTTATCTTGCGTTCCATCAACTCCAGCGCCCTCTTTTCACTATCTTAAAGGTTGAATAGCTGAAAGCGCCCTGGTGTTTGGCTTTATAGCCTAAATTTCATTATTCATTAATTCATCTGCTGCGCATGCTTTCATAAACGATGAGAGGCAGTTGTGCTGGATGAGCTAATATAGACTGTTTAATTATTGAAGCACGCGTACTAGGTTGCTGTATTGTTGAATACTACACTGATTTGAATTTGTGAAAAACACTGTAGCCTAGCTAAAAGAGCAACTGCATCATACCGTAATTAGCAACAAAATATAAACAAAAGCGCCCACAAACTGCCACTGAATATTCTTAGTCCAAGGATAAATCTTTCTTACTCTTAGATATACTAGGAATGACAGTTGGTGGTACAGAAATAATGCTCTCAAACAAAAATCGGTATGGGTGCTTAGTCATGTGAGATATCTAGTGCTTTCATCTGATAGTTGCTTATTAATACTTATGGCCTGTCCACACTAGCAGGCATGCCTGTCGGGCACTTCCAGCCGTTTATATTTTCTTTCGCTTCTGAAGCATCTTTACCAGTCAATAGCATCGTTCTGGCTCCACACTCGGTCGGTCAGTATAGTGGAACGGGTTATGGGAACAGTGTTTGCCCGCCGCTCAGGCCCGCTCGTCTGGACAGGCCTTTAGGTCCTCAACACCTCTTATGAGGACTTTTGAAGCAGTGGCCTCAGGATTTGGGCAGATGTGTGTTGGTTACTAGATAACAGCAGGTCTACAGAAGAGGGTTGTTGAAATCTGAGGTTGACTGCTTGGGGTGATCAATATCAACAAAGAAAATGAAAACTTTGAGTACACCTGTTTATTTCCTAAGAGAACTGGTAAGCTAACGTGTGGCTGTCATCAGGGAGATGTAAGAAGACTTGAGGACATCACGGCAATTAAGACAGGCGGTGAAATAAACTGAAGACAGGCAACAACAAAGTGAAGGAGTCAACTGGAAGACTGATTTTCTAATACTGCACATTTGATATTAGTACATTCAGTTCCAATTTACTGACTAACTGGCCATCACGAACTAGATACAACCACACAAACATGGAAACTTTAGGAACAAAACCTACTTCGCCTAACATTACAGATATAAAATTATTCATCTATAGTATAAATATACTGCTGTTTGCTTATTAACCAAAGGTATCCAGCAAAGACTGGTGACTTCTGCCAGGACTCAGGCTGTGTGCAGATGTGACTTAGCCAGACGCTGTTTCAGTTATTACGAAACAACTTAAAGGTCGTCTTGGAGGTTTTTCCCATGCTGCAGATAAGAGTGGAAACTCCGAGTTTCTTAGTAGCCAAGACTTAATTTTGATGAAGTCTGCAATCCTGCTATGGAACCCAAGATTAATCTAGTCTTCTGCAAAAAAAAAAAAATTTTTTTTTTTTACCTGGTAACTCAAACTCATTTACTTTCCCGTTCCAGGTTTTCATATTTTCAGCATATAACTTGGAGTATCTTGGTTTCGGAAGTAATTCAAAAGCCTAGTATACCGCCATTATTACCTCTACCCATTATTAAGTTAAGTATATCTTAGTTTAACAAGTCTACTGAGCTGATTAACAGCTCTCCGAGGGCTGGCCCGAAGGATTAGACTTATTTTACGTGGCTAAGAACCAATTGGTTACCTAGCAACGGGACCTACAGCTTATTGCGGAATCCGAACCACAATACCGAGAAATGAATTTCTATCACCAGAAATAAATTCCTCTAATTCTTCATTGGCCGGCCGGAGAATCGAACGCGGGCCCAGCAGAGTGCTAGCCGGGAACGATACCGACCCGTCCCATGAAGAACTCTACCCATTATTAACTCTATGAAGTACAATGTGTTTGACCTTCACTCCTGACCAGGATTTTTGGAGCATGGAATCCTTATAAGCACTGCACTTTAAGCATTACTTAAGGATCTTTGCAGCATCCCTTCGGCCCCTAGCTGCAACCTCTTTCATTCCTTTTACTGTACCTCTATTCGTATTCTCTTTTTTCCATCTGATTTTTTACCCTCTAACAGTTGTCTCATAGTGCAACTGCGAGGTTTTCCTCCTGTTACACTTTTCAAACCTTCTTACCGTCAATTTCCCTTTCAGCGCTAAATGACCTCATAGGTCCCAGCGCTTGACCTTTGGCCTAAATTCTATATTCTATTCTACACATAAGCATTGTTAAGTTCAAATGTAGACAATACATCCAAATTCTAACAAAATTCATTGTTTTTCTGAGATGCACTTCCGATGCAGCCCACAAAGAATTTACGTTAATTTTGATGAAGATGAAACTCCCGTGCAACCTGCTAACTATTTCTACAGTCTACTCGCATAAACTTGTTGACTCCTTGCAACGATTGTCTTGTATGATCCCCTCTTAAAACTGGAAATGTTTCAAAGCAGATTATGGTTGCCTGTGTTGTTACCGAATCAGATGATCATGGTATGTTACCCCATTTACTTTACCGTGTGCGTATTACCGAAAAAAAACAAATAATAAAGAAAATGAGATTTGCTGTAGAGTTCTTCAAACAGCAAAACCAGACTTCCAAAATACAAAACTCCTATAACCGATAACCGGCTTGATTTTCATTCTAGAGCATCAGGCGAGCGTACATTACAAACGTATGATAAAAAAAATTTTCTCGGTAATTAAAACCATCATTCAAGATTACAATAAGCAAGCAACTTGAAACTGTCAGGAGGTGACTGGAAGACCGACACAGCTGACTAAACCCCGCTCAAGTTTTTTTTTTTTTTTTTTTTTTTTTTTTTTTTTTTTTTTTGAACAGGTTATCCAGCTGGACTGAATTCCGGAAAATCTTCATTAATTCCCCCACCAAAAGTCCTTCCTAATGAGGCAGAAAGGAACTGATATCTTGCCCTCTCCCATCAAAAGATTTGCGATGAAACCGTCATCTACAATCCCATTAAAATTCTTACACTCCATTTATACAAAGCCAAAATATATCGGCACCTGTGTTTCCTTGTCACATTTTCTAGCAATTAAATCTGCTGATTCAGGTAAGATATATATAACCTGCTCTCATGGTATCTTCTTCGGTCCCTCCAGTCCGTATAAATTCTTAATACACCAATATGATACTCTCTTAAGGCATAATATATCATTAGGAGAGTTGTTATAGAAGAATCAAGCTGTTCAGCATTCATTATATTTATCATATTTCTATGGAATTTCATTCCTTTCGTTGGTAATAATCTTAGGAATGTAAGAGATGGTTACAACTATCCATTTTCTTTGATAAAACTTGGGAATTTGTTTCTGTACATACACTACACTTGGTTCTGTTCGTGTGTTTACTACAAAGTTTACTGAAGGTGAGTTTTATTACAACATTTAAACAGCAAAATAGGTCTTTGATCCCAAACATGATATCTGATTGGCTGACAGGCCAACTCTGTGACTCGCATGTCTAAATGTACGCCTCTCTCTCTCTCTCTCTCTCTCTCTCTCTCTCTCTCTCTCTCTCTCTGGGCATCATAGAAAAGTGCTGAAAGGATCAATGCATTAAAAGTTAAAGGACGAATGTATCAGTGACTATTGTCCTGTTGTTTTTTTAAAATTCCTCTTCATTTAATGATAATGATTATATAACTTACATACACACATAATATATATTTACAGTGTACATATATATATATATAATATATATATATATATATATATATATATATATATATATATATATATATATATATATACATACATACATGCATACACATATACATACATTCATTTATATATATATTATATATATATATATATATATATATATATATATATATATATATACGTACATACATGCATACACATATACATACATTCATTTATATATATTATATATATATATATATATATATATATATATATATATATATATATATATATATATATATATATATATATATATATATATAAATCTATATATATATATATATATATATATATATATATATATATATATATATATATATATTATATATATATATAAATTTATATATATATATATATATATATATATATATATATAAATATATATATACGTTTAGAAAATTCGTCCCTTCGGCCCGTTAGCTAGGAAATAAAATTTAATGGCAGCTGGAGGAGACTCCACTAAGGAGGGTGTGAGCCTATATAGGCCTAACCCCATATCGCCTGATTTTGGGGGACTATGCTGACCTCTTAGCCCAAGCACTGTATGATTTGGGGGGGGGGTGTAGAAAGCCGTTAGGGACAGAAGGGCTAGCTAGGACCGTAGTTGGGCTGCTATGCTAACCCTAGTAGCCTTAGCCCTTAGCCATAAGAACTGTTCTCATTCGACCTCCTTGCTGGCTGAAATTGCTCTTACAGATCGACCGATGTCTTCCTGCCCCCAAGCTTGAACCCGAAAGGGAGAAGCATCGTGCCCTGCCTGCACACACACACTCGTCCAGGAAGAGCTTAGCCACACGTAGTTAGTGCAGTCCTATTGCTATCCACACTGGCAAGGTGTCGAGACTTCTGTGGCCGAAATTCATCTTTTGCAAGCGAGCTCCATGTACAGATGCAATAAGGTACGTCTGAGGTAGCAACTGACCGCCAGTTATCTTTTTCTTCTTGTGAATTTCTCTCCATTTTCAGTATTTCCAACTTTTCATTCTCCTAAAACAAAGCCCCTTTGCTTCCCACAGCCTAGAAAAATTAAATTAGTTCAGTGATAATAATTAGAGCATTCCCACCATAGTGTTACCATGTGCTAATCAAATCTAATTGATAAATTCCTCCATCATGCATAAGTAATTTCATGTGAGAGAAAGTCATCTGATTTGAATGCTAACCTGGAATTCTCTTCCAGAATCCTGTTATCTGGCTCTTCGAGTGGTCTGCTCCCGCCCTTGTAAACCAAATAGCCTTAGATGTTTAACTGCCATCTTGCCACGTGCAAGAGTCTTCTGATTCAGCGGTCCAGGGGCGCTGGACACAATTCCTCCTTTGTGAAGCCCATTGCGCTTTTATTGCACATTGTATGTGCCTTGTTGGCTGCTCAGTCAGCTCTTTCATATTAATTTCCTGATTGCCCAGTTTGTAAATAAATTCAGTTTAAAGTCATCAACTGCTTTTTTTAAAAGGCAACCTCCACTTACCTGTTTACTTAGATGTGATATCAAGGTAAGTCAGTTTATTCATTACATTTATTGCCTATATTCTGAGCGCTAGGTGTTGGCCCTTAAGGCAGTTGACAAAAAAATACAGTTTCAACCTTCCAACCGGCCTCAGAATATAACAATATATATAATATATATATATATATATTGTTATATTCTGAGGCCGGTTGGAAGGTTGAAACTGTATTATATATATTGTTATATTCTGAGGCCGGTTGGAAGGTTGAAACTGTATTTTTTTGTCAACTGCCTTAAGGGCTACAGTTTCAACCTTCCAACCGGCCTCAGAATATAACAATATATATATATATATATTATATATATTGTTATATTCTGAGGCCGGTTGGAAGGTTGAAACTGTATTTTTTGTCAACTGCCTTAAGGGCTAACACACACACACACACACACACACACATATATATATATATATATATATATATATATATATATATATATATATATATATATATATATATATATATATATATATATATATATATATATGTGTGTGTGTGTGTGTGTGTGTGTGTGTGTGTGTGTACAGATATACAGTACATATATAACACTGTAATTAAATTAACAGGTATTCCAAACAGAAATAGCAAACTACTTTGATCAAATTCATATTAACCGAATAAGGAAATCGGTCGTAATATAGATTAACAGAATATAGTGTTGGATAAGAGGTGTCTCGAAATATATTTTGTTTTTAACGTTTTTCAGAGTTTTTCAAAGAACTGTCTTAACATCATTAGGTCGAATATAAATATAAAGCAGGTTGCAGTGACTTCTATCGTTTGTTTGTTAATTTTTTTACCCAAATGACATTAATAGTCATTATATATTTCAGTGTCAGCAAAGTGAAGGAGTTTAAATTCTTTGGCAGATATGTGGCGTGACTTGTTACTGCTCACACTGTCCTAGAAACTTTTGTGTTGCAAAGCTCATGAAATTAAAGTTAAATATAAAGAGTTTCTGTTTTGAATACGACAATTTACGTTTCACAATAATTAATGTTAATATTAAGCACGGCCGTATGAGTCATCTATCATAATTAACCGTAATATTAATGCTCTCACTATCAGTATGTGATAGCAATTAGCAGTAAACGAGTTGCAGTAATGGGAGTTTAAGCAGCAACAGGATATGCATCTTCAAAGTAAGAGTCAACTCGTGGCTTTGCATAAAAGATGAGGGCGACCATTCGTACAAACAATGACATTCTACTTGTCAACAAATGAATAAATAAGCCACAAGACTTGCCTTTAACAACGAGAAGAGAAATTGCTCTATAAAGCCTAACTCTGTTGATATTCTTTTTAACAATGAAGGCGCCACGCTAATAGATACGCGTCATATAATCAAGTGTTGCCATATTATTGGGTTTCCAGCGATGGGCACGTGTCAAGTTTCGCGCGTTTCTCTCTTTCTTTTCTTTTTCTCTTCATTACTCGCGGATTTTTCCCCTTTATTTTTCTTTCCTCGTCATTAATTCGTTTAGAAAAGCGGCATTTAAAAATGGCAACGATAGGTTATTGCCGGTGTTATCATTTTAAACGACGCCGTCAAAAGATTACGGAAAAAAAAAAACCTAGTCTCGCCTTTCAGATAACACCGACAATCGTGTGCGGTTTTTTTTTTCTGCCTCAGACTTACCACTCATAAATCGTCTCCCAACAAACAAAACTTCACTGTTCCTGTCAAGTCGGGTATCAAGAGAGGAAAATAGGCTGGCTCTAGCCATAATGGTGCCATTGTCGTGCTTCGTTTAGTTCATCTCAAAACATGACGTTTTTAGGAACTGCTTAGTAGTCATCTCCTGGCCCTAAGTGTTTAGTCTCAGTACCATTCACATCTCCTGAACATAAGTGTTTAGTCTCAATACATTCACATCTCCTGAACAAAGTGTTTAGTCTCAATACCATTCATATCTCCTGAATATAAGTGTTTAGTCTCAATACCACTCACAACTCCTGAACATAAGTGTATAGTTTCAATACCATTTACACATCTCCTGAACATAAGTGTTTAGTCTCAATACCATTCACATCTCCTGAACAAAGTGTTTAGTCTCAATACCATTTATACATCTCCTGAACATCAGTGTTTAGTCTCAATAGCATTTACACATCTCCTGAAGATAAGTGTTTAGTCTCAATAATATTCACATCTCCTGAACATGAGTGTTTAGTCTCAATACCATTCACATCTCCTGAACAAAATGTTTAGTCTCAATACCATTCACATCTGAACAAAGTGTTTAGTCTCAATACCATTTATACTCTCCTGAACATAAGTGTTTAGTCTCAATACCATTTACACATCTCCTGAACATAAGTATTTAGTCTCAATATCATTTACATCTTCTGAACATATGTGTTTAGTCTCAATACCATTTATACTCTCCTGAACATAAGTGTTCAGTCTCAATACCATTTACACATCTCCTGAACATAAGTATTTAGTCTCAATATCATTTACATCTTCTGAACATACGTGTTTAGTCTCA
This sequence comes from Macrobrachium rosenbergii, assembly GCA_039081455.1. NCBI lineage: Eukaryota > Metazoa > Arthropoda > Malacostraca > Decapoda > Palaemonidae > Macrobrachium > Macrobrachium rosenbergii. The sequence continues at coordinate 19,425,691 of JANJGK010000023.1, forward strand.
ATACCATTTATACTCTCCTGAACATAAGTGTTCAGTCTCAATACCATTTACACATCTCCTGAACATAAGTATTTAGTCTCAATATCATTTACATCTCCTGAACATAAGTGTTTAGTCTCAATATCATTTACATCTGTACATAAGTGTTTACTCTCAATACCATTTCACATCTCCTGTACATAAGTGTTAAGTCTCAATACCATTTCACATCTCCTGTACATAAGTGTTTAGTCTCAATACCATTTACATATCCTGAACATAAGTGTTTAGTCTCAATACCATTTACATATCCTGAACATAAGTGTTTAGTCTCAATACCATTTGCATATCCTGAACATAAGTGTTTAGTCTCAATACCATTTACACATCTCCTGAACATAAGTGTTTAGTCTCAATACCATTTCACATCTCCTGTACATAAGTGTTTAGTCTCAATATCAATACCATTTCACATCTGAACATAAGTTTTTAATCTCAATACCATTTACACATCTCCTGAACATAAGTGTATAGTCTCAATACCATTTACACATCTGAACATAAGTATTTAGTCTCAATGCCATTCACATCTCTTGCGAGCTAAATTGATCTTGAAAAAGAGTCTTTCGTGTTCAGCGCCCGATTCCAGGATGGGAAGGGACTGATTTACGTCCTTCCTAAACATCTGATTACTTTATGATAGGCGTAATGACAGACTACACGAAGCTGGCTGGGGACTGTCGGAGAACTTCAAAGTCTGATTTGCCGAGAAATATGATGACCACCGCCGAATTATCTGAGGCGACGTCGGCTTAGCATTTGTCTTACGAGGTAGGCGATAAATCTCCCTATTGACAAACAACAGCTTATTAGAACTCGTTTCACGTCATGAAAAAATATGGCCTTTGCTTCTCAAAATTTCGAAAATTATAGGATGAAGATGCTGTCTCATCTCTTTAAGGATACGTCTCGGCTCTCGAGGCTGGGAGTCTGAGAAGGGGAATAACTTTTTCAATCCCTCTTATAAATGGCTATTGGAACGGAATGGAACATAGAGTTCAGGCCAAGGGCCAAGCACTGGGACCTAAGAGGTCATTCAGCGCTGAGGGAAAAATTGGGAGGAAAAAATGTTTTAAAGGCGTAATAGGAGGAAAATCTCCCAGTTCCACTATGAAATAATTGTTAGGAGAGGGTGAATAGCAAGATAGAAGAAAGATAATATGAATGGAGGTACAGTGAAAGGACTGAAAGGGGTTGCAGCTAGGAGCCGAAGGGACGCTGCAAAGGACCTTTAGTAATGCCTACAGTGCACCCTGTGAGGTGCACTGACGGCACTAACCCGCTACGGAGTATAAATGGCTATTGAAAATCACGAGAACAACAAAAAGGTTTAAAACACAGCCAGAAATAAAACATCTTGGTACGACCTTCAGGGCTTCACGCACGATCCCTTAAGGTCAAAAACAACGATGGTAATAATAACCATATCAATGTCAGTAAATATATTATATAATGACAATGAAGGTAATAAATAAAACCATGCAGCAACGAAGATGCAGGTGAATTTTGTAGTCATGTAAACATGAAATATTACCAGTTCGTCGGTACTTTTGCGAAACTGAATAGGAATTCAAAAAATGTTTTATGATGTGTTTAGCCATCTTCAATAAGAATATTCGACAAAGAGAGCAGTTTTGAAGAGAGGGGTTAGTGGGTACATAGTCACAATAAATGAGATTAACTTAGGATAGATCCGTCTGGTATCTTCGCTTTTCACCTAGAAAACAATAACACTGGTCAAATAAATACTCGCAGCCTTTTCAGTTCAAAACAAAAGTACTGATAACAACGAAATGACAACTTACAAGAATAATCTGATGCATAAGTGGAGGGATGAGATCCACAAGTCTCATTCCTCTTATAAAGTCAAAACAAAAGTCAGAAGCCAAAAGTATGGGTGGGCACTTTCGAGACTGCCAGACTCATCTTAAATTTGTACTGTGTAAATTTAGCAAAAAAAAAAAAAAATGCTGAGATGGAGACTTAGTCGTTCGTAACAGCCAAAAATACCTATTTAAACCGCTTGCTTCATAAGCTATAAAAACCGAGCTAAGAACTGCTGTAATAATGTTCGGGCAGACCGAGTAAAAAGTCTTGATCTAATTGTCGGAGTGCTTGTTTTATGTCTTATGTCTGGTCCTCAGAAAGAGCCCTGGCGCCGGCAAGAAGGATATTCGTCTGCATCTCTATTACCTGAGTGAAAGATCAAGGGACAACAACTGTAACGGAGGTGGCGCTTGGATGAGTCCCCCCCCCCGGCGTCCCCCCTCCCCCCCTACGAAAAAAAAAAATTAGGGAATGCCTTAATTATCTTAAAACATCCAAGCCTATAAATTTATCTTCGCTGAAAAAAAATAGCCCGTCCATCTTCCCCAACAGCCCGCATGTTAAAGCTACCCTTTCTATCATTCATCTGTTGCCTACGTCAGAACTTTCAAATTAAATCCTAGCCGTCTCCCGGTTTAATTAATGCCCTTATCTCATTCCGGTTATATGGTATTCGTGAAAAATGAGCTATTTGTTTTATAATTCTTTATTTTACGTTTATTTCCTGTTTCTCCATAATGATGCTAATCAAATTTGTACAGACAAGACATTCGTATACACACACAATATATATATATATATATATATATATATATATATATATATATATATATATATATATATATATAATTATATATATGTATCTATGTATGTATGGATGTGTATATATATATATATATATATATATATATATATATATATATATATATATATATATATATATATATATATATCTAAATTTCAAATCTTTTAAAAACTACCATAAATCAACGTTAATGAGGCAATGCTAGGTCTGATTCTAGTTGTCACTTACATGCTTTCTTAACTGATTGTAATTGATTCGTTCACATTGGAATAAAGGAAAACAAAATCATCTCAAGATTTTCCAATTTCCAAATTGAGAATTAAGTTAATTCTGCGTAATATGATATTACAGAGCTAAAACGTTTAAAAACATGTGTCCCTCGGAATCTAAAGCGCCCTTAACACTACAGCTGAGATGCCAAAGAAACGTTAACTAATGAAATAAACTATCATGCTTTACAGGATTCACTAAAAGGAGGATATAGCTTTTAATAGACAGAAATTATACCTAGCAAATTGCTTTTGTTTTTGTTTCCTGCTAAAAACATTATTGTCGACAATATATCTCAGCAATATTGGTAAGTTCCTTACAAAATTTCAGTTATACATATGACGGTGTTCCCGCACAATAAAAGCGAATTTTCATCTATAACCTGTAACCTTTGTTGCGTAGATGGGGGGGACACTCATCATCCAGTCTTTTATTTTTAGTTTGCTCAGCTGACTGGAAGTTATTATGATCCTCCGCTATTTCTGGCCCCTGGGTCATCTGAAGTGTCACAATCAGTTCCCCTTGAAAGTCCTTATATAGTGGTTTGCGCCATAGCCTCTCAATTAACTGGGTATCACTGTGCTTAGAGATAAAGTTAATCAGACTTTGTTCCTTATTTACCTTTCTTCTTACACGCTAAGGTTAATTTTCAGCTAATTGCCTGTTATTCGTTAATCACTTCATCCTTTCCAAATAAATTCATTAGTAAATATATTTCTATATATTTATATATTGCTATATATCACAGTGGGACATTCTATTCTGTGGAGACTTACTGATTACAAGGCCTTCCACTTTATCCTGGAGAAACATATGCTCGCTGCGGCTAATAATAATAATAATAATAATAATAATAATAATAATAATAATAATAATAATAATAATAATAATAATAATAATGTATGTGGAAATCTTTTGACTCAAATACACTAGAATAGTTCACTTTATAATGACAAAAGCACGATTGTAATCTTTTGGTAATTTTTGATATATCGAAGTGTTATAATTATTATTCAATTGTTCTTTGGAAGGGCTTGGATGTTGGTTACCGTTGCAGCGACTTAACAGGCATTTCGGAACTTTCGTTCTATTATCATGATCCTATTATGTTCCTAATTTACAAAATACTTCCTTAATTCCGGAAAACATATGAGCATATGAAAGGATATGAGCAATAAACATATAACTCCACTCCAGTTAGAGTAACAACTTTTCACTTCTTAAAGTAGCAATCTGAGTTCAGTTTTCCTTTCAATGTCAATGGTAAAATCATTGAAAATCTCCCGAAAAAAAGGGACGAAGTTTCATAACATTGTGAATTTGGTGTCCTGAATGACGGTATTAGAATACGCGCCTGGCCAAAGGTTCCCATGCTAATTCAACCTAATGAGAGCAAATTCGTCACTTAATTAATCATTTTACAAGGAAAGGATTATCATTTACAACCACCTTCCTGGTAATGAGACAGAGAGAGAGAGAGGAAGAGACAGAGAGAGGGGGGAGGGGATCAGTAAACGTTAAAAAAATGAAACCCACGAAAAATTACTAAAACGTGATTTTTATAAAGAAAAAAGAAGAAACATAATTTACTGAAAAACATTTCCTAACAGGTCTGTTTCTTTTGTGTAAGTCTGACAATACAATTATACAAAATTACTATTCCTATTGCATTCCCCGACGTATTCCAAGAAAAACCGTTACGTACGTGATACATCAACGAACGTATATCAGCAACAGTGATCTTACTCGCTCGTCCTGAGGTTTCGTGTTGCGAAACTTTCCTGAGCCCACATCCAGTCGAACCAGTAGCAGAGTGACCAGCTTCTGAGGGAAAGACATTGAACGTCTATTCAAAAAACCCGATGTTGAGGATGCATTGTCTCTTTACTAACTTGTCATTACATATTATATATATATATATATATATATATATATATATATATATATATATATATACATATATAAATTTCTGACTCACGTCGGGATCGAACCCAGGTCTCTCAGGTGGAAAGCAAGGGCGTTACCCACTGGGCCATACAAGTCTAAAAGAAGTTGGAACCTGAGAGCAACTGCACCCAAGGAATTACCTGGGCAAGCTAACTGCTTGCATACCAGCGAGTTTTCCCCAACTTCCCGACTCAGCAATGACCCAATAGACAACATTTCATTCGAATTATCCCTTCTGAGTGAATAAGATAGAAATCATCAACACACAATCACGTGTGGAACAGAAATAAATTTCTGACTCACGTCGGGATCGAACCCAGGTCTCTCAGGTGGAAAGCAAGGGCGTTACCCACTGGGCCATACAAGTCTAAAAGAAGTTGGAACCTGAGAGCAACTGCACCCAAGGAATTACCTGGGCAAGCTAACTGCTTGCATACCAGCGAGTTTTCCCCAACTTCCCGACTCAGCAATGACCCAATAGACAACATTTCATTCGAATTATCCCTTCTGAGTGAATAAGATAGAAATCATCAACACACAATCACGTGTGGAACAGAAATAAATTTCTGACTCACGTCGGGATCGAACCCAGGTCTCTCAGGTGGAAAGCAAGGGCGTTACCCACTGGGCCATACAAGTCTAAAAGAAGTTGGAACCTGAGAGCAACTGCACCCAAGGAATTACCTGGGCAAGCTAACTGCTTGCATACCAGCGAGTTTTCCCCAACGCCCTTGCTTTCCACCTGAGAGACCTGGGTTCGATCCCGACGTGAGTCAGAAATTTATTTCTGTTCCACACGTGATTGTGTGTTGATGATTTCTATCTTATTCACTCAGAAGGGATAATTCGAATGAAATGTTGTCTATTGGGTCATTGCTGAGTCGGGAAGTTGGGGAAAACTCGCTGGTATGCAAGCAGTTAGCTTGCCCAGGTAATTCCTTGGGTGCAGTTGCTCTCAGGTTCCAACTTCTTTTAGACTTGTATGGCCCAGTGGGTAACGCCCTTGCTTTCCACCTGAGAGACCTGGGTTCGATCCCGACGTGAGTCAGAAATTTATTTCTGTTCCACACGTGATTGTGTGTTGATGATTTCTATCTTATTCACTCAGAAGGGATAATTCGAATGAAATGTTGTCTATTGGGTCATTGCTGAGTCGGGAAGTTGGGGAAAACTCGCTGGTATGCAAGCAGTTAGCTTGCCCAGGTAATTCCTTGGGTGCAGTTGCTCTCAGGTTCCAACTTCTTTTAGACTTGTATAGCCCAGTGGGTAACGCCCTTGCTTTCCACCTGAGAGACCTGGGTTCGATCCCGACGTGAGTCAGAAATTTATTTCTGTTCCACACGTGATTGTGTGTTGATGATTTCTATCTTATTCACTCAGAAGGGATAATTCGAATGAAATGTTGTCTATTGGGTCATTGCTGAGTCGGGAAGTTGGGGAAAACTCGCTGGTATGCAAGCAGTTAGCTTGCCCAGGTAATTCCTTGGGTGCAGTTGCTCTCAGGTTCCAACTTCTTTTAGACTTGTATGGCCCAGTGGGTAACGCCCTTGCTTTCCACCTGAGAGACCTGGGTTCGATCCCGACGTGAGTCAGAAATTTATTTCTGTTCCACACGTGATTGTGTTTGATGATTTCTATATATATACATATATATACATATATATATATATATATATATACTGTATATATATTTGGTGACTATATTGTTTCTCTCTCTCTCTCTCTCTCTCTCTCTCTCTCTCTATATATATATATATATATATATATATATATATATATATATATATATATATATATATATATATATATATATATATATATATATATATATATATATATATATATATATATATATATTATTAATTTTATTACATATATACACAATTGTTCTGTGCATTAGTAGAATTACTCACAGGACTTCATTCAAACTGGATGGTATCTAATGGAGTATTTATTCAGAAAAAGTTACAAGCTTTCCTGGACAAACAGTCCTTATCACCAAGTATCCCTGCAATGACCAGACGCGTAGTCCAGCTGTAATTATATCTATGTGCTGGGTACTTTACTCCTACAATTGCCTTCCTCCTCCTGTGTGATCCCCTATATTGTTTGAGTTGCATTGGCTTCCTATCAAGGCTAGAATACCGACTAAAATAATGCGTAATGACCCATTAAACTATCAGGACTGGGTGTCCAAAACATTTCAGATTTGTTGCGCATAATTCAAGAAACAGATGGGGTCAACACTAGACTAGCTACAAATGACTTCAAGTTGTTTGAGCCAAGACGCACTTCGGATGTTCGTTTAGGAGCCTTTAAATTTGCAGCTCTGAGACTGTAGATTAAGCTCCTACTTGAAATCAGGAAACTCGAAAACATCAAGCTTTTTAAGAAAAAAATTGAAGAGTGCTATGACACTGTGGGTTTGACAATTAATATAAAGTACGCCTATACATCTCAGGATATCTATAAGCTCCTACTTGAAATCAGGAAAATCGAAAATATCAAGCTTTTTAAGAAAAAAAATTGAAGAGTGCTATGACTGTGTGGGTTTGACAATTAATATAAAGTACATCGTATACATCTCAGAATATCCCTGCAATATTGTATATTTAACAAGTGAATTTACGGGTCTCGCAAAGCGCCTTTAGTGGAGTGGTACCGGAGCAAAAAAATTAGAAGCAACCGTAACCATACCTACGTAGCAAGGATGTATTTAAGTATGTATTCAAGGTACCACAAGGGAGATAGGAAATCAGAGACATGATCCTGACCGGCTTTGCCTTATTTAGGCATTTGCAATAAATATGCTAGGGTGACAAACAGTGCAAACAAACTAAGCAGGGAAAGACCTCCATGACAAGACGGTAATTTTGTACATATTTTTTGACAGGCAAAACTAACCTGGCATATTCAGTATTTCCTAATGAAAATTCGCCTCTATTTTGCTTTGCGTTCTTTGTGACCAGACTACCTACGCTCCTTAATATCTCTGCTTTTTACATATTTCTTTTGAAATAAATTGAGTGCGTTTATACATTCCTATGCTGATATTCAGAATCTTAACAAAACTTTCTTTTATGAAACCAGCCTCAATTACATCATGCTCCAATGTTTCAATGTCTGTCTAAATAGGATCTTGGTTTCCTCTCATACGGACTGTTAGACTGTTATCCTGTGTATATATCTTATACAATTTCTATGTTGTTTAATTCTCCTTTCCATTAATTTTAAAGTTTCACTGGTGTCAAGTCTATCACATGGCATATCAGCGTGAGGAAAAAAAGAGAGAATAGATAAAAGAAAATTTACTATTATTATTATTATTATTATTATTATTATTATTATTATTATTATTATTATTATTATTATTATTATTATTATTATTATTATTCAGAAGATGAACCGTATTCATATAAAAAAAGCACTCAGGGGCCACTGACTTGAAATTCAAGCTTCCAAAGAATATGGTGTTCATTTGAAAGAATTAACAGAAAGCAAAAGGAAATAGAGAGAGAGAGCACAGATAAGTATATAGAAATAAAATAAGTGATTAAAGTAAAGGTAAATAAATAATTAACGGTGAATCAAACAAATGAAAATATACGCATCCAACATCCAAAAAATCCTTCCGCCCCAAAAGTTTCATGTTTATCTCAAAGAAAAAAAAATCTTAATCACTTGTTTCCTGTCACGAAGTCATAAGAGCAACATTACAAGTCAGAAAACCCAAGACAGTGGTGCTTGTTTTTCGAAGCAGTAATGACTCTCAAACTCTGGCATCAATAACATTAACAGGCAAAGCATTCCACTGTCTTTAAATGAATCTTTGATCACATTCCCAAAAAAGTGCACCTTCACACCAAACACGTGATAATATTTTTATTGCGCTGCTAATTTAACATCTGGCTTGAGCATTACAAATATCTTTCTATTTTACTGAGCATAATTACCTTTCAGCATATTATTATCTTATAAGAATTCGTTTTCTATTCTACTGAGCATAATTACCTTTCAGTATATTATTATCATCTTATAAGAATTCATTTTCTATTTTATTGAGCATAATTACCTTTCAGTATATTATTATCTTATGAATTCATTTTCTATTTTACTGAGCATAATTACCTTTCAGTATATTATTATCTTATAAGAATTCATTTTCTATTTTACTGAGCATAATTACCTTTCAGTATGTTATCATCTTATAAGAATTCATTTTCTATTTTATTGAGCATAATTACCTTTCAGTATATTATTATCTTATATGAATTCATTTTCTATTTTACTGAGCATAATTACCTTTCAGTATATTATTATCTTATAAGAATTCATTTTCTATTTTACTGAGCATAATTACCCCTCAGTATACTATTATCTTATAAGAATTCATGATAGTCTAGCTTTAGGAAACATTCTGTATGTTCTATTCTTATAACAATCAGGAAACAGGTCATCATATATCCGTTTGCTTTAAGTATTTCGGTTTTCTTTTTTCTGAGTTATTTTGTGTAACGTAGAATTTCAACCTGAGTATTGAAAGTGGAGTCGTTCATTCGGCAAAGTAAGCACTATGCATTAGCTCTTGGCGTACAAGCGCTCATGGGTCTAATGAAATGGAGCTTGTGGAAGATAACCGATACAGAAATTTAATTACCTCTACTTCGGAAAAGGAGACACCACCGCCATTTTAAGCAATCTCCTCTGAAAGATCAAAATCCTGAGAAACTGTTGACATCCGGACGGGAGAGAATTATTCCAGTAAAGGTGGAACAAAGATCTGAAAATTGTAGCTACAGGAATGTTTACAATAATACCCTTTTTTTTGGCAGCATGAGACGACATACCTTTGAACTGCTGTTCAATGAATGTTTGGAGTCTAGAGTAATACAAAGTATTGCCAAATATTCACGACCATTAAGTAAAGTGTTAACTACGCCAAGCAAAGCATAGAGTAATGATCATGGACGCTGCAAACACACTTCTGTCTGCAGAGCACCAAGTGAGGTGCACTGACGACACTACCCACCTACGGCTTGTGATAGATATACACTTGATAATAAAATTTCAAAGAAAATACGAAAAAAAAAAAAAAATTTTACAATGTCCCTATACGAAGTCCGTTGAAAATCAAAATCAAATTGTCAACACAAATACTAAATTTTAGACAAATTATCTTTAACAATAAATTAACAAATACTAAAGTTCGATGTTACACCCACGTCTGATAAAATCTAGATGGAGCCACGAACTAAATACAGTACGAAGTTGCATACCATCGAGTTCCTCAAGTATGGTCTTCCTTGGCAACGCTCATAGTCTGGTACCAAAAGGAGCACCACCAACGCAGGACGTGGTCTCGTGAACTTCCATGGTTAATTTTCAGTTATATATAAAAAAATAACCTGTGTAACTTTGTACCAAGTCTGACATTACACGCATATAAATATCAATGTTTGGAATGCATTTACCGGTGTGTGTGTGTGTGTGTGTGTGTGTGTGTATATATATATATATATATATATATATATATATATATATATATGTGTGTGTGTGTGTGTGTGTGTATGTGTATATATATGCATATATATATATATATATATATATATATATATATATATATATATATATATATATATATATATATATATTGATAAATGCATTCTAAACATTTTCATGGAGCCTAAGGCGAAATGTTTTGGGTATTAATGCCTTATAAGCAAATACTATCGATAAAAATCGATTCATTACCAACGCACAAGTGAGCATGAAAAATCAGTATGAAATATAAACCGCTGAGTGTGTATGTGTCTGTGCGCTTGTATTACAAGGGATGATAACCTCTGCAAGCTCATTATCACATCTACGACCTTGCATTGTTAATAAGTTTCACCCTCTTACACAAGTTCTCTTGTTTGTTTCAACTAAAAATTTTTACGAGGCTTTGTCAGAGGTTGGCCGACAGAGGAAGCAGGTGGGGGGCTTGGGTACTGAATTAAACGTTTCGAGTACTACGGGCGTAAAGTGGTCATTGACAAGCATAAAAACACGAGGAGAACCAAGGGCGTCTACTCGCGGCCTCTACACAGGGCATCATCAACATCACGTATACACGAGTGATCCGCATCACGCAGCGCTTCTGTTATCAGAAGTTTGTTTTAGCAAAAGCACAGATGCCGCCAACGCTGCTCTAGAGACCAGGGCTGCCAATGCAACAGGACGTTTGACGAGGGTAACGCTGAAGTTCAAGAGGTACGTCTTCGATCTAGGAAAGCGTGAAGGGAGGCCATTCTTTTTTTGGCGCCACTGTTTGAATCAGTCGCTTTATTCAACGTAATGTTTATATAAAAATTGCATCATTCGTCTTTCTCATGCTGTAAAAAAAAATACGAAAATTAATTCCTCGTCACCCATATTTCATGGCTGCGCCAAGAACCTCATTTTATTTCATGCTTGCATTAGCTACCCCATAAACTTCGTCCATGCTCTAAATGACCTCATGTTATTTCATGCTGGCACTAATAACCTCGTTTAGCTTTATGCTTGCAATAATAATTGTATGTCATGTCATACTCGCAATAATAATCGTTTATTGTTTTATGCATATATTAACAAACATTATTTTATTTCATCCTTGCAATGGTAACTTAATTCCATCACATGTTTTCTCTTTAATCTTGTATCATTTTATACTTGCACCAATAATATTATCTTGTTACATGCTTGTAATTATAATGGCATTTTATATATTTTGTATGATACCGGGGATAGTATTTTAAATTTATTTCACGAGTACATTAATAACCTCATATTTCATTCCATGCTTGCAACACTACGTATCTTATTTCTGTTTTATACTTGTAATAATACTCACACTTCATTCCGTCCTTGCAACATGAAGTTGATTTTTTATCAAGCAAGAAATTGGAACAGATTCATGGAAAGAGAAAGCTGCACCTCTGCCCATTTTCCACGAAAATTACCCAGTAATTAGGTATTCAATTAACTGGTTCAGTAATAAACCTCATGAAGGTAAAGAATTTCACTCCCCTTTCCACCTTTAAGTTACACGCACAGAGTGAAACATTTCACTCCATTTTGTTACCAACGCAAGCAGGTGAGAAGCAGAACGCTACCCCTCTTTCGTAATGATAATCCTGAATACTTACTAATGTTCTGCTTCTTATTTTAAAAAATCTCCGTCGCATTTGTAAAGGCGACTTCTGTTTCGACACGTATTTGTATCAGTTCTATATTTTATCTTGGAAACTTGAGCAAACTTAGCCATTATGACCATTATGATAAAACAAGTAAAAAATACGTCGAAGTTTCTTCGGCGCAATCGAGTTTTCTGCACAGCGTATAATCAAGGCCACCGAAAATAGATCTATCTTTCGGTGGTCTCGGTATAATGATGTATGAGCCGCGGCCCATGAAACTTTAACCAGAGCCCGGTGGTGACCTATCCTATATCGTTGCCAGATGCACGATTATGGCTAAATCTAACCTTAAATAAAATAAAAACTACTGAGGCTAGAGGGCTGCAATTTGGTATGTTTGATGACTGAGGGGTGGATGATCAACAAACCAATTTGCAGCCTTCTATCCTGAGTAGTTTTTGAGATCTGAGGGCGGACAGAAAAAGTGCGGACGAACAGACAAAGCCGGCACAATAGTTGTCTTTACAGAAAACTAAAAAAGAAGATTCACCAGTGCAATTATAAATATATTTTTCTCATTCTTTCATAACAAAAGATCTTGCATTTAAAAAGTAGTGAGACAAGCGTGTTTTCAATTAACTGTGAGGGCACGTCAATCACTTTGGTAAACTCCTGAGCATACCCTGTTGTCAGGAGCCAAGAGCGCGAAACCAAAAATGTTTTTTGAGGACACTTCAAAGGACGCAATATTTTGTTTCTGGGGATAAGAAAGAACACCGCGGTTGTGACCTGTTTTAGCACGGATCATTTAAATCTGCCCCAACGACACTGGTCAAGAATCCTCAAGGTCAGAGATCACTGAACTTTATAATGTGAAGGCAGTTGCAGAATTCCGAAGTTACTTGGACCAGTGGACGAATGAAGAATGTTGACAATTTTAGGTTGGAATTTAGCTCACCACTGATTGGTTAGAATTATATAACAGAAGCAGATCTAACTAAGGATACAGGGGCCCTATAACTTCTTCTGGAGATTGCTCCGTTAACTGGTTAATTATCATTCCAGGATGACGGACATGCACGCAATAAACACTGAACTTGAATAAATGTCTCCTTTTCGCTCGGTTCGGAAGAAAGGCAGTTACTTAGCGTCAGCTGCTTCTCTAAGGATCGCGGAGAGACATGGCAAAAAGAGGGGTGATTAATTAGTCTCAGAACACCTGCATTTCTGTGCCAGCAAACGCGGCGATATAATTAGCAACCAATGAACGAAATAAACACTGCGAATAAACATTACGTCAAGCTCGGTACTGAAAAAAGACATAAGCGAAAACAGAAAAAGTCGTGTGAGACAAATGTATTGTTCTGTGAGTCTCCGAAGACACATGCTGGTCATTCTGCTCGGTTCTTTTCCCCCTCTTGCTTTCCTCTCGTGACTTGTGTTTTTCTTCTCGAACTTTTCTTTGTTGGGGGGGGGAGGGTTGGGGGATTCCGAAAGAGATACGCCGAGAAGAAAACACTCAGTGCATGCTTTGATAGCACTGAGGGATTGCTCCTTTAAGGCGACAGAAAAAAGGAGAAAAAAACTTAACATCGCATCACCTGTAAGCTGGTGTTTACCTTCCTGCGATTAATGTGGCATTGTTGCCACATTCCCCGAATTTTTCTTGTTTACTCTGGCCTACCGTTTGTCGTCGTTGGAGTATAGAATTAATCGCTTAGCAACAAGAAAGTCTCTCTTTGATAATATAAAAATTGTGAACACACTGAAGAAATACCAACAGTTTTTCCTTACTTGCAAAACTATATTCAATATCAGTTGTAGGAGCTCGAGACCAATGCCTTTTACATCACAGCTGACTTGGTAAAAAGTTAAATGTATTTCTTTTGGCATTTTTGCCTGACCCAGAGGATCTCGCTTCCTTGTTGCTATGCCCGTTAACAAAACAGGGATGTCTCTGCTCGTCTCAGACAAGATTTCAGGAATCTCTCTCTCTCTCTCTCTCTCTCTCTCTCTCTCTCTCTCTCTCTCTCTCTCTCTCTCTCTCTCTCTCTCTCTCTCTGATAAAAGAGTAGCAGAATAAACTAATTATAGTAAAAAATATTGCTAAAGAGAATATTAGCACTTGAAAAACTTGTTAAAAGATAGAATGAAAATATGATTATTAAGTTAGAGTATTTTCTTTATAGCATTCAATGAAAAAGTCACAGACATGGAACCTCGGTATTTCTTTATAAGATTATCAATTGGTTAACTAGAAGTACGTTTTTCCAAAATTTTTGGCTGTAATTTTTAAGGCTCAAGACTAGATTTTTTTTTCATAGCCCATAACTGGGAAGGCCATTAACACGTTGTTCTTCTTGACAGGGAGTTGAACCAAATGACCGCTGTCTGATATATGAGGCAACTTTTCCGCTCCCCCCAACCTTTGATTCACTTCAATTCTGTCTTAATGGTCGCCACTCCCTGCTTATTTTACAGATGAACAACCCAATGCAGTGGTCTAACAATTTTATAAGGCAAAAGGGGCACATTACGAAACCTCTAATGATATCTTAGCGGATAAGAATATGGTCAATTACTACTGTCAATAGACAGTCGCTTTTAATGTGGCGAGCCAACTTAAAGATAAGAAATCATTCATTAAAGGTCATAATATATGAATACACCAATAAACGCAGTCTTATTTTACAAGAATTAATAACATGAACTAGTATAGTATAGGTCCATGACGAGTCACTTGGGTTGTAGACAGCCAAACAAGGTCATTAACGCATTAAGCAGTGTTTAAAAGCGATATATACTACATATAATTAAGATCATACAGAATGCTTTATGGTCAGTTCAATATCATAAAAGTTGAGCATGATCAAAAGTGGTATTTTTAACCCTTAAACACTGCAGTGTGATTCCGTACAAAGTCAGCTGTGTTGCTCCTCGTAGGGGTATAACGACAAATTGGTCCTGATATGCATGTTAATTTACTGAGTGTACTTAGAGCTTAATCCCCTTCGATTTCTTGTTTTTTTTTACTTAAAAACTGTTGTAACCAATATCGCTGTTACATACTGATTGGTAGGTGTGGCATTTGCAATCAAGAGAAAATGACCTAAGCTGATGAGATGGGCTTCTCAAGGCGGAAAATCACATGGCTGTATTAATTCAATATCAGCATTAAAAGTAATTGATCGTTCAGTATTTGAAACCGGTTTAGACATCGCACTTTTACTGACTGTGCTTGATTAGGAGATACCTTGCTTATTCAACTTATTCTTTTAAGGTGCCTTGTAAAAGACTTCCCTTTGGAATTTCGGTTGCATAAAACCTAGAAAAAATTTAATGACCAAAGCTCTACTGAGAATTCTTCGCTTCGGAATCCTGAAAAGTCTTTGGCGATGACAAGCTTGCTTTTCCTCAGCCGTTTCCAAGCTGGTTGCAGAAAGTGTTCGTAACAATATATATTTTAAAGCTCCAAGGTATTACAACTGTGCGGAATTTGACACTGCACCTACTGATGTCTTGTAAAGTAATTCTACTGCACGGGTTCACAAATCTAACGGGCAAACGCTCTGGCTACTATCTACACCGCTAACTTTTAAAATGAGGAATTCTCTGTGCTGTTTTCTGTTTGCTAAAGAATTAATTCAGCCTCTGTTAAAGAGCTAGGTTTATCGTAAAGGAAGGAGACTGCAGACAACTTTTTCGCGGACGGAGCTTGATTTGGGCAGCTATATGCTCGACATGGTCTCCGTGCAAAAAGCTTGTTCGCAGGAGGTCCCAGTGAGTACATTCCGAAATACCAAGCGAAGGCAACAGGTTCTTTTTCTTATATAAACAGTTCGTGCGGCACTTTGCAGATTTCTTGTTTAGACTTGTGAAACTAAAGTGTATATCATCTCGCATTCCCCAAATGGAATACAAACAATCACAATAAAATTATGTCACAGCTAGGAGTTCCGTGTTAAATTGCTGGCAAAATAGACATCATTAGCTTTGTTTGATCGTTTGAATAAAGTTGAAAAAGATTCTGATGACATATTGAGGAATATCACAATAGTTAAAAAAAAAATGCGCCGAAGTTTCTTCGGCTCAATCGAGTTTTCTGTACAGCCGCTACAGGGCAAAATCAAGGCCACCGAAAATAAATCTATCCATCTTTCGGTGGTCTCGGTCTAATGAGCCGCGGCCCATGAAATTCTAACCACGGCCTGGTGCTGGCCTATACTATATCGTTGCCAGAAGCACGATTATGGCTAACTTTAACCTTTAATAAAATAAAAACTACTGAAGCTAAAGGGCTGCAATTTGGTATGTTTGATGATTGGAGGGTGGATGATCAACATACCGATTTGCAGCCCTCTAGCCTCAGTAGTTTTTGAGATCTGAGGGCGGACAGAACAAAGTGCGGACAGAATAAAGTGCGGACGGACAGACAAAGTCGGCACAATAGTTTTCTTTTACAGAAAACTAAAAGGAATTAAGTAGGATTTTATGAATGCTAACTAAAGGTCAAGCTTAAGTAGACATTTGTAATGACGAACGCAAAGTAAGCTGTGTGATGTTAAATTACTAGGTTATCTTGACTCGGAATGAGATATTTGACTCATCTATCCTTATACTGCAGAACAAATATCAGAGAACGAGCGAGTTCCGACTACCCCGGGATTAATAGTGTAGTCCAGCCAGGAAATACCAGATCTGCCGTCCATCACACAGAGGCTGCAAGAAAAGGTGAAGACAGTCTGCTTATGACAGGCAGTAACTCTCTCTCTCTCTCTCTCTCTCTCTCTCTCTCTCTCTCTCTCTCTCTCTCTCTCTCTCTCTCTCAATGTGTTTTTAATCCTCTTGACCAAAATCAGAGGAGTTCTAGAAAAATGTAAGCCTTTCCAAGCATCTGTCACTGTGGGATCATGGCGAACCAGTTAGGAAAAACAGCCTCTTTTATTTGAACATGTTTCTTCCCGAAACAGATTCTTTGACCTTATTTATACAGCATTCAAGCAACCGGTCTATGAAAATGTCTTTCTACATAAAAAAAAAAAAGCCTAGCCAGCTCTTTAGTCATAAAAGAAGTACGAGGGGGCCAATATTTCTCTCTCTCTCTCTCTCTCTCTCTCTCTCTCTTCTCTCTCTCTCTCTCTCTCTCTCTCTCTCTCTCTCTCTCTCATACACACACACACACACACACATAAACACCTTTCAGTGAAGCGTGCAGATATGTGAGTGCAACCGGCCAAGACATTCCTTATAATGAAGAAAGGGAATGAGTTCTAGAATTGCCCTCGATAGTTCGTTTTTTTGTTTTTTTAGTTTAGAAAGTCCCATTTATAAATGATGCTTCCTCTAACGGGCGGATGTAGGAGTGTAAAATAAAAATATGACAGTCACTGCCATAGTCACTCTTTAAATGAATAATGAAACTCCAATGTAAAATGCCTTCACAGTTTCATATTTTATTCATACAGCTAAACAGAAGCCTTATCTGTAATATTTAGTCTTATTTACACATACAGCTACCTGTCTCCTTGAACAATGACTGGAGTACTAAAATCAGAACCTCTGTAAGGACTGGACCATATATAGCCTAAATAAGAAGCCTTGGCTCTTCCCATATCCATCGCCTTCAGTATATTCTCGGTCTTCCTTGGGCAGACTATGAACCTCCCGTAAGGATTCCTCGAAATTGTTGGTACCGATGGGAAGAGCCAAGGCTTCTTATTTAGGCTACATATGGTCCAGCCCTTACAGAGGTTCTGATTTTAGTACTCTAATCATTGTTCAAGGAGACAGGTAGCTGTATGTTTATATAAGACTAAATATTACAGATAAAGCTTCTGTTTAGTTGTATGAATAATATACGAAACTGTGAAAACATTTTACATTGCAGTTTCATTATTCAGTTAAAGAATGACTATGGCAGTGACTGTCATATTTTTATTTTACACTCCTTCCACATCCGCCCGTTAGAGGAAGCATAGAAATGGCACTTTCTAAACTAAAAAATACAAACGAACTATCGAGGCAATTCTAGAACTCATTCCCTCTCTTCATTAAAAGGAATGTCTTGGCCGGTTGCACTCACATAATGATTTTGCAACTGCAGTAACCTGACTAAGCCACATCATCAAACTGCAAGACAACTGGCTACCAAAGCAAATTCTGTATGCTGAAGTTTTTAAAGTGTGGATGAATGGGCAGCGGTTTTTAACCTCTGTGAATGGTGTGTCGCATGCCACAGAGCTGTCCAAACCTTTGAGGCGACCCGTATTTGCTTCCTTCAGGAGAAATACAACCATATATATGAAAGCCGGGAAGGCGCACCTCCGATTCTAAGAAAACTGGATTCGTTTGCTCGACTTGAAGAAAGATTTTCACTTGCAAATTTGGACCTCGTGGTCATCTGTGTTAGAATGATTAAATGCTTCAAAACTAAAAAAAAAAAAAAAAAACGGTCAAAAGCATTCAAGCAAGTAAGAACGAGAATGAAAGGGGAGGAGCCTCTTTTAAGTATAAACACGTGTGCATGCGGTGTTTAATAAGAACAGAAAACAAGAAGTACTGGTAGTGTGCTATATTTTCTTGCTCTACTGTATGTAGTCTGGGATCCTTTCCTCACTCTACAAATATCTATGTATAATGAAAAGAAAACATCGCTAAATATCACAGAAAATCATCACTCTGAAGAGGAGTCCCTTAAAACCAGCTGTATGTTTTACCTTTTCGAGGTCTCGACGCTCATCTGCCGGAGGTAACAATAAAAACAAGACAGAACCTTTCTCCCCCCCTCCCCCGGCCACCGCCTCCTCTCTCCTCCCCCAGAAAAAAATAACAAAATCCCCTGCAATACCCTTGTCGGAGGATGCTTTTATGTCCTGCAGGAAAAAAGCCTCCAATAACCCAAATCGGTCTTTAACACATAGTCGCCAAGATACATGGTGACATCTTACTCGCATTCATTCCATTCTTGCTGAAATCACCATAATCACTATTAAGAAGCCTGACCGGACTGCTGCGTCACATTTCTTGGCGCTCTTAGGACTAGCCGAAGAATTTGGATTGAAATGGGAGCAGACAAAGCTACAGAAAGGTAAACGCCTAGAGAAGAAGAAGAGACCAAAGGAAAATGATAAAAAGAACGAAAAGGGAGAGTAATAGTGTAAAAGAACCTTTAGCACTGCCTATTGTGCGATGCATAGGGGATACTGTATCGTAACCCATTATGGGGCACTGTTACTCAGAAACATATACACTGTCATGAGACATTCCTTATCCACTCATCAAATAACTGTTATAATTGTAAATTGAATATAGCTATTGTAGGGAATTCTAATAACGTTCTTGGTACCTTGTATTAAACAGAGATTATTGAAAAACAAACCTTTACTTTTCCCCGTATTAAAAATTCAGTCGCAGTTCAATTACTTTTCATTATCATCATTAGTATAATTACTAGTCAAGCCGTAACCTTAGTTGGAAAGGAAAGATGGACTCCATGTGAAGAGCAGTTCAGTGCAGAAAAATAAATACAGGAGTAAAGAATAAACTATATCAGAAATATAATGAAGAAAAATTAATAATATAAAACAAATAAAGTATGAAATGACTATAATGTAGCTTGCTTAATCGAAAAGCATTTACAGCCGATTCGAACTTTTGCTGTTCCAGCGATTCAGCTACATGGAAGATCATTCAATAATCCTGCCACATCTGAGCTTATAGACTGCCATACTAATTTATGTACAACATACTGGAATGCGTAAATGATCGAAGGGTATATGGCAGAATGTACTCAACACAACAGGCTCTAATATTCTGAAAATTGGCAGTAACCGGCTTAAGAATATTTTTGCTAACCAGGTTTTCTGGGAGCAAAGTTTACCTTAGTTTAACCAGACTACTGAGCTGATTAACAGCCCTCCTAGGGCTGGCCCGAAGGATTAGACTTATTTTACGTGGCTAAGAACCAACTGGTTACCTAGTAACGGGACCTACAGCTTATTGTGGAATCCGAACCTTATCAGCTCGGTGTACAGAGGGTAAAGCCGCCAATTCAACTGCAAATTGTCTAGGATAGTGAAGTCAATAACACTAGAATAAAAGGCTTTGAGAAGAGCTTGCTACAGAATTTTCCTACGAAGAGAGGCCTACCTTGTTGCGTTCAGTTCGTATTCAATTTCACCGACATGTTCCACAAAAATGCAAACAAACGAATGAAAATTTCAAAAGGGATGTAGTGATACAGTCATAAACTATGCGAGAAAACTCCCTGAATACGGTAACAACCTGTTGTCAAAACGGGGTACAAAACGATAAGA
>JANJGK010000023.1:19451053-19481053 GCA_039081455.1 Macrobrachium rosenbergii
ATCGAACTTAACTAAATAAATGATCTTATGAAGAGCTGAATTTTTAGCTAGGTCGTGAACAAGAGAATACGCCCAGACACTAACACACATTCATATAAGTATATATGCATTAGTATATACATATTGTATATATATATATATGTGTGTGTGTGTGTGTGTGTGTGTGTATATATATATATATATATATATATATATATATATATATATATATATATATATATATATATATATATGTGTGTGTGTGTGAGTATGCATGAATATCACAAAAAAAATTTTATCCTTAAAGAACTTTACTTTCTAGCAGGTTCTCATTTCATTCATCCCAAATGTTATTAACATTGTATTCCAACAGTAAAGTATTATGATTATTTTCCTTCAGTATATTGTCCTTCCTTTTGTTACTTTTGAGACCAACCTAGAGTACATTTCTACGCAGAAATTGTAAGAATGAATTCAGTACGGTTACTAACCATAAACAAACATATTCGTAAACTGTACTTAGCTGATGTCAGTGAAATGTCAAAGTACTTTCTATTTGCAGTTTTTCTCTACTCCAGTGATCGACGCTATGATGATCGAATCTAGACCAACACGAGGCTAAATGAAAGATATGCGACAACCCTTGGATCGAGAATTCCAATTCATTTGAATCCTAGCTCATAAATTCTAGGAATATGATGAGAAATAGACCGCGATGTACCGTAATGTCGAAAGGACTACCTCTCGTTCGTGTACAAGTTACGTCATTTTCTTCAGCGAAGGGAAATACGAGTGACTAAGTGTCCTGACATATCACGTCGATTGGGAAGGGGAGTACAGACTGCATCCATGGCGCCAAGTGTCGTAACCCCGCAAAAGAACGTCGCGACATGGATCACCCTCGGAAGGATTACCACGATAACATATGTCCAGAAGCTAAGGAAGATAAAGAGCAAAATATGACTCACATTCTTTCGCTTTTTAGGTCCAAGCAAGGAAGGACGTGAAGAGAGAAAAATGGCGAAAGAAATTTGAGCTAGATTGGGAGTGCGCTGGAGTAGAGGATTAGATGCAGAAGAGGGTTGACGTGTTTGTGATGTTCTGAAACTTTAGCCAAGTCTGTTGGTAATCCTGAGAAATAGATTTGAGTTTAATTCGAAATATAAACAAGCAAAAAATGCGCTAAAGATTATTCTGCGCAATAGAGTTTTCTGTACAGCGTACAATACTGTATGAAACTCTCAGCCACGGCCCATGAAGCTCTCGTCCGCGGCCCATGAAACTTTCAGCAACGCCCCGGTGGTGGCCTGTGTTGTTGGCACTTATAACGATGCCAGACTCACGATCAAGGCTAAATTTTACCTTGAATAAAATAAAAACTACTGAGCTAGAGGGCTGCAATTTGGTATGTTTGATGATTGGAGGGTGGATGGTCAACTTACCAATTTGCAGCCCTCTAGCCTTGGTAGTTTTTAAGATCTGAGGGCGGACAGAAAAAGTACGGACGGACGGACAGACAAAGCCATCTCCATAGTTTTCTTTTACAGAAAACTAAAAAAAAAAAAAAAAAAAAAAAGAGGTTGTGCAAGACACAGTTACGTTAAAAAATGTTTTGCACAACGCTGGAAAAAATGTGAACAGTGGATCAGAGTCTGACAGTCGGCCGCCACAGGACAAATACCAGAAGCGTGAGAACACGGCTGCTGAACAACAAGACCCTGGCGTGGCCAGTGATTTCTGTGAGTCATCTTATCAGAATAAAGGATAGAGATCAATAGGGGTAATACTGAATACCAGAGCATAACAAAGGTTGTGCTCGATTTTGTGGAGGGTACACCGGCACATATAAAGACTTAGAGTTGACGGTGAAAAATTAGGGAGGCAAAATTAATAATTAACTGGACGGATTAGCCGAATGGGGGATTTGATTAAAAATGTACGGAAAAAGAAGAAACTAAACTTCGCCAAGTAAAACTTTTTCTTTTGTAAATGTTTATATTGGTTGTTTACAAATATTTACATTTATGGTGAATAATAATTTACAATAATTTTGAAATATTTACACATTTGTTATGTGAAATATTGTTTAAAGGAATCTCCTAATTGTAAACTTAAAACCAAAAGTTATATCAGAAAAGAATATCGAAAGGGAAGTAAAGGAAGAGACAAAAATAACAAAAAGCAACATATATTATCTACAACTCTAGTAAAAGCTAGGACGACGAACGTAAGAAAAGAGTAGACAAACAGAAAGTTTTTCAGCTACGAAAGAGCAGAAGTTAATAGGCTAGGAAAATTAGGAGGGATGGCCTAGGCCTACCCTAAATTAGGAAGAGAAAATGTCTAGACCACGACCATTCGTGGTTGAGATGAAAACTGACAAGGAAAAGCATAGTTCAACCTAAATTATAAAGAAACGGTACAAGACTGAAATGAAGGAAGTAACTTAATTACGAAATAATAGAGAATAAGCATTCATACATAGAGAGTATACAAAAGTAGAAACTACGAATTTTTACGAAAACAACAGAAGGAAACAGGGTTTTAAGAAAAGGCGATAAACATGGTCCTAAAAAGAAGCGAGGGATTAAAAATATTTTTGATAAAATGTTCAATAGATAAAAGAAGGATTTTGTGAAAGAAGTAATGGTAGAATATACATGTGATTTTTCATAATTTTCTCTTACAGTACAACAATTGAGATAGAGTATCTTCTTTTAAAACCCATCAGGAAGACACACTGAATAAAAAGAGAATTAAAAGAAAAGTCTAAGATGACTATCAAAATTAAGACAGGAAAAACACAAGATTGATGGGAAACAAAAGGACTCGGGTATCTACAAGAAGTGAAAAAGCTTAAAATAATTCATCTGGTGAGTATGTAGAGCCAAAGACAATATAGAAATCAAGCAAATTATAAAGGGGACTTTAATACTGACTTAAAAAATATGCTAATGATTAATGAGGATCACGTAAAAAATAATATTAAATAAATACAGCATCAAACGTTGGACATCAGAACTGAAGAAAACAGCATTCAAGAAAATTCTGGGTGCTGTTGCCTTCCAGGGGTCTGTCTCTGTCTTAGGTTTCTCTCTGTGCTACGACTATCCTTCCAAGGGTCTGTGTCTCTCTTAACAGGTGGGTCTTTTAGCGTTAGTAATCGAGCTGAAAATCTGAATGTATTTCCGCTGCATCTACCAAGTCTCTGACTTAGGCTAATGGCCCGCACAGCTACGTTTTATCGCCATATTACAGAAACCTCTGAATAGGAAAGGTAACAATCTGCGGTCTCGATTTTGGCTTCGTGTTCTTGACCGGGCTGAAAATAACTTCAGCCTAACGGCTTGCGACCTCAATCTTGAAGGCTCTTTAACAGAATCTTATGGCAGAATTATCTTGCTGATCTCTTCCTCTTACTCCCTAATGAGCACCATATTCTTTGGAAACTTGAATTTTAAGGCAATAGCCCCTACATGTGGGCTTATTCCATGTGAACGAAGTTCATCTTCTGAATAATAATTCTACTTTCTCTGAATTCATGAGCCTTTGAGTCGGCCATCTTCCACTGTTCTGATGAACGTCTGTGTTTTTGTAAGCTCACCTCCTTTGCAAATAGCGACAAAAGTGCTGTTGTGTCTCAGAGAAAAGAACAAGTGGTTTCATTGTCACCACGGAGGATTACTAACATCTCCGTCTGCGACAGCTCTGTTTTCGTCACCGTCAGGGGCGTCGCCGGGAAGAAAGTTAATATTCCATTGCATGACTCATCGGAGTTCTGTGTCACGTGCATATCTACTTTCCCTGGCACCACGGCCATTGATGCTTCCTGTCGCATTTACAACTAATTTTACAAAGCGACCTTCAGAAAAAGACACGGAGAGGTAGGTACGGCAAATCAACTTAAGCCCCTACATCAAAAAGAATGTATTTAAAGAGCATTCAAGTATCTTGCAAGTCTTAGAGCCTCAGTGAGCAATCTCCTCACAAACAATAATAACTTCTTAATTATTTAATGCATGGCTGCACGTTGCGCAAGCACACACGTGCATTCATACAAACATCTGTATAATAAAAGGTCTCGTCGCAAATTTGTAAAAATTAGGCACCCTTTCCATTCGTAATTTGCGTTATTTTAGTGTAGTCTGTTATTCTAATTTTTTAACCTAAGAGATGAGATCCACGCCAACATTAACTCAGCCTGACAGTAGTTAGTGGAATTATGCACAGTCGTTATAAAACGCAAAATTAATTTAAGCGAATGCAAATAATAGCACATTTAAGGAGAAAGGAAGTGTAGAATTTACATAATTATACATTTTTCTGTTACACGCCAAACAGCTTTAAGGTAGAAGCAAAAACTAGTTTTTCGATACATGGCAAAAGAACAAAACCTACAAGATTAACATAATAACAACAAACCCTACAAGATTAACATAATAACAACAGAAGTATGCTTGAAACAAGGACTGAGTCGAAGACCTTCCATCTTATAGTGATCAAATGCTCTCAGATATTGTCAGTAGACGTGATAATAAAATAGTTCATCGCTACAAGGAAAAGCCATCTAAAAAAATGAATTCCGTTGATACAATTACATATCTGTTCATATTCCAACGTGAATAGTATGCAAGTATTTATGCTTACATATTACATATACACACACAACTGCAATTTATTTTCATAATATATATATATATATATATATATATATATATATATATATATAGAGAGAGAGAGAGAGAGAGAGAGAGAGAGAGAGAGAGAGAGAGAGAGAGAGAGAGAGAGAGAGAGAGAGAGAGAGAGAGCTGTAGGTGTATGATGTTGTGGGAATTTTACTGAACATGGGGTTCATCCCCGATTCAGCATTCGTCTACATGCAATAAACTTCACCTTTAGACGTCTCTTCGTTCATTCCGGGCGCAGATCTCTTACGATAGGCCCCTATCTAAGTACGTAGAATCAAAATACCGTGGTCTGAGCTTAGGGACAGTACGTAACGTCTCTACACTCGAAACATGCCTTCTAGACCCTCTTATATTTCAGTAATATTCAACGGCACGGACAGGCTAGTAATAATAGTATAACCAATCAATCGAAGTTGGTATATCCTTAAAATTTTAAGTCTAGAGCATGGAAATTACTGTAAAATTATCCGAATATTTAAACATTGGATATTTTTTAGAGCATTCACTCTTATTTCTGTACAACTCGACCCTCATTAATGAAACAGCGTCCAGCCAAACGCCGGATAATCTGAGCTAAGTCTGAGAGTATGAGTGTGAGTGTGTGTGTGTGTGTGCGTGTGTGTGTGTTTAAGCCGAGCTGCTAATGGATTTCGCCATGGCAACAGAGTGTGCATTAGAACTGGCACATGCGCAGTAATTACGTGCCTGGCTTGCTGGGTTTCGTAGAAAGGTAGGGAAGAGTGTTTCTCAAAGCTATTTACTTAGAAGTTTGGATTAAGGTTTCTGAGAAAAAAGAGTTATTATAAGATTAGTTATTCCAATATACTGGCTATTATTCCCGAAAATAAATTAATAATAATAATAATAATAATAATAATAATAATAATAATAATAATAATAATAATAATAATAATAATAATAATAATAATAATAATAATAATAATGAGGGAGAAACAAATCCACAGTCATGTATGGGTACATATACTTCAAAATAAATCTATACAGAGAGCTTTCGGGAATCTTTTCTATTCCCTTTCTCAATCTACATTGAAAAGGAATCGAATAGATTCCCGAAAGCTTTCTGCAGAGATTTATTTTTGAAGATATGTACCCATACATGACTTTGAGTTTGTTTTTTCATTTCAAGAATCATGCTACTATGAGTATTTCTTAATAATAATAATAATAATAATAATAATTGTTTTTCACGAAATTGTGAATCTATTAGGAATAATAATAATAATAATAATAATAATAATAATAATAATAATAATAATAATAATAATAATAATAATAATAATAATAATAATAACGTTGAGAGGATTTTTTATAACTCGCCACTCATAATACTCTCATTTTATCCAGGATTTTTATCTAAAATAACTTTGATCATTTCAAAGACTGAGCTTTAATCTCAAACATAATGAGGGAGTAATGTCACTGCATAACGCATTCACAAAAAAAAAAAAATACTCTCCAGATCAACAAACCCCTATCAATGAATGATATTCAGTGTTCACAAAAGAGTACATTAATTACTGTTTTTGAGTAACCAGATTTAAAAATAAAAATTCATACCAGGAACTCTATTAAATGCTATGGGCTTATCATGAAAATTAGGCAAGGTTATAAGTATTGCTTGGAAGGTTATAAGAATTGTTATGAGGGTTATAAATATTGTAAAAATTGTACTTGTGACAACTGTCATATATCATTAAATTATGAAATGCAACTCACTCAGAATTTAGGGATTATAATATTACCAGTGTTGAGAATTTTTTTTTTCTTTTTCAGCACTGATGTATGTGAACATATTGCAGTCCTGGTAAGAAGAAAAATTATAATTGTAAAATTATGTAAATACAAAATAAAAAAAAATTCCGTCAACACAGAGTAGAGTTCTCATGCAACTGTGTCAGATCTCCTGTCCAAAAGTTTAATCAACACGATCATTTTTCTTTGAATTTTTGTAGTTATGGCAGCATTTAATTAAGAGCTTAAGGTGGGGTATTTTACAAAATAATTTACAATGTGTATATAGCATACATGGAGGACTAGGAGAAGTTTATGAAGTGATGCGGAGCAGGGTGAGAATAAAGTGTATTAGTAGATGGTGCTTAAGGATTTATTTGAAGTATTTACAGTGAACGTTGAAATGATGCAAGAACTTTCTTGATGAAGTATGAAATATTAAGTGTGAAAGTCAGCCTCAGGCATAGGTGTTTCTATTTGGCTTTTTCATATCGATACAGATCGCTTTCATAAATGGGAAGAGGTAGATGCAGTTTTAAGGGATTAGAGGAGTACAAATGAATTGTACAAGTGCTCATTTTTGTATATGTCTTCTAATCCATGACCACTGCTGTTTCCTGCTGAAAAATCCTTTTCCCATGAAACTGGACTCTTGGGCTCTGCCCACTTTATCCATTACTTCAACTTAACTTGTAGTGACACTGGTATGCATATCTTAATTTTTGAGTTCCCCTTTTATCAACTCAAATTTACACCCTGAGGACTAACTTAAGCCATTATCCCACTTACTCGTGTTTTTTTTTATACGAAAAGGGCACTGTCTAAAAAGTCCCTTTTCTTTAGCTTTGACAACCAGCATTTCCCCGGGGACATATTTCCTTTTTTTTATCATCATCACTTGCCCCATATAGTTCTTCTTCCAATTTTTTGTTAGGAGACTTTGTGGTTCCTAACATTATGTCGTGAGCCTCCACTTTTTGTTTGTTTGTTACTTTTTATGAAATGAGATGTTTTGAGTCAGAGTTCTTCTTTCAGAATCTTTATTCGTGTTCTTTTTCTTCTTTCTCCTCTTCTTCCTCTTGCAAAATCGCACTACGTTCAATTTTTTTAAATTTATATTTGCGTTATGTACTCTGTATTTCATACATTATTCTTGCTGTTTATCCATCATGGTAGAAATATTACTTTCTTTTTCATTTATTTAATTCATTCCTTCATTTCACGGATCAGCCAACTTGAGTCCTTTTATTTATTTTATGTCACAATCAGCATTTTTTATTCTTGTTGTCACCTTTACTTTTAATTAATGCGTGCATAGGGTATATCTTTCTTATTTGGCATTCTCACCTCTTCATCCTAATGATCTCAGCCCAGTGTTCTTCTCATACACTGTAGTTTATAAAGTGACAGATAAATTCTCTACCATTGTCTATGTACTTTATGTACTTATAGACTACTAAATGTTAAGGTACGGCATGAGGATGTCTCATAAACTACAATTCGTAAAATTTGCAAAACGTTTTAGATATATTTTTGGTTTTCATTGAACATTTTAAAAACCAATTTTGCAATAGTAGCATAAATAAAAACTATGCAAGAAGTTAACTAATTCAATTCAGGGAGTTCCTGTGGAATTTGTTACGGGCATAATTTTCCTTACTAAATATAACATCAACAGCAGATCTTATTATAAATTTTGTGGTTACTTTTATTTATACGCTTATCTTCTATTTGCGTGTCTCTAATACTTCTTATTGCTGCTGTAGACAGATTAGATAACGCATAACCGAACCGCCAACTTTATTTTGTTTCAAGATATATTTTTTCTAGGTTTGGTTAGTTTGTACGCTTAAGTGGCTGAGCCTAAAACTTAAGGAATCGGCAGGTGTTTGTTATCGTTTTAATAAATTAGTAACTGCCACTCTTGTTTTCTCGTAATAGTTGTTACTCTGATTAAGTTTCATTTTACACTTTCTCTTTATCTTCCCTCTCTCATCCCAAACTTTGCAAATATGTACCAAGTTTAGCACCGTGAATCACTAAAGGCAACAGTCTCATTTTAGTAAGGCCTTGTACCAATAGCACATTATATCTAACAAACGATTAAGTGGAAAGGGTTTGTGCTATTGGCCAAAACTCGACGACCAATTCATCCAATAACCCCACTGGCGTTTCAGTACGTCCCTTCTCTCAATGCATCATCTACAGTTGAAAAGCATTAGGCTGACATCACTACTGAGGAGCTGCTCAGACGACTGTCGTCCAGGGAGGTCGATGCAGAGACAGACCGACAGACAGACAGACAGAGGGACAGGCGCATTTGCCGATTATGCCATTAAAAGGCCGTTAAAACTGCGTACGTGACTGCAAGAAGGGGCATGTCTTGTACCTTCTACAGTGAAATGCTGACGGGCGAGAGATGCATAAGGGATGGCTGATAGATCGCGAGTTACTCTGGCGTCGCAGCGGCTTGGCGAGGTAAGAAGGGCAAAACCTCGCCTAATGGCACCTCACACCGAGGCATCAAAGGTTACTTTGGTCGTGAGGGCAATACAATAGCGCCATATCGACTCATGACATTTCGCACGTCAGGTCTGCTGTCCCTCATAAAAAGGGGTTATAAAAGGTTATTCATGGAATGAAAATGCCAATGAAATGACGGGGCATTCCCCTCACACGCGGGACACCCAGATCCTTCTGAAATAGCTCCTGTGAATGTTTGTACTTCTCTGGTAGTTGTTTTGTTTTAAATCTGAGTGTCTTGCGCACTGATACGATATAGAACCTAATCGTTAAATTGCTCGAAAAGCGCTTTGTATTTACCATATATTCCGTCAAGTAGGTGACATGTCACCAAAAAAAAAAGAAAACTTATCGTTGCCTACATAGCAAGATGCTATTTGTGCCTTTTGTTATTTCTGTACGTATATGCTTTTGTTCTGGATATACATTTGATCTCTGCGCAGTATATCTAAACTTAAGTATCAGGACAATCCTCTTTTAATAAGAAAGAAAGGAGTGATGTAAGATACGGGGCTAGTGGCTATTTTACATGAAGATCTTGAGGGATTTCTTTCAATTAGATGGTACTAGCTGGAACTTCCTTTGCCTGTGCTACTTACAAGTAGAATTTGTCCTGCTACCTTTTATTTTGGAGTTTTTCTTTATACTAACTAAAATATCTGAGGCTGACAGGACTTTGCTTTGGTATCTGAGTAGAATTCCCGTATCTTCCTCCCAGGAAGTTTTGCTTCCAGGACCAACAGAATTATTTGGCAATTTAGCTTCTTGCAATCATACTAAGCTTTCCTATGCTGATGCTCCCTCGAGCTTTTGATGAAGCCTCCTCGAACTTTCTGTCTCTGAAACTCTAAGGATTTTTGTCATTACTGATACCTGTAATATGAACTTCCAGGCACACATGGAACTTCCAGTTATTATTATTATTATTATTATTATTATTATTATTATTATTATTATTATTATTATTATTATTATTACTATTATTATTATTATTATTATTATTATTCAGTAGATGGAACCTATTTATATGGAACAAGCCCACAGAGGCCACTGACTTGAAATTCAAGCTTCCAAATAATATGGTGTTCATTAGGAAGAAGTAAGAGGAGGTAAAGGGAAATACATAAAGAAGAGATCACACTTATTAAAAAAGAAAAACACATTAATAAATACAGTAGTTAAAGATGTATTAAAAGGCAAGAAGAATAGTATTAGGGTAGTAATGCATTGCATTTTCGCTTGAACTTCTGAAGTTCCAATTGCACGACATCCTCTGGGAGGCTGTTCCACAGTCCAACGGTGTAAGGAATAAAGGACCTCTGAAACTGAGAAGTTCAGCAGAGAGGCACATTTACTGGATATTGGTGCTGCTGTTCAGCGAATCTGGTTGCTCTCGGCAGATGAAGGGGATCAGGGATCAACTGTGAATGTGAAAGATCTCTGTTGAAATACAACTTATGAAAAAAGTGACAAACAAGAGAACATCCGTCGATGGTCCAAGTCACAACTGCTACTATTAGGAAACGGAAACCCATCACCACAAACCACCCTCTCTAAAATTAGATAAATCTCTGGTAGAAGCAGACATTCAAACCGGAGAACAGTATTCCAGTAAAGGAAGTACAAATGACCTAAAACACGTTGCACTGATATTATCAGTTATAAGTATATGAGGCTTTACGAACAATACCTAACTTTCGTGCGGCATTTGCTGAAACTTTCATTGGATGTTTCTCAAAAGTTCGATGTGAGTCAAAAGTTACACTGAGAATAGTTAAAGCTTCAGACTCTTTCAGCAAAGTTCCATCCACCCGATGTACGAGATCTGCTAATCAATAGTGTTTTCGTTTTATTGGAGTTCAGCCTCATACCCCACCGACTACACCATTCCCTGATCCGGTCCATGTCTCGACTGAGGCTGAAGGTAGCTTCATTTATCACAAGTGGAGACTTTACAACACCCACAAGTGTAGCATCATCGGCATAGTGAACAATCTTCTTTTCAGGTCAACAACCATATCACTTGTATACACTAAAAATAGCACTGGAACAAGAACACTGTCTTGTGGAAATCCAGACACAATAGGTCTTGGTTCACTAAACATCCCGTCCACAGCAACTCGCTACTGCCTACCTGTACAGAAATCTTGAAGTAATCCTAAAACATATCCACCCACCCCAAGGTTCTGAAGTTTATAAATAAGTTCCTTGTGATTTACTGAATCGAAAGCAGCACTATAATCTAGTTGAATTACTCTGCATTCACAGCCCTTATCAAGGTTCCCTTGCAAATGGCATGACAAGGCTGAAATGGCATCGCAGGTACCTAACTGCTTCTTGTATGCATATTTACTATCAGCTCACAATCCTTCAGATTCCACATACTTATATAGTGGCTTAAAAATAAGTTTTTCAGCAACTTTAGAGACCACAGGGAGAATAGAAATTGGCATGTAGCTATTGCAGTCTGCAGATATGCCGCTCTTTGGAACAGGCATTTTATTACTAAGCTTGCGCTCATTCAAAAAAGATACTACGTCGACATAAAAACCTATAGAATCTAATAATCTTAGGAGACAACACACTATAAACTTTTTAAAGAAAAACAAAGGGAAGAAACAATTAGGATTTTCTCCACCGCAACTATCAAGATTATCCAGAATTTTCTTAACATCCCTGGAGCGAAATGCAGATTTTGTAAGAATAGGTTCAGGATAACAGGTATCATGGAGAGGGACATCCTCACCTGATTGCTTAGCTTCAAATGCTCGATGAAGCAGTTCAGCCTTTTGCCTAGGGCTAGTAATCATTGTCGGTTAGAAATGGTGGTGCCATCGCAAGGGAAATGCTACTGGCGCTATTTATAACTTTGGTCTTCTGTGCCGCTTGAGATATATGACACTTGCCCTACCTAGATATTTTGATATTTGCTTATAAAGGAGCCTTTCTGGTAGACAACTGACTTTTATTGCTGGTGGCACACCAGAGAATTTTGTGATTGGTGCTATCTATAGCTTTTGACAATGTACAGATACTTTACTGCTTATCTTGCAGGAACCACTTGAAGAGTGACCCAAAGGTAATACCGGCATTATCAAAGACCTTCATCTATTCAACCGCAATGTTGCAAATGTCATATTTTTTCATATAATGTATGCATCCACACGCAATGGGCACCTACGCACATAATATCTATGACGTCATAATGCTATAAACGGATTGCATCATACAAATCTCTCAGTCACTCTTATACATTGCCTGGTTAACATGTGGGACAATAATAGCTCTAAATTCTTTGTGCACATTTGATATCTTACAGACATTGGGAATTCAAAAATCAGGATAGAAATCATAATAAAATTTCAGTCTATAACTGGAATATGAAATGCAGGCAAAAGTAACAGTGATAAACAATAATCGACAAATTTACCTTCTTTTTATTGTATATTCAGAAGTATTCTGTGCCACTGTACAATCTAGTATATATTAGATAGTATAGTGGCACAGAGTACTTCTGAATATGTAATGAACAGAAGGTAGAGCATATAAGCAAATAACTATGACAATCATGTGAAGTGAGATACAGTGACCAGAGCTACTAGATACAGAGTTCCATTATAAGAAATACAGAATCATTCTAAGACGGTTCGATCAAGATGCCATTCACTCCAGACTTGTAAAGGACTAACAGACCGGAGAAGAATGTTAACGGTACTGGAACATTTCAGTGATTACGGAAGCGAGGCCGTACGCAAGGACTTGCTGAGGAAAAAAATGGCATTTTACTGAGCTCCAGACTTGTAAAAAGATAAAATAAAACTATATTTTACTTTTTTATGCCTCCCTTATTCCTTCTTCCTGAGAGCCTAAAAGGGGTATAATAAGAAAATCTTAAAAATGAGGAAGGGAAGCTCAAGAATAACTAATAATAGCCATAGATATCGAAGAGAATCAACATAACTACTGTTTTTAGGGGGTATAATAAGAAAATTTTTAAAATGAGAAAGGGAAGCTCAAGAATAACTAATAATAGCCATAGATATTGAAGAGAATCAACATAACTATGTAACTGAAAAATAAAATATGTATACAAAAAGAACCAAGAGAAAATATTCAAGAAAAGTCTACCATGACGACAAGCATACCTACTGTAACTAACGCCAGCATCCAAGGCGAGAACTGACAAAAACGAACGAAAGAACAAAGCTACCAAACACAAACAAGAGAAACGAACACACTGATCTGCATTTCCTACGAAATAGATGTGGTAGGGGGTTACCGCGAAGGACGGAGATGATGATCTTCTTTTTTCTCATTTCTTTTTTTTTAAATATATTGTGGTTTTTGGAGGCTTCTCGTGGGACCTCAACCCCGCGATCAGGTTGCAAGGAAATGACGCCACGAGAGTGTGTGTGTGTGTTTTAGTCTGTGTAGTGATGTGTCTGTGTGTATGTGCGTGTAGACATTTGGGCATACCGTGCTTTTGCGCAATGTGAGTGTTAGTGTATGTTTAAGTAGGTGGGTGTTTGTGTGTGCATGTGATTTTCTGTACATCAAAAATGTACATGTACCTATGTGTACGTGCCCAACTGTGACTGTAAGATTATGCGTACATGTAGTTGTTGTGTGTGAGTGCCTGTGTGCGTATTTATCTTTTTGTGAGGGTTTGGGTCGTTTCTACTCGGACAGGGTTTGGGTTTAAGTTATCACTAGAAAATGTTATATAACAACCTTCCAAAGGTAGAAATGTGGTGGTTGATAACCGAGTTTACATTATGTAAGCGCGACCAACGTGCATATGTATGTATGTATGTATGTATATATACAGTATATATATATGTATATGTATCAAATATATGTATATATAGTGTATATATATATAATTATATATATATATATATATATATATATATATATATATATATATGTACGTATATAAATACACATACACACATACACACAAACACACACACACATATGTATATATATATATATATATATATATATATATATATATATAATCTGTGCGTAAATATGTATACTTATACTTAACTGTAACACATGAGTGCGATTTATAAACTTATGGTCAAGATTTCCAATTTTCTTTTGCATTTGTTCAAAAATTTATGCCTGAATAGGGAAAATTATACCTAGCACTGTAGTATTTTCTATCAATCTCTGTCGACTACAGTTTCGTTATAACAACACTAATAGAAAGTAACAGCGTATACGTAAAACAGAGTATTATTAACTACTTTTTCATGGAACGCAGTCCTTTCTCAGCACTTGAGAGAAACTGCAAATGAATCTATTTCTACATTTCAGACACATTTCATGAGATAACTAATGAGAGCAGTAGTGACGATAAAAGCAGTAACATAAAACAATAATGATAATTTGTTGGCCAAAAAATTCACAATCTCGTGAAAAACAGTTTGTGTAATAAAAAACCACAATTATATAGCAGAGACCATCGAAAAGAAAAATATTACATACATATATATATATATATATACATATATATATATATATATATATATATATATATATATATATATATATATATATATATAGAAGGATGGGAGTGAGTCCATCGAATAGAAAAAGATTACATACATATATACAGTCATAATATTTATCTATATATATATATATATATATATATATATATATATATAATATATATATATATATATATATATATATATAATATATATATATATATATATATATATATATATATATATATATATATATATATATATATATATTAAAGCATTAAAGCACACCTGAGACACTGTACAAATGTATATGCAAATGAACACTGCATTACATATTTTTCCAATTAACAAAAATGAAAATCCGTCTCCCAGAAGAGCGCAGGCCTCCCAAAACAACGATAACGCCTACACGACCGTTGTTACAGAAGAGGAGTCGATAAGATAAGAGAGCGGCGATTCGTCCCTTCAACTCGTCTGGTGAACAGTAAGACCTGTCGTCATTCGCTTGTGTCGCTTTCTAAAGGTATATTATTATTATTATTATTATTATTATTATTATTATTATTATTATTATTATTATTCTGTAGGTAAAACCTATTCATATGAAACAAGCCCACAGGGGCCACTGACTTGAAATTCAAGCTTCCAAAGAATATGGTGTTTATTTGGAAGAAGCAATACGGAAAGAAGAGATACCACTTATTTAAAAAATAAAAATATAAATTAATAAATAGATAAAAATGTATCAAATTGCAAGAAGAATAGTATTAGGGTCGTAATGCATTGCATTTTCGCTTGAACTTCTGACATACATATCCAGCAGAGAAAGTATGTTGATGCACGGAATGTAATTTCTGTTATGAGTAGTCGCTATTCGATGAGTTGTATTTTAAACGATTTTGCTGTAGTTTACTCTTCTCTGTACTCCCCTTGACCTTCTCCTACTTTTTCCTAATGAACACCGTATTCTTTGGAAGCTTGAGTTTCAAGTTAAAGGCCCCTGTGGATTTGTACCATATGAAAAGGGTTCATCGTCTGTATAATAATAATAATAATAATAATAATAATAATAATAATAATAATAATAATAATAATAATACCTACGTAACCATCACTGACTATGTAACATTCATGCTGAAGCCCATTTCTATCTATCTATCTACCTATCTATCTATCTATCTAGCTGTCTGTTCCTGTATCAAAATCTAAGTAATTAAAAGCTAGTTCCAATATTTACAGACGTTTTACATTTCAAGAGAAAATTTATTTCGCTATCACTGTGAAGAAGCACGGAAAGATTCGATTCCTGGAAGACACAAACAGTTGTGCTTTAACTGCCGTTTACTGTTTGAACGACCGTTGGCTCCGACGGTTAGATCAATGACAGTGCTATTCCGTCGTTTGCAGTTCTTTTCTGGTCTCCAAGGTGTTACGGTGTAAGGTAACAAATTTCTGAAGTATTACAGCACTAAAAATATACGTCGCGGAACATAATTATCAACTGCAATGCTCGGAATTCGCAAGCTGGTAAAGTTAACTTTGGATTTTTTCTAACAAAAATCGAATTTGGATATCTATACCCAGGTAAAAAAAAAAAAAAAAAGTCACATCTAAAAAAGTCACAGGAAAAAAGTCACATTAATCTTTCCCAGATAGTGACCCCCAAGGGATTTCACCCATTATATATCCACCTTTGAGACGTGTTTAGTAGAGGCCCGTTGGGGATTACCGTAAAAACTTTAACATTAACAAAAGACTAAATTAATGTGACTTTTTTCCGTAGGTCCCGTTGCTAGGTAACCAGCTGGTTCTTAGCCACGTAAAATAAATCTAATCCTTCGGGCCAGCCCTAGGAGAGCTGTTAATCAGCTCAGTGGTCTGGTTAAACTGAGATATACTTAACTTTTACTCTCCCCCCACCCAAATTTATTGCCAATATTGTATTCTTTAAGATCAAGCCAGCCATGTCCTCGCACGGGCTCTTGCTTCAAGACCAGCCACTGAGTCGCAAATCAGGCGTCGAATTAACCAATAACGATATGTCACGTGGCGATTCATAATTGGTCACGCGATGCTAATAAATGACGTCACGATCCTCCGATTGCGTCCGCCACTTGCGGCTTATCTCGCCAAATTATATATATATATATATATATATATATATATATATATATATATATATATATATATATATATATATATATATATAATATAAATATATATATATATATATATATACATATATATATATATATATATATATATATATATATATATATATATTTGGGGGGCAATCAGGAGTTCTTCATATTGAAAACATCAGTTATTTAAAGAACTGATGTGGCATTTAAAGACGGAGGACAATCTTAGAAAAACCTTGCCACATGAGCTTTTAAATTTTTAAATTTATTCACACAGTTATCAAATTTATGATAACTTCCATAGTAAATATCTCATACTGCCCGCAGCTGAAAAAAAAAACTCAGTTTTACTTTTATTTGACCATTGTACGGTGATAATTTGATTTTTGGACTATCTAGTATAGTGTCGAAATTACATGATATGCAATTCATAAAAAATGCACAGGTATCTGAAAAAAATATTTGCTTACTGCTGTCACCTCAAAAATACAATTGTGCGATCTAAGAGTGCGTTAATTAAAACTATTCAATGACTTTTTTCTGTTATTTTACCTTACCGAATGACGTGACAGCCTTCAAAACAGGTGCTCTCAGCTATTTAAGATAACGAGCACCAGAAGGTTTTCTGGGTTATTATGGGAACATCGGTATAATTTCAGGAACTGTAAGGAAGTCCAATTAGTAAGGGTTATTTTTAACCCCCAAAATTTCAGACTTGTATAGATGATTAAAATGTGAAACTTGTACAGCTCAGATATTTATTAGGAAGTTGTGTGCACTATGCACATCTCCCAAAGTTGCTCATTGTACATACAGACATATAATGGCATGCACAGGTGTGTTTGCCTCTCAAGGCAGCATGTTATTGATTACATTTGGTTTTTTTTTATTTTAGGATGAAATATAAGCTACAAAAACTAACCGTTTTATGGAAAAAAAAATCCTAAATACATATCAAGCAAAGCAAGGTTCATAAAAGAACCATGCGCAAAATCTGTGCGGCTTTCATGTTATACAATTATTGATGTATTCAAGCTTCCATGCTGTGCAGAATGTGCTTGCGCTTAGCATGCTTATTTTGCTAAAAGTTTTATTACAAATTGAAAAAATATCGAAGCAAAACCAGTTCTTATCTTTGGAAAACATTCATAATGTAAAGTGATTGAAAAAGAAAATAATTTTTCTTGGAAAACAAATAGTACAGTTTTGAAAATAGGAAGTTTTAACTTAAACAAATAACAGATTTTCTTGGAAAGATTCAAGTAGAAATTTTCTATTGTATTACATACCTAACCGAGTTCACCCCTCGATTAGGACAAACCCCAATTTCGATGTGATTTTTAAAAAATTTTGACTTACCTATTTCGGGGCTAATATTCTTAATAGGGACACAGAATAATATTCAGAATGTTCGTGCTTAGCCTCATGCTCTCTTATCTAAATGCATGATGTTCGGAACTGGTTATGCAAGAATAGCATGGACTGCCACAGTTGCAACAGAAACCCTGTTGATAGCAGCATGTGTGTAGCCTGAGGAAGTCTCGTCATTTCTTTGCAATTATCAGAGATATTTTGCCTTGGGATTTCATTTACATTTAACCTAATTTTTACTCTATCTGTCGGTGCTTTGTTTCATCTCCCCTCTGAGGAGAAATCCTAATCCTGCTCTCTTTACATATGTGTGTGTGTGTGTGTGTGCGTGCGTGAATTCCGGAAATTCTCCAGTCATCAACTACACTGGCGACGCTTCAAGTGACTTCGTTGAAGCCAACTGTCGTTAGACAGGAGAGAATAAAGCAAGAATAGCACAGTTTGTCACAAACTTCTGCGCTATACCGTTGAGTTGTTTGACAAAGACTGTCAGAACAGAAATAACAAATATTAGATTGTATTTGAGTCGGGAGATTCTACATGCGTTGACGTGCAAAATAATGTAAAATTAATATAGTGACAAGAAGGACGAGTCTGTGCGTGCGCGTGTGTGTGTGTGTTAGAGAGAGAGAGAGAGTGAGAGAGAGCGCTTAGGCGTCAGGAGGATGGTTACTGAAATATCAGTCTTACTCAGCCACGATTCTTGGAAAGAGTTGGTGCCAGACGGAGGTAAAAGAACGAGAAATTCAGGGAACAATATAGGGAATGTAACACGAACAGAAAACTGTACGTGAAAAAGGGATAGTTAAAGCTTAGGTGTCACGCACATAGAACATTTTTTAAACATTAACAACAATAACAGAAAGAAGAGGAAATAAAGAGCAAATTGATATTTTAGAAGTAATTCTGATAACTATAAAAATTCATGGTTTTAGGCTACTTAATC
The DNA here is from genome assembly GCA_039081455.1 of Macrobrachium rosenbergii. Taxonomy (NCBI): domain Eukaryota; kingdom Metazoa; phylum Arthropoda; class Malacostraca; order Decapoda; family Palaemonidae; genus Macrobrachium; species Macrobrachium rosenbergii. The sequence goes on from JANJGK010000023.1 coordinate 19,469,955, forward strand.
TGTGAGAAAATCCGCCCTATTATTGTTGTGTATATTATTTTTCCAGTTAAAATATTCATAATAATTTATTTACTATAACGGTTGCTCTTTGGAACTTTCATTGCCTAATCAACGGCATTTTGCATCTCCGCTTTCAAAGCTCTGTCTTTAAAATTGTCACAGTGTTTCAGGGTCGAAGTTCGGAAAACAATAAGAATGAGAATATCAAAAGTAAAAACAATACAGTAAACAGTGTTAAGATATAATTTCTAAAGACTCTTCAAAAATGAAGGGTCACTATGATCCTAGTACCGCTGAGTCAAGGATAAAGCTTCTTTTACTGAGGAATAGAAATGTACAAAGCCATTTCACAACCGACCCGGATATCTCGGATATCTGAACAGTAATAAGCCAAAAGTTCTAAATTATGCTGTTTCCCCTGTGCGATGCGCCCCGCCAGGATGCCACTTTAACACTTTCACGAATCCGACACTTTCTGGATTTTTCTCGCTACCTCCTTTCCTCGATGCACTCTAGTTCATCTTGTCACCAATACTAAGCCTTCGTGATTCTGTTGTTACTATTGTTGCTATTGTTGATCACTGGCAAACGAAAAATATTAGTGGTGTAATGAAACAATTTCGTTGAGGGACAAAATTCAGAAGCCTGCTTAAACAAGTAAAAAATGCAATCGAGTTTTCCGTACAGCGTATAATGCTATATGAAACTCTCGGCCACGGCCCATGAAACTCTCAGCTGCAGCCCATGAAACTTTCAGCCACGGCCCGGTGGTGGCCTGTGTTGTTGGCAACTATAGCGCTGCCGGACGCACGATCATGACTAACTTTAACCTTAAATAAAATAAAATCTACTGAAGCTAGAAATCTGCAATTTGATAAGTTTGATGACTGGAAGGTGGATGATCAACATACTAATTTGCAGCCCTCTAGTTTCAGTAGTTTTTAAGATCTGAGGGCGGACAGAATAGGTGCGGACGGAGACAAATAGCAACTCAATAGTTTTATTTTGCAGAAAACTGAAAAGCTACTGTCAAACCCGAGAAAGAACAGTGAACAAGTGATAAATGTGAATGATTAAAGTATCTAAATGAGAGGCAAGGGTTGGTGGAAAGTCTGTCGAACACGTGAGCAAGAATTTTACGAAAGAAAAGGTAGTTTTGGGAAGAAGTGAACGCAAATAGAAAGGTAAATATATAGATAAAAGAAGGTGAGGCAGAGATGCTGCCTGAATAAACATACCTTATATTACTGGAGGGAATGTTGAATAAATGATGATGGGAGTAAAGCAGAACTAATTATTATTTAAGAGTTGAGAGCGCTCATGAAAATACGACAATGATTGCGGAAGTAAGTGCTGAGAAATTAGGAAAAGCTTGAGAACGTAGAAGAAGCGAAAGACGGTAAAATTAATAGTTAGATGCTATGCTATGGGGGTAAACCCCACAGAGTAGTGCCGTCAATGCAGCTCATGCGGTGCATTGTAGGCATTACTTAAGAGTCTTTGCAGCGTCCCTGCGGCCCCTACCTGCGGGCAACCCCTTTCATTCATATTACTGTACCTCCGTTTATAATCTCTTTTCTTACTTTACTCAACCCTCTCTAACAAGTGTTTCACAGTGCAACTGAGAGGTTTTCCCTCTGTTACACCTTTCAAACCTTTTAATTGTCAATTTCATTTGCACAGCGCTGAATTACCCCATAGGTCCAAGCGCTTGGCCTTTGGCCTAAATTCTATATTCTATTCTATTCTATTCTATTCTATTCTATTCTATTCTATGCAGATAACTGTGTACAGCACTAAGGAGTGTGAGGTAAGTCCCACTTTAGAAAAGTTCTAAAGGAGGGGATTAAAGTGACTGACTCGTTCATTTCAGCCTATCAACTAGCTTTACAGCTAAGGCCATCGATGCTAAAATCAAATATTTAAACTGTACTAACAGCATTTTATTTCAAATAATAAAAGTCACTGATTCCTCACATTCCTATGAATATCAAACTAATTGCAAATGACAATGATCAAATGAAATTTTCGATTGTGAGGTACAAAACCTTCCTAGACGGACTAGATTTGTCAATTGAAAACATCATCCTCCTTGAGATCTCTACATAGAGGATGATTACCCTTTTCCCGTCTCAGTTTTCCGAGAGCACAAACACTTTCATTTCCTCTCGACTAGGAAAAGCGATCAGTTGCAAAACCACTTAAAGATTGACAATAACTGACTTCTGGCAACTGACGAGGAGGAACCGCTTAATACGTGAAACCCATTGTGGTACAATTAGATATATATATGTACATATATATATATATATATATATATATATATATATATATATATATATATATATATATATATATATACATATATATATATATATATATATATATATATATATATATATAATACACATATAATATATATATATATATATAATTTTAGTTAACTGGAAAACTTGCCTAGGATGATCACTTTTACAAGTAAAATGGGTGACAATCCGAAGGGTTTCGTTTAAGACAGTAAGATAGATAACAAAATATTTGACAGGGAAGGAATTAACTATGTTTAATCAAAGACGATGGTATGGAAGACGGTGTGTTTTTCTTAAAAAAAAAGTTATGCTAGAGGTCAGACAATGCAAAGAAACCATATTTTACCTGTAAAAGTGATCACCCTAGGAAAGGTTTTCCAATTAACTAAATATATATATATATATATATATATATATATATATATATATATATATATATATATATATATATATATATATATTTATATATATGTGTGTATAAGTATATATATATATATGTAATACATGTATATATTACATATATAAGTATATATATCTGCATGGGTCATAGTGAACCTACAGTAGGATCAACTAAAGCAGAACTATTTGTATATATTTGATGTGGAAGGTGTTCATAATACATGATGTAGAATCGATACCAAAAATTCATTATCATGATAGTTTAAGAACTGATAGATTTAACGATGAAGCTCAGTCTTTTGTAAAAGTGTATGAAATGTAAAGTAGTGGGTAGTGTCGTGTAAGAAAAGAAAATGGTGGAATTCTGTGGGGTAAGAAAGAGGAATGTGAATAGGATGTGCAATGTCTGATGCTTGCAAAAGACGACGTATTTTTCTGGTTGCGGTTGCTGAGTGGGAGGTTGGAGCCGTGTTTCCGAAGCACGGTCGAAAAATTACCAGGTCTGTCCCCATGCCGGTGACAGATGGGCGACATCATGCTGTGAGAAGAGTGTACCCTCAAATCTGACTCGCGCAGTTCATTTCCCTTTATTCGATGATTAACCAATATATATATTTGGGTATTTTGATATCCAGTAGGGTGAGTAATCTTGGATTAGGTTTTGAACGTGTTCATTTTGGAGTTATGTGCTCCTTATTAGGGCAAGTTTCTCTTCTGTAACATTTTAATATATTACCCTGTTTTTTTCACTAATTTTTAAGCAAAACACAATTTTTTGTCAGCGTTACATAAAATCATTTCTTCAACATAACCCTTTCCACCTTTTACTGTCTTCAGCAATGTTTGGATTCAGGATGAACATTCTAAAATTATGGCACCCTTATGAAGTGATAATAAAATAACGAATTCACATACTAGATTTATTGCTTAATTCTTCCCCTCTCCCACTCTTTTTCTTTGATAAGGTTTGAACAGCTTTTACTGAACTTAACTTCTCGTGAAATTCATCACTGGGTTCCATCAATTTCATTCTTTTCTTCAAATAGTTGAGTTCCCCGTTTCGTCTCCACTTTCTTTGTAAGTGCCAGGAAATGGACGCTGGGGACATTTGTGAGCAATAAATCCGCTGAAGTACAGAAGCCTTCTTGTTCCACTGTCTGTTCAAAATTAATCCCCGTCTCCTCAAAGTGAAGTCCCCATTTCGTAAGTCTCAGAAACGTAACTACTTATTATATAATACCAAAAACGTAGCAGACAAACATGACTCGGAATCAACGGATTCGTCAGTCATTTCTTTTCGTCATGCCTGTATTTTACGAGAAAATAAACTCTGTAGAATAGCAATATAGTCACTCTGCTTTGCAACCACGTAACAATCCGCAGCCTGTGACTCCTCACTCCTATTGAGTAAGAATTCTTACGACAGCCTCCTACATGTCACAGGCAGGAACAGGCATGTTCACTGGCAACTTTGCCTGGTTTGCCCGTTAATTTTTCTTTTCAACTTGTTTAAACATTTTGGTAAAGATTTTGCTGACAGAACTTGAGCCCAAAGACTCTGACTGATCTTTGAGTCATTTCATTCACCACTTCTTTATATTTGCAATAGCAATGAGAGGGTGTCAAACAGGGCTCAATGAAGTTTACTTCTATAGAACCGATGTCTCTTTTGAAAAAAACCTCATTAAAAAAATTATAGTCTCGAAGTGGTCTCTGAAATCAGCAGAATTGCTGATCATTAGTTTATGCACATTGCCTTAGAAGTATCGATTTGTCCACTCGACAGATGATAAGTGGTTGTAAAGTTATGGATATCTCTTATAATTTCTCGACATTTCCAATATGGTGCATCTGCAAAAACATGAATAACCCCATCATAAGAGAATTCTTACAGGAGTCATTATCTGTTCTAAAACTTAAAGAATTTCTCGGGTCAAATCAGTATGACCGAGGTAGCTTGCCGTGGCAACAACGGGAAATGAGATTCCTTCTGCTCTTGATATCAATTCTTGCCTTCTTATCACCTTAGTTACGAAATTGTAATGTGTCGCCTGCGTCCGAGAATAATTAGGCTAGCGTACTTATCATAACAAACATAGGCCTAATGTTATTTTTATGCCCACTCAAGTGTAACATTCATCAGGGGGAGTTCTGAATGGGGAATGATAAGGTGAGAAACACCCTCTAGATATACACAGAATAAGTTGTAAAAAAAAAGGTTAGCATAGGTGAAAGATGGGATCAGAGAATGCGGAAAGAATGGAGGACGAGAGGTTGGTGAAAACATCGTAAAATTCAGAAGCAGTGACTAGGGAAAGAAGGAATGGAAGGACTGGAAAGAGTTGGATAATTGGTATGAAAGGGGTTATATCCAAGAAGCGCGAGAGTACGTTCATCATAGGGGAGAATGCCAGTGTGTGTGTGGGTGTGTGTGAGGCTTTGGCGCGCTCCTGATGAGCTTTCTTTGTAAATAAATGAAGCAGCCAATGTTGTGGAAATTTTATTGCACAGAGAGTTCATCCAAAATACTGCAGTTAAAGTAAGAATGTATCCTGGGCCGTTGCGTTTTTTTTTTCCCCCTCTCTCTCTCTCTCTCTCTCTCTCTCTCTCTCTCTCTCTCTCTCTCTCTCTCTCTCTCTCTCTCTCTCTGAAGACACCCCTGCTTAGGGGATGGCTTATTGTTGAAAAAAATACATATACGAGTATGTATTAATAAAAAAAATTTATATATATACATATATATATTAAATTAAATTATTTACTTTCGTCTTCTTATAAAATGAAATATTAGTGTGGCAAGGGCATTAATGGGTTTCAGTTTAGACGAATTTATAGATGTAAGGGAATAGAAAAAAAAATAAGGTCAGTGAAAAAGGTATCTGCATATATATATATATATATATATATATATATATATATATATATATGTATACATATATATATATAAAATATATACATATATATATGTATGTATATATATATATATATATATATATATATATATATATATATATATATATATATATATATATATATATATATATATTCAACGTTCTCAACTCCCTTTCCGAGCCGATACTCCCTCTGCATTGCAACAAACGTGTTCTATTTGAATTTGCCTCAATTACTCGATATTTTCCTAGGCAACACGGAAGGATTCGGATTTCCGTCTCGAGCGAACCCGAGAGTACAATGATCTGACCTTCAAACCAGATACCTTTTTCACTGACCTTATTTTTTTTTTTTTCTATTCCTTTACATCCACAAATTCGTCTAAACGAAACTCCATTAATGCAGTTGCCACGCTAATATTTCTTTTTAGTAAAGAAACGAAAGTAAATAATTTAAATCGGTAACTGTATATTATATTTTTTGGATAATGCAGTTGCCACGCTAATTTTTCTTTTTAGTAAAGAAACGAAAGTAAATCATTTAAATCGGTAACTTTATATTATATTTTTTGGATAATTCGGTTTGGTGTGTCGTACTTGCTCGCTAAAAGACATCCGGTGTGGACGAGCCGTTAAGAAGCAGGAGGAAAAGAGAGCTTTGCGTTTTGGCAGAGTCTGATAATGTGCCAAATAACAAAGTAAAGGCTGGTTAAAAAGCACAGAGGGAAAAACAGAGAGAGAGAGAGAGAGAGAGAGAGAGAGAGAGAGAGAGAGAGAGAGATAAATGCTTTAGAATTGCAAGATAACTGAACAAGGAAACTCCTATAATGTAAGAAAATTCAAGAAAATAATGGAAGATGCATAAAAATCCTCAAGGAGCCTATCTATGTTACTGAGTGAACTACTTGATAAATGTCCGTGTTGGCTTCACGGCTCATTTGAAGAAATTTGGAAATGTTGAAATTTCTAACAGGGTTAAGCAGAAACACAATCTCTACAACATGTTTTTTTTTTTAATTAAAAATTGTCCCCAATCTCTCAAGAACGTTATATGTATTTTCTTTCATACACAAGAGACCAAAAATTGCCCAGACGAAACTTCCACATCTCGGAGTAAGTCAGACAGTCCTTACCTAAATAGATTATTTACTACAACCAATTATGCGCCACAAGCACTGCCACATCGCAGGCGAATTCTGCAGATCAGCAGGAGACGTAAACAATTCCCTGAGTGATCTTGTTGACATAAAAGCTGAACATCAAAGGAAGGAACGCGCTGTAAATTCTTAATGAAGGATAATAGAACAACACTCCGGGGGGGGAAATGGCTTATCCGACGAGAGACGCCATCCGGAAGATTCGAACGATTCGAGCCCGAATTGCCGGTTCACGTCCCGAAATTGTTATGACCCTCCTCAAGTGATTCATTTGCCACAAGTGTCGCCCGGGAGAACGAACCTCGCTGGCTGGAACACACCTACACGCATTTAATGACCTGGGCTTCTTCTGGTGTGTATAAAAAGAAAGGAAAAAACGTCAACAAATACACGGAGCATGAGTGTCTGACTCTCACTCCGGCGTTGCGAACTTCATTCAACAGACTTGAAACTAACGAGCTTTCGTGTCTAGAGCTGTTATGCTGAATTACATTGCACACACGAACGTCCATTAGATGTGCAAAGAGACATGCCTGTGCATGTGTAAACGCATACACATAGACCTTCTATATATATATATATATATATATATATATATATATATATATATATATATAGCCTATATACATATATATAGGCTATATATATATATATATATATATATATATATATATATATATATATATATATATATATATATATATATATAAAATCACAAAATATGCACAATTTTAGTAAGCGAATATTACAGGAAAATAACAAGCAGAAGTTTAGTACAACCTGTAAGCCAGCCTTCAAATTAAAAAGTCTATATTTTACCATACACACACAGATATATATATATATATATATATATATATATATATATATATATATATATGTATATGTATATATATATATTTGTGTGTGTGTGTTTTGTGCGTGGGTGTCCGATTTAATGAGCGGGTGCGTATGTATAAGTGTTTATGTGCATTTAGTTATACTGTTTTCTTCTGAAGTGGCTCTATATGGAGAGAAAAATCGCTAAAACATACCATACGTGTAACAAGCGTGTTTTCGTTCCTGCCCTTCTAGGCAGGTTTACATTTATACCTGTGTCTGCGTAAGCATATTTCTATCTATTTCTTAATTTTGTATTTCTTCGGTTTGCTTTCCACATGAGCTGCTCTAGATAAGCTAGAAATATTCGCTACAGTTTTCGCTCTCCAACCACGGAACTATAACAGTACCAATGGGAAACGATAAAATAAACTTCCATATCTCTAATCTCTGTGCCCTCTTTGATATCAAGTCAAGGCAGACCTACTGGTACATGCTAAGGAATTGCATTTAAAACATAGATAGATAGATAAATAGATAGATAGATAGACAGACAGATAGACAGATAAATAGATAGATAGATAGATAGATAGATAGATAGATAGATAGATAGATAGATAGATAGGAGTAAGTTTACTGACCAGAACATAATACAATTATTAAAATTACAAGCTCCTGAACATGGTCCAACAAAAGTACATCAGAATTGACATATAAATCTTTAGAATAAAAAAATTCATCTAACCTAGAACACTTGAAACCATGCAATATAATATTTTAGTACATTTATTTTTACAATTAAAACTGTAAATGCAGCTAAATAAACGAAAACCTTACATTCATTTAAGCAGAACCTTAACTCCAACAACTTTCCTTGCAAAGCATAAAATTAAATATACTCTAAAAACAAATAAAAAATGCGCCGAAGTTTCTTCGGTGCTCTTGGAACGAGCCGTGGCCCATGAAACGCTAACCACGGCCCGGTGGTGGCATATCCTATATTGTTGCCAAAAGCACCATTTTGGCTAACTTTAACCTTAAATAAAATAAAAACTACTGAGGCTAGAGGACTGCAATTTGGTATTTTTTATGATTGGAGGGTGGATAATCAACATACCAATTTGCAGCCCTCTATCCTCAGCAGCTTTTAAGATCTGAAGGCGGACAGAGAAAATGCGGACAGAATAAAATGCGAACGGACAGACAAAACCGGCACGATAGTTTTTCTTTTACAGAAAACTAAAAAGAGTATCTTTCTCAACCTATGCCACTGTATCAACCTAATCTCCTCGCCCCACAGGTGAGTTTTATACCCTTTCACCATTAACGTTTCACCAAGCTTATCTTTTGTAAACCAAAATGTTCCCAACAAATTTCTCAGCATATAATCCCCAATACGTGATTCTGTGCACATGCTTGTCTTCTTTATTCTTAATCCGAGTTAACAAATCCATAAAATCTTTCCGGGTGCGAGATGCTTCCAAGCGCTCGTTGTTTGACATCATATAACTTAATTCCAAAGTTAGGTAACAGACATCTTGTGTCTCCATCTTGTAGTTTTATGATACGGATTTTCAATGACCTATACAATAGTAACCACTTCTACCGAAATTAATTAGTGAATTAGTTATTCTAGTTCTATTTTACTTATAAAAAACATACAGTTCCCGGATGGATCCCGTTTCATTTATGTTTGATATTTCACATATTTCGCAGAGTGAGCTAAGCATCGCCCGCCAGTCTAACGCATCCTATTTACCTTAGGATTAATCTATTTCTATCCAAACTCTAGAATTCTCTTCCTCTCTTTAACTTTTGTAGAATCTACAGTCTTTTCGTTTCAAGGCAGACACGAATGAAGCAGCCAAAAACTAAATAAACAAATAAATAGAAACATTGGTCTTCATGGAAAGCGCTGGAAAACATTCAAAATAAGCAACCAACATCCATGGTTAAAGCTTGCAAAATAAAAACAGAAACGATAAAACAAGGCATGCGCATTTTAGCTGTAAAAAATTTTGTTTGCAATAAAAAACAAGTAAAAGATGCGCCGAAGTTTCTTTGGCGCAATCGAGTTTTTTGTACAGCCACTACAGCGTATAGGCCTAATCAAGGCCACAGAAAATAGATCCATCTTTCAGTGGCCGCGGTCCATGAAACTTTAACCACGGCACGGTGGTGGCCTATCGTTGCCAGAAGTACGAATTTGGCTAACTTTAACCTTAAATAAAATAAAAACTACTGAGGCTAGAGGGCTGCAATTTGGTATGTTGATGATTGGAGGGTGGATGATCAACATACCAATTTGCAGCCCTCTGGCCTCAGTAGTTTTTAAGATCTGAGGACGGACAGAAAAAGTGCGGACAGAATACAGTACGGACGGACAGACAAAGCCCGGCACAATAGTTTTCTTTTACAGAAAAATAACGAGTGTATGAAAAGGAAGTAACAATGAACATTACCGAAGGAATACATTGAAGATAGTGTCGGTGTTTCTATCACCTCTGAGAAACCTTTTGAATACATGTTTCTTGAAGGGTAGACTTAGTTGTTTCATTACAGTGCTATGCCGCTTCCTAAAAGGACTTGATTTGATAATGTATAGCAATTTTTTCACCTTTCGTCATTTACTAGTATTAGTGATAGTAGTACTAGTAAAACAGCAATATTAATGGTAATAAAATAATCAAGCTCAATAAAAAGTGAAAAGTCTATCCAAAGTTGCAGTGTCAACCAACACATGTTCCTCATGACGAGAGAGAGAGAGAGAGATAGAGAGAGTATAACAGGAACCCTGATGATGGCTTACACAGACACCAAATTCTGTTTCGTTATCCCCAACGGAACTCGATAGTTTAGCTGACATGCACTGTGGGGAAAAAGATAAAATGCCCCACTAATTGGAAAAGAAAGTGTTTAAGGGAACGAAGTTTATGGTAAATAATGACCGTCTAAAATTAGATGATTCCTCCTTTCAATCCCATGTCTGGATAAACAGCAAAGTTGAGCAAACGGTTACGTTTCCCCCCTAAAACGCGAGCGTTACCAAACCTTGCAGAGAACCTTAAGCGTCTGGTGCGAGAAGCAATGGCTCAAATCCCACCTTGAAAGCAATGTGAGATAAAAAAAAAATGAAAAATTACTGAAGATTGAAATGTGCCATTTATTTGAAAGCTGTGTCCATTTATACGTAAAGAAACTTAGGTTTTGAGCAATAGAAATGATAGGGTTAATTCTACCCGCGATCTAGAAAGATCTGGACTGTGATACTAGCCACTGTCTGGACTAGCCAGCTGACTTTACGGACACAAGCAGTACCATAGCAAGAGACAGAGTACAAAATAATCTTAGGAATTAAAATGCCACCGTTTCCCAGGACAGGCCAGTTATCTCAATTAATTAAAGACGCTCCGTATTACGTAGCAAAATTTACATGTGTATCCAAGGAAAAACCTCAAATACTTTAGATCCAGCGTAGGATAATCATAAACCTTAACAGAAAAAATGCAAAGAAGTATTAAACA
>JANJGK010000023.1:19483553-19538553 GCA_039081455.1 Macrobrachium rosenbergii
TTTGCAAGGGGAACACACCTTGGCGGCCCAGTGTTCTTGATACCGGTGTTCTTAACAAAACTTTGGCTGGTTAGAACAATGTTTTTGCCTTCAGGCCTAACAACATTAGAAGCCCATGTTTCTGATCTACTACCGCTTTTTCCTCCTTTTCGTGTTGTACCGGGTGTTCAGTCCCATCAATAGAAGGTTCCACAGGTTGAGAACCACGGCTGGTGGTGGTATTGGCACCAACTTCAAAACTAATGGGGTTGGCACCTTTGCCAATACCTAGGCCTGTAGGGTTGCTAATGACAGAAGGGGATCGATCATCACATTCCATATCACTATCACTGTTATAGGCTGCAACCAGTCACCATCTGCGGTGTCAGTCACCATATTCGTAAGAAAGAGATCTTTTTCTTTCTTTTCACACAACTATCCTAGCCTTCCTTTGAATTCTTCCCGTCTTCCTTTTGACATCACTCTTCCCCTTTACCCTCGCCTATTAAGATACTGGCTTGCTCAATAACAACACTATCAAAAAGATTTATCACCATAAAAGGGTCATAATCATCACTACCACCGTCATCAGAACATGTAACATCATCCAAAATAGCTTTACCTTGACCATAGGCTAGAGGCCCCGACACACAAGAGATTTTTCCTCATTTTTGCTTTTTTCACAATATCCGGAGACGGCCTGGCCATATCGAACACTTCCATATAATCTTTGTTATCTAAACTTATTACAGCGGTAATATTATCCCTCAATTACTGATAATACCGCCGGTAATGGCTAAAGAGTTGTACATTTACAACGAACTTCCAGTAAAGATTAGCTCTCACGGGACAATAACAAAAGCGCTGATTGGCTGACCGGCAGCCATGAGCATGCTCTTAAGAAATATGAAATCCTTATAACGGCCCTCCACAAACAATTACCCAGACTGGCTGGTTTGCCCCACATGGCTTACAACTATATTCTTGATGTCAGAAATTCTTCATAATTCCTTTCTAGAATATGGTGTGCGGGGTCACTCACCCTAGGAGAAAAACGCTTTGCAGTAGAACCAATTTTCGCCTATAATTTTCTTCGAATTTGCCCCACTCTTCCCCGCCTCCTTACTTTTTCTTCATATCTGCGATAAGTAGCAGTCGATTCCATCTCGAAATAAGACGTAACAAATTAACAATGATTAAGATTAGGTGTATCAAAATGAACTAAAAGGAAAGGATGAAAGTACTGACTACTGTAAATGTCTACAAAATTCCACTCAGAGAAAACTGTCTTATCCCTCCTCTTGGAGGTATGCATTGACTAATTCCGTCCCAATAAAGTCAACTATCGGCCTATAGCCTAACTTATTATAAGGAGAGATTTTGAAACTTTACTATAAAAAATCGAAAACCGTTTTCAACTCATCTGGCACCGAAAAATAATCTTTCACTCGGTCGTGGCATCACTGTGGGATGTACTCGCCCACCGACAGAGGATGAAAGAAAAAGTGCTGGAGGAAGGATACGAGAGAGAATAACAAAGGAATGATTAGAGAGACAGACGAAAGAATGATAAACGAATGGTGAGGGACAGAGAGAGAAACAAACGAATGAAGAGATAGAAACGACAGTTATCTCCTTTGTCAAACATCGTATTATAGGACTAGGCTTCGACTTTCTTAAACTTAATTACATAACTGAGGAAATTCAGTATTTTCCTTATGAACACTGAAATATTAAACAGCATACCCTACCCCTTTACAAGTTAGTACTCATCGAAAAGTGCACACAGTTTTCAGGTGAGTTTAGGTTTTCCTTATTGCTTATCCAGGGTTGATGCAAATACGGAACTCAGGCGAAAAACGTACATGTTTAAATGCGCCTCCAAAAATACTTTTGAATTTCCTTAATAGATTAATAAATATATTTTCAATGATGATAACCTTTTGCTGTTTAGTACGAGAGATGGAGAATGCATTCTTGTACATAGGCCTATGCTGAATTACCTCACACCAGCCTTGCCCACACGGTATCTATCAATGTCAACAAAACAATAGACTGATACTCATAGTCAAAGCCCGACGATGGTTGTACGATTATCCGGAATTGTTGTCAATAAATTGCTGAATGTGAGAAGTCAGAAACGTATTAAAAAAAAAAAACCGTTAGAAATGTGGTGCTCCTGTCATCATACTGAGAAAACTAAAATCATGAGGCTATGCATTTTGAATTCTTTGATATACTTCATTTTTATTTTTAAACAAATTTTTTGCAACATTTTATACATCGATATACACATGGTTTACATGAAATACAGCCCGGCTTTGTTAACAGTGGGTCTTTTATGTACTTTCCCGAAATTTTAAAAATTCAGTGTCGCATTACCCTCTCCGCCCAGTTCACCACTGGCCTAACTCACGTTATTCTTATGACGTGAGTCCTACTTATTGTCATAAAAAAGCAAGTAATATAAAGGTTATTTACTGAGATCATTATGAAAGACAGAAATGACAAGTAGGCAACATTCGAACTAAAAACCGAATTTTGTGAGTTCTGATTAAGTGGTGTCTTTTTTTTTACAGTTTCATTTACGACATAATGATCAGTATCGCTCATAATTGAAAATTTATGAAAACCAAGACGTAACCGAACTTGTATGTTAGACACTGATAGTATGAGCGGGATGAATAAGCTTATGCAATGACTTAGGTCTGTAGAACTGTTGCGTTTCATATAGGTTGTCAGTAATAGAATGCTTATAGCAATCGCTGTTAAAAAATATGTTGTGAAGTCAAATCTTTTCACAAATTTACAGTAGTTTCGTACATTTCAAAGGATCATTGCGTAATATGCTGCATATAAAGCTAGATGAAAGAAGCTCTGAATTCAAATGTCAGGTTAGATTCCCGCAGCCCGCCTCCTTCTCTGGTTGTTCGTATTATGTTTACCGGCTGTTCGTAATGGTATTTACTTCTCTGTCATTGTAGTTCAGGTTTATCTGTATTATTCAAAAAGGCAATTTATTATTAAAATTATTTTTATATTACTCTGCGTACAATCCCGTGTTCTATATACAAATAAGAGCTTTAGTGGGAATTCAAAGTCTATTTGAGTACATTCAAACAAGATGGACTTAAGCCAATCAGCGGTCGACATCTTCAGTAGTGTTGCCATGGCAGGATGTTAAGGACTAGTTCGATGCCAGATCAGCTGACACCGACTAGACTCATTTTCAAACTAAGCTGCATCCGATTCTTTCTGATATCTGTCCATTTCTGTCAGACTTCGGAGAATCTTTTGTGTTATACTTTATATCTCCAAAGAACCTGGCAGAGTCTGGCTAAAGTCAGCTAAAGTTTCTGCTTATGGCTTAACTACTCGTGTTTGTTAACTCATTTCCAGCTATTTTCTCTTATTTTCTCTGTTACTCCCATCCCTCTCCTTTTGGTTCCACAAATGTAAAATTGGCTCTCATCCGTCTTACTACTCGGATCTTGAGAGGGTCCCATAAATTGGCCAAGTTCAGTGACTCCAGGGCACAATTGCTACCATTTATGTCTCTTTTCCCATCCAATTCCTCAAACCTTGTTAATGAGAATGTATTTAGACCAAACACTTCTGTCAATATTTTACTTAGGACTTGTTTTAGCAAGAAAACTTAGCTCATTTGACTAAACCTGCCCCTAAACAATCTTTGATTCGTGTAGATGTTCCAAGTTCTTTTCCCTCATATCATTTTTTATTTAAAGCTTAATGTTGGCCTAATCCGTGACTGTTGAAACACTGGTCTCGTATTTTAGGTGCTTCATCTTTTAGCCCCATCTTCTCATTCTCGGGAGTCCTTGGAACACCCGTCAGACCACTACTGTCAATATTTACAGAAAGTACATCAGCAGAACACGTGCCATACTCACGGCATCAACATCATTGCGTTCAAAGCTGGAAAACTTAAGACTATATGTCCGTCAAATTAGTATCGCAAGCAACATGCCGGTCTTGTGATTGTATGTCGTCAAGACAATTCTCTCTCTCTCTCTCTCTCTCTCTCTCCTCTCTCTCTCTCTCTCTCTCTCTCTCTCTCTCTCTCTCTCTCTCTCTCTCTCTCTCGCACACGCACACACACACACACACAAACGTAAGCACATACACAATTCCTAAACTATTGAAACCCCTCCAATCACTCAAGTAAAAGAATCTTCCATTATAGGCTCAGTCACTCGTAATTTGTGTCATGTCACCAGCAAACAAACAAACAAACCATGCCAAAGAAACCCTTGTAATTCATTTCAAATAAATAACACTCCACATTAACACAGGGTACGTCTATAATAAAGTTCATGCAGCTCTTTGGTCTTGCTTAAGCATCTAAATAAGGAGATTACGTTAGCAGCATTTCAACAAAACACCAATACCCTGCGATAGCGCAATATTTATTCAGCAAATAATCAAAGTGAACTCAAGTAAATATGGCTGATCTGCCCTAATGGCGGTGTGTTTATTTTGCAACATGTGTAAGTAGTCATATTTCTGGACGTCGTTAATACACTGGGTCCACTCCTGACGTTCTCCTCCATTCTGATGTACACAGATTGTCCTTCGGTTTTTGTTTAATTTTGAGGCCACTGTTGCCACTTCAGCTGCTGTTAATTGTAATGTTAACATTCATTATGACAAAAGAATGTTTCATAATTTTCTAATAACTTCTGAAAACTACATTCATATGATTATGAATATTTACTCGAAAGGAAATTTCGTCAGGAGACAGAGTTTTACGAGTATTTTGTACCCTTTTATTTTATATAGAATGTTTTAATAATTCAACTGTTCAGCAAATGGACATGTGATTCAGGGCCATTAGCACTAAACGTAAAAAAAGTTTTTGAAGCCACACATTAACGTGGTTTTCACAGCAACTAATTTTTTAGTTTTATTTTATTGTTTATTTATTTTTTTTTTTAGTGTGAGTGGATGAGCACTCAGCCTGGGTACGCAACGCGTAACATTTGGGAGTAAACATTGCTTTTCGAGTTCCTTCGCTTGAATGCAGTGTGACGAGTGCAACTATACCTTTCATGCAATGCATATATAATATACAGAACATAAGAGATACATCATAAACTATAATATTGTGAGTAGCCTACCAGCGAATGGAGAATTGCATATTAGATAGTAAATACTACTCAGCTGTGCTGGAAGTTGCATCGTACCAGAAAATCAGTTAAGCATTTTGCGTATTATGCTCTAACCCAGCGGTTCATGAATTACACGGATAATTAAAAGTCAGCTCTAAAACTAACTTGGTTTGTCGAGCATTATTATCAAGCAAGGGTTATGCTTCTAACAAACGTCTGTACACATCACAATCTTAGGATAGCGTGCATTATTTAGATGAAAGTTACATTTCGATATTGTCTAAGACAGTATAAACTGACATTTCGATATTGTCTAAGACAGTATAAACTGACATTTCGATATTGTCTAAGACAGTATAAACTGACATTTCGATATTGTCTAAGACAGTATAAACTGATATTTCGATATTGTCTAAGACAGCAGAAACTGACATTTCGATATTGTCTAAGACAGTATAAACTGACATTTCGATGTTGTCTGAGACAGTATAAACTGACATTTCGATATTGTCTAAGACAGTATAAACTAACATTTCGATATTGTCTAAGACAGTATAAACTGACATTTCGATATTTTCTAAGACAGTATAAACTGACATTTCGATATTGTCTAAGACAGTATAAACTGACATTTCGATATTGTCTAAGACAGTATAAACTGACATTTCGATATTGTCTAAGACAGTATAAAATGATATTTCGATATTGTCTAAGACAGTATAAACTGACATTTCGATATTGTCTAAGACAGTATAAACTGACATTTCGATATTGTCTAAGACAGTATAAACTGACATTTCGATATTGTCTAAGACAGTATAAACTGACATTTCGATATTGTCTAAGACAGTATAAACTGACATTTCGATATTGTCTAAGACAGTATAAACTGACATACCAAAGGCACTGGGATGGGGAAGTTGATACAGATTATAAATTCAGTAAATTATACCATATTACTGCATATGCGAAGATGACAGCATGAAAACTATGAGTTTACCAGATTGCTAAACAAATCATCTGTGAAGAATCACTTGCGTTGTGCTAAACAGGGACATGGTCAGAAATGAATACCTAAAGCACTATATTTACTGTTTTGCTTCTAAGCATGGGTTTTCAAGTACTAAATAATCCTCAGAAAAATATATAAGATCTCAGAACAGCGTCTTGCAAATCTGCGCGGAGCTGTTGAGAGAGAGCAAAGGCTACAGGAATAGAATTCGGATGTGCACATCTGAAATGACTTGACTAGACCCTTGAGTCTAGAATCTAGATGCTCTTCTAGATACGGTGCAGAGAGAAACTTCGTAGGCCAATCCACAGATAGCAGATTACTGAGATTGCTCGAACTCCATGTGAAAGTAAACAGAAGATATATAAGGGTCTGCGTGTTTGTACGTTTGTATCTGAATGTTTATTGTGGTTTTGCGTGGCCTTTGGCATTTCTGATGCTAAAATTGGAAGCGATTATACCCGGCCATAATGTTCCTCGTCTGCTCCTATTTTTCTTCTCATATCACTTGAACTTCCATATTATTTTATTCTTACGGTTTCATGCAAGAGGCATTGCTAAAAAGTCATATTTCAAAACTAAACTTACTGACGGGACGCAAAGATGTAATGTCTTCCAAATACATGAACATAATTTGCTGACGTTACTACATAGAGAAAAAACTACGTTACACTGATATTCAGAATTTACTGTAGCCTAATTAATCACTGTAGCTGCAAAACCAGCAGCAAGCTGGTCACGTGTTTTTCAAGATGGGTACAGGACTAACTTGTTCTGCGGCTAAAAAGCTCTGCTGAAGCGGAGTGAATCTGAATTTACCGGTTGATTGCGCATCTTTGCAAAGGCTAATGCAACTGCAAAAAATCAGACGTCACTTGTAAACAAGACGGAGCCAAGAAGACCTGCTTGTTCTGAAGTTGTTCATTTGGTGGTTGTCCCCCCCCCACCCCCCCCACACACACACACGCACAGGTAAAGGTAGGAATGATATTTATACTGGTCTTCAGACATGGTGATCAAGTAAAAAATGCGCCTAAGTTTCTGCGGCGCAATCGAGTTTTCTTTACAGCGTATAATGCTGTATGAAACTCACAGCCACGGCCTATGAAACTCTCAGCCGCGGCCCATGAAACTTTTAGCCACAGCCCGGTGGTGGCCTGTGTTGGCACCTATAGCGGTGCTAGACGCACGATCACGGCTAACTTTAACCTTAAATAAAATAAAACTACTGAGGCTAGAGGGCTGCAATTTGGTATGTTTGATGATTGGAGGGTGGATGATCAACATAACAATTTGCAGCCTTCTAGCCTCAGTAGTTTTTAAGATCTGAGGGCGGACGGACAAACAAAAAGCCATCTCAATAGTTTTCTTTCACAAAAAACTAAAAACATAACATGACGTCAAATATGGTAATAAATAAGGGCAGGAATACACACTTGGCTTCATCCATGATACTGATTAAGGACGAATAATGGTCTTCAAGTGTGGTGACAGTTGAGAACAAATTACATCACGACCTCCTAAAATGGTAAAAAATATGAATTTAAAACTTAATGGCCTTCAAATATTGTAATATGTTATGGAATTTTGTTATAATTAAGAATATAAATATTATGTTCTTCGGTCATAGTGACAATTAAGAACAAAATATATCGGTCGTTAAAAATTATGCTAATAAAAATAACACACAATGTCTTTCAAATACAGTAATGAATAAGAATGAATTCTGAATGGTTTCAAACTTGGTGATTATTAGATATATAGACTGACATGAAGATATACATTTGCATATACGCATTTGTAAGGTCCGTGGTCTACGTGGTCTACACCCAGCCTATTGCTGCAAACCGACTTAGATGAATGGGTGTCAGTGGATGTGACTGACTACTCGATCCTTCCAAGGCGATAGAAGTGAGATTTCAATAAGATTTTCTTTGAAGCTAAGAAAATATTAGAGGAGAGAGGAATCTGAGGTTCAGATAGAAACTGTCTTGGAATGACAAGATCCCCATTCAGAGAAGTTTTTAAAATCAGAATTACAGAGGTAACAATTTCAGGGGTAAATAATTCTCTGAAGTTTTGCAGATAACATAAAACTTCAGTTATCTATAAAAGGGGTAAATCATGACGTACAGGATCCATACTAGTATTAAAAAAAAAAAGAGTTTGTTGTATAAGTCGAGGAAAGTGCAATTTGAATTAAAGTTTTGTAACTTTTTGCAATAGTCAGTAGAAGGTAAAGCAACAGGACAGTAACTGAAGGATTATAAAGGTTACCATTTTTATGGATATCTCGAATTATTGCATACTTCCGAGACAAAGATAAGTGTAGATTTCGACTATTGCAAGATAGAAAAGGAACCGTCGTACCCCTAAGCTCCCTTAGAATTGTGCAGGAACGCTATCCAGGCCAGATGTTCTGTCAAACTTTTAGGAAATGCGAACATTACAGGCCATCTGAGCAAGGACTTTTGTGAACTAAATAAGATTATAGAGATGTAGACTTGAAGGATCATGATGATTAGAGTCACTGAGAGAAGAGTTATTTAGAAAATAAGAGGCAAAGAAAGCGCACAGCCTTTTCTCTAGGATAGCAAGCTATATACCCAACAGGACAGAATGGACGGAAGTTAGACTTGCAGAAACTGAGAATTTAATTGACAAAGAACCAGAATTTTTAAGTTCGACATAAATCAGGACATCAAATTTCCTAATAACAATAACTTCTCCCTTCACAGTACAATGTGACGGTGATTTCCGAAAGATATGAAAGATAATTAGATAAGTAGTAACAGAGAGATAGGCTAGGACTGACTCAGACTCTTGCCCACAGGAGCAGTCAAATCAAAGAAAGAGAAAGTTACAGCAGAATAAGGGACATAAACCTCAAAATAATATTTACCAATGGAAAGACAAGGACTAAACCTCTTATATCAGCCTGCCATGAATCCTCAAAGTACCAAAGCTGGCGTTGTGCAGAGGGAATCGAGAGAGCAGAAGTGGCGGTTGAAGTAACAGACTAGACAGCGACTCGGTGGCTTTAGAACTAAATCGATTTCATAGGACTAGTTAGAAGGTTTGAGGGAAAGAAAACTCTGTGAATGTATGCTCGCTGATTGTCATGGCTATCTAAAACGTGTGTGGGTTGTGATATACATCTCTGTAAGCATAATACATTCAGACTTGCGTGACCGCAAAGATAGCATTAGACTTCTCTCACTTGTTCGTCTTTTATTTTATTCTGTTTTTCTCCACATACATTCACTGTTTGTTAGCTTGTGTCCCCATTCCACCACGCAGTGTAAATAATGTAATGCTATCCTATCCAAATGAACAAAAAACACCAATTAGACTTTTTTTCTGACACGAACACACACACACTATATATATATATATATATATATATATATATATATATATATATATATATATATATATATATATATATATATATATATATATATATATATATGGCGTACATTTTACATAAAATGCGAACATTTAAAACTTAGCTTCCTATACGTTACATACAGAGAATAAACATGTATGCTTATATATTTATGTCTATGCATATATGAATGTATGCATGTCTGCGTGCGTTCGAGAGAATGTAAATTTGATTAAATAGAAGCTAGTTATGTCCTATTTAGACTACTTTTTTTTTCAACACAGTCGATTATGGAAATAAGGACAGTACATTTGACACCCACACCAAGCTGCTTCAGATAATACTCTGCTTCTGAATGCGATCGTGAGCATATAGTAAGATGGAATTTAGAGGATTATTTAACTTTTCCAAATTTCATGCGTAAAAAAATTAACTTCACAAACCAGTTATGAAGAAGGACGTTAATGTCATTAACTGGATTTAAATGGAAAATATTTAACAACAGATATGACTGCCTGAATATTTTACCATAACTGAGGTATGGTTATCTTTAGCCTAATCCATCCCGTGACACAATCTCGAATTTAGACTTTAGGCTGTAGTGCGCAGCCCTTTAACGCAGGAAGGCTCTCACCTACATAAGCCTAATATATTCAGTATCATTCTCAAGGCTGTCCGCAGCCAATGGAACCTTCAAGGTCTCGTGAGGGAACAGCTCTTGATCTAGTACCGTATCCTAGTAACCTAAAAAATGATCAAATCTGCATAAGATTGTTGGCTAACGTTTTTCTCAATTTATTTGATGAAACACCTGAACTAAAGACTCGTTTTTTAACGTTTTCCCCCAATTTGCGATTGATACTAAGGTCGCATTGTGTTTTGAGTACAAAGCCTTATTTGTACGATGAGAGTCAACAAGCATAAGACTAATTTAAGTAAAAAGAAAAAGAGATCGGTTTGGTTTTGGTTATCAACATCTCATGCTGTCAGTTATGTTTTGCTCAAATGATTCGGAGTAATGATCTATATTTATTCCAAGCTGATATACCAGAGGCCTCATTTAGTCGCCTTGGGTAACATTATATCCATACATCCCTGTTTTCTAACCTTAACCTGTGCTACAGCTTACAAACCTTGGCTTCACAGTCTTGAGACGGAGTTCCTTAGTTGCCTAGGGTACACTCAAGGGTGGCCGGTAATAAAGCCACAGAAAAAAAAAAAAGTCACAGGAAAAAAGTCACAATTTTGGAAAAAAAAGTCAGAGGAAAAAAAAAGTCACGCTAATTTATGGTGTCCGGTAATAAGTTACAGGGGAAAAATTAACAATATTTCTTGGGGATCATTATCTTTATATTTACAATCTTTTGTTTATGTTTTTGCGGTCATCCCCAACGGGCTTGTACTAAACACGCCGCCAGGGTGGATACGTACCGGGTTAAAACCCTTGGGGGTCACTATCTAGCAAAGATTATTGTGACTTTTTTTTCTGTGACTTTTTTGCCTGGATTCCACTCAAGCACTTTTTATTTAGTACGAACTGTTCTTTCGGCGTAGGAGTCAGGCATCCTCAAACCAAGCAAGTAACTTGAGGACAGGTGATTCAGTCTAGATCTTTTTTATGGACCGTGATCATAGGCCGTCACAACAGTGACTTTTGTGACTGGGAGAAACTACGACGAAACTAAAGGTTTTTCCAGCATAATGATAATCCTGTAAAACATCTATGATATCTTGTTTTCCTCTTCAACAGGCTGAACGAGCTTTCGCCAGCCGTAAGTTTAAACAAATAACACTCTTGCCAAAATATTTTCTTGAGCTATTCTATCTATTCTTACGTAAACTTCTATTTTTTTTATGTAAGACTTATCGCGTCTTAACAAGCTATTATTTATAACATATGGGAGCAAAATACTTGTTGCAAACGACACCACACAGAGCGGCAAAGAATGCTATTTTTTTTTTTTTTATCTCGGCATCCTACACAAGTAAAAGGTGAAGTTGTAGTTACCTTCAAATGCACTAGATTAGACACCATTTATGGGATTTTTTCTCCCAGGAGGGGGAGGGGGTGCTCAGCTCACCACTAGGTGCTCTCCCGGTGTTTTAGTATCCAAAGCCATTGGCATTTCGTAAGGCAGAAATTTCCAGTAGTAGTCGGCTATAGGCTGACTGGCATGACGCACGGAGAGACGGATGATTGTAGGTTCGTGATATGTCTACACAATTCTGAAACTTAGGAGGAAGAGGGGGAGAGGATGGACGATTTGTAAACACTTTGGGCAGCCAGAAGAGGATTCCAAAGCTGTCCCAGCAGGAGCTACAGTGCCCCATTTGGGTGCTCTGATTTACACTAGAGCTGGAGGAGATGGTAGCACTTAACAGGGAACTGCTGCACACCGAAGAGTGGGTTAAGTCATTTCCAATCATCATTGCAAAATGTGGTCTTGTTAATATTTGCAGAAGAGTTCTTCCACATGAGGGCAATTCAGAATCCGTTCCAAGATTCTTCACCCTTTCCTCTACCTCTTGCAAAAAAAAAAAAAAAAAAAAAAAAAATTCTTGATGTAATCACAGCTTACAGAATCTTTTTGGATAAGAACTTGTGATTACTGACCTCCTGTAAATGTCAAACTAATGTAAAATTTTCTTTATCGTTGAGGGACTTGTTTAATAATAAAAAAAACACTCTCTTCGATCGTGGATAGTATGTGCTATGATTTAATCTGTTAGTAGCTATAAATACCAGTTTTTACGTGTTTACTCTTTTCAGCAGTTCTGTCATACACAAGTCACTGACCATCAGGTACTTCTAGAAAGCATGAACCAAGAGCTTAAGGATATGGCGAGGCGTAATATAACGCCCTGTTTATAGCCTACGTAATAATTCAGTTATATTATAACCGTTTTTCTCATCTTGATTTTCCAATTTTTGCTTGCGATTTCTCAGGTTGGTCATATTTATTGTAAACTTCTCCCAGTGAGAGGAAATAATGAGCTGTCCCGCAAAAGTTACCGAAAGTTATATCATAGTATTAAACCAAGGGTGGATAAATGGACGGGTGGCATTCAGAGTAGGAAAACATACATTGAGGCCTCAGAGAAGGCCACACGCTACGGTAACAAATACCCCGAAATTATAGCGATTGAGGTGTATAGCTGGGTGAAAGGTGAAAATCTACGAGTCTACAGTAATGGGCAAAGAAGAAGAAGAAGAAGAAAAAAAAGTTTGAACTCGCAGCTGACTACGGAAACCTAACACTTTAAACATCTCCAGAACAGAAAAGAATATAGAATTTAGGCCAAAGGCCAAGCCCTGGAGCTTATGAGGTCATTCAGCGCTGACACGGAAATTAACAGTAAAAAGGTTTGAAAGGTATAACAGGAGGAAAACCACGCAGTTGCACGATGAAACAATTGTTAGGAAAATGTGGAAAGTAAGATGGAAGAAAGAGAATATGAACGGAGGTACAGGAACAGGAATGAAAGGGGTTTCAGCTAGGGGCCGAAGAGACGCTGCAAAGAACCTTAAGTAATGTCTACAGTACACCGCGTGAGGTGCACGGACTAAACATTGTCAGAATATCATAAATATCGCCAGGCTTACCTCCATTGAGGTCCACCGTTAGCAGTCTCACTGTATGCAAACTCCCGATGCACTATTTTTCTTTTTTTTTCTGGTATTAACTGGTGGGTTAATAATACACTTCCATTCCCTAGTCGTATTGAAAAAACCTTTGTCGACCTGTTCGCATAGAATTAATACTTACAAGATCTTTCATGAGTTAAAATTGTTCTTATGGCTAGAAAGTGGGAGATATATATATACAGTATATATATACGTGTGTGTGTGTTTGATTTATAAAAAAGAAACTACTATATTAATGACAGAAAGTGCAAACTTAAAATACGTTAACGCACTGTGAAGTAGGTGTTCATGTAGTTATATATAATGTATATATCAGTCAAAGGGTATTATATCATGTTTTCATATTCTGCATATTCCAACAGTCTCGCAATAGAAAATGCATATTCAGAAAACACTCGACTTTCTTTGCACAGAGGGATAACACCTCTTCAAAGAACACGAAAAGTACACGAATCATGCGGCAGTAAGCTTTCGCAGGGCTTAGGAAACACGTCGTTTTTTCTTTAGACCACCGATGCTCTAAAACCTCCAACATCGCCAGACATGACGGAGTTTCTCGTCAGGTCGCCTCTCTTTTTTTCAGCTTCAATTCAGCCGTAAAGCAACGGCATGATGTTCGCTTAGACAGCTATTTACATCGACATTTGCCTCCAATGACAGTCTGTTGCCGGAATGGAAATATATTGCCATGAAAATATGGAGCCCAAACGAAGAATTCTTGCGATAAAATTGTGGCCTGGTAGAAAGAACAATGGAGCGAAATTGTGGAAAATTACGCTGTAGGAAAGATAGTTTTCTCTTTTTTTCCTGACGCGGGTGGTCTGAAAGCAGCGGGTGGTATTCGAAATTGCTTTGTTACCAGAACATATATTATTCTAGAGGTAGTCAGACGAGTGATTTCATTTCTTTATTAACTAAGACTGCTAATGAATAAGTGCAAAGAGAAATGCATGAAGTGGCAAAATGACTGGATTAAGAGAGAGAGAGAGAGAGAGAGAGAGAGAGAGAGAGAGAGAGAGAGAGAGAGAGAGAGAGAGAGAGAGAGTTTATGTTGTTGAAGAGTACTCTTCCTTGCCCTGAACTTAAGTGTAAGGGGAGGGGGTGGTAAGCGGGTCCCGAGGTAGTAGTGGTAGTGGAAGAACACATGAGAGCGGCACTTTAAAAGAAGCAATGATGTCAATAAACAACCTCCTCCCTCTAGGGCTCAACACTTGATAAGATGATTATCTTCACTCGTCAATCTGTGACCCCATGACCTAGTGTGATGTTTGTAACCACACCCACCTAAATAACGTGACCCAACTCGACCACCGTGACGCAAAAATAATGCATACCCATCGCGTGATCTGGCAACGGAACGCTAGGGTAAAAGTTGCCGATGCGTAATTTGTATGCGTTCGTTAGCGAAACGAAGAAGTTTATCAAATGTCGTTAAGAAGACTCTAAATGTGTTTCTTTACGATGCAAAGAATGATGTATGGTTTGTCACGGAGAAATAAGGCTGTAGAAAAAGGTTGTATTGAACTCGGTGGCGATAAGTGGAGAGTGTTGTGTGGTGAGCAAGGGCCAACCATCATAGTCAGTCGAGCACCACACCTGAGACTGTACACACACAATTCATACCTGGTCCCGTGTGTACCTGCGTGCGTTAACGGTGCATTGCAACACGTATTCCCTGCATGTGTGTTTGTGGAAGGTTGTTGTTTTTTTTATTCATGAAGGGTTTAGTATGGGTATCAGTGAATGTTTATCCGAGGGCGGTTTAAAAGTGTGTGCATAACAAACCACTTGACCATAAAAAGCGGCTTTAAAGTGTCTTGTGATCTACTGCTGTTCCTCCTTAACACTTGTCAGGAAGAGAAAAGTAGCGTAGTAGAGGAACCGTCGAGTGTATTGGCCGAGTGTTTTTGGTGTTGTTTGTGGTGTCGCTAGTAGGTGCGGGCGGAGGCCCCATGCGGTGCCAGCCCCCTTGGTGGAGCTGTGGCGGCTTCTGCCATCATCTCCTCCAGCGCCTTCGTCACTTCGGCCAAGACCGAACCTTCGAGGACCACCACCACGACGGAGGCGAGCTCGTCTTCGGCCAAGCCCCCCATCTGGAGTGATAGTAGCTGTTGTAGTAATAGCAGCAGCAGCAACAGCTACCAAGGAGATCGTGGTGGTGGTGGTGGTGGGAGGAGGAGGAGAGGGCGGAGGCATATTAAGCAAGAAGTCAAGAAAGAGGGAGAGGTTGGGTGGTGTGGGTGGGCGGGTCTCGGGCTGGGCGGGGCGGCCTCCTGCTCGCCCTCTTCCAAGATATGCCCGGACAGCGCCGTGCCCTGCTTCATGTTCATGTTTCGGTCCAGGAAGAGCAACCTGGTGAAGCGAGCTTGGAAGGCACGCAAGATAGGCCTAGCCCTCGCCAACGACCAACAACAGCTGCAGCGCCAGGCGGAGCAGCAGCTGAAAGCGCCTGCCATGCAGCTGCTCCGCCGTCTGACCGAGTCCCAATTGGAATTGCTGGTGGCTGCCTTGGAATCGGGGGGCGCCGAGCCCGGTGAGTGTGTCCTCGTCCCTCGAAATGGGGAATCGGAAGGTGGAAGCGGGGGAGTGGGAGGAAGGGGTGTGGATGGCATGGCATCTCCCCATAGTAGTGCTAATAACAACCATCACAGCAACGGCGAGGTCCTGGCACCCGTGCCACCTCCTCCTCCGCCACCACACCTGTTGATGATGTGGTTGTGGCGATGGCCAGACTTATTCCATCAACACCAGCTCTCCTCCCACCACCAACTCAGCTATCAACCAGAGCCTCCCAGCGCCGCCCTCATCCAGAGCCTTCCTTGCTGCGCCGCCCGAAACGATCACGTGTATGTGTGTGCCAACCCTTACCATTGGGCTAGACTGCTCTTAACAGGTAAGGAAATTCTTTATTCCTAGGGCCCTGCTGTCTGTCATGTCCATTCACCTGTCCAAGAAATATTTTAGGCCTACAGCTGTGGTCCATGCCTACAGTATTTTTATTGATTTTGGTTTAATTACCATATGCTACCCACGTAAAAATTTTACTCAAACTATTCATCTCTCTCTCTCTCTCTCTCTCTCTCTCTCTCTCAAATAGGTCAATAAACTTTGCACAAATTGAACAGCAGCAAACATGAAGAAAACATATAAAAGATTTTAGATATTACGAAGGTAGTGTTTCGATTGATTTTTTAAAATCCGTTTCATTGAAACAAGAATTTAAACTTAGCCTAAAGGGAAACGTGCATGGTAATGCCGATTAGGTATGTTAACATATTACTGATGTTCTAAATTGAAGTTCGGACTCAGTTCTGCCAAGGAGAATAGTAATTAATGGCACCGGGGTGTAACTCTCTCTCTCTCTCTCTCTCTCTCTCTCTCTCTCTCTCTCTCTCTGGATGGCTTCTTTCCATCACCCATGTAATCTCTCTTACGGCACGTGCCACTCATCTACCAAATCACTTGGATTTATGCCGGCAATTCATCTCTTTATTTTGCTGCGGTTGCCGTTTGTTTATTTAGATTAGTGTTCCTGTATTGTAAGGGTACTGAATTAGTACGATAGATAAAGAGGGGAGGGAATACTTGCATAAGTGCTCAGTATAATTTTCTTTGTTTACCAGAAAAATATTTCTATTGGTTACGTTGTTGATTATGATTCAATCCTTTTTATTTGATTCCCAAACCACACGTTTGTTTGGTTTGTTAACTTCACTTTAGTCCCTGCAAAATTCAACGAACTAGGCGTATGAGTTTCCAGAAAATAAATCAATATAGAAATATCAAAATGAACCACCATTGTTTCAACAGGGATACATCCTAATCACACCTAGGGGGCTTGGTCCTAACCTGTTTCCACGCAACTGACACCGAGTACCGTAAATCTTGGCATCCTAGTTATTTTAATAAATAAATTCGCGAATATCTGCCATCGTAATATTTGCGAAGATAATGACGTGAGAGAAACTTTGTTTAAATACCTATTCATTTACTGATAAATTCAAACATTCGCGTTGTGTACTGAAGAGATATATCCAATTTTTTTACAATTGAACAATGGAGCAATGCAAATTAGGGATTTTTCCTTAACAGCTTTATGATCTCTTATGTTGTGTGGTAATCACATATTTATTAACTTTTAATAATATATAGCACATCGAAATTCTACAGTTACATTATTTTAGCACATTAAATACTGTTTTAAAAACCATTTATGCAGCGCTCCCCACGCCCCCTTGTATACTGCAGATTCACCTGTTGCATGTAGCATTCCGCGTGGGGTTTCGTACGACTCTCTTTTTTTCAAATATAATTTTGCAGTTGCTAATTAACCAAGGTCTATAGGACTCGTAGGCTTGGCGTCAACAGTCGTTCAGTAATTGCATTTCCTCAAGTAAGGTTAGTTTTGGAATTTAAGAAACTGGATCACTTTGTTTACCGTGTTGGATAACGGCTATATGTTGCCTCTGCCATTGGTCTTATTGAAATTAATGAAATTTATTTTCAGTCAGAGGACTTTTTCTTTTTCAATTACCAGAAACTACGTCTACGTTACATTGTTTCTTATTTGTGTTGCTTACTTTATTATTGTGTCAAGCAGTATATTTCGGTAGAATATTTTGCCAGTACGTAAACGGACAAACTCGATTGGCAGAAGCCCGCACTCCCCCATTTTTTTCTTCTGTCGTCAACGATAAGTAACTTTTTTTTTTTTTTTTGTAAATGTCGCATAACGGTATTTCCATAAGATCCCAAAATCAAACCCATAGCGCTAAAGGAATTACCAGATTATCAAGGATTTCTTGCTTGAACTTAGGCACTTAAGAGGACTTGCTATATTTACACTTTTAGTAGGAAGTGATATTGAATGAACATCATACCGTTGAACGAAAGCACAGGTACTATTAAATGTGCGAGGGACAATATCCATTCCAACACATTTTACGTTTGGGTAGAGGAATCATTGAATTTATGTAGGTGTAAAAAAACAAATTTTTATGCTTATTATGAATAGAATTGCATCCAATAATTGAATCATTTTTAGTAAGTAAAGAATGTCCATACATTTTGCCCCAATGGTTCAATACATCCATGTTATGAAGAAGGGGTGGGGGGAATTCAAGAGGATTGCATAGAAGTTTTTCGTTTTTATTTATTTATGATCCGGGTGAAACATTAAGAAGAAAATTTTTTCTTTCATAATTGGTCGGAAGGGAGCATTGAGAAAGTATAATTTTGAGCCAAATTTTCCTTTTCACCCCGTAGTACGAGGTCTAGCTTCTGACCAAAAGCTCACAAATAAGTAGAAAATTTTAATTTGAGGTTTATGTGGAAGGAAAGTGAATACTCGCAGATTAGTCCCATCCGAAGGAGATTGGCCATTGCCTCGTCCAGGCTCACCAGGTCATTACTAAACGGTGTTATTTTTCTTTTCATGACCCAGCTGCGTCCTGCAACGGTTGACATTCTACCAGGTCAGCTGAGGCGCTTTGTATGACTTGAGGATACTTGACCATTGTCCCATCCTCCTCCATTACACTTAGAGGGGGACGGCAGTCTGGGCCCGTTTCCTGAGGAACCCATGGTAGGACAGTCAGGGCTGAGAAGGATATAATACTAACAGCTGAGAACTGGAAGGTAAAACAACGGAATCCAAGAACTTGGAACATTTACTCCAGCTGAGAACTGGAAGGTAAAACAACGGAATCCAAGAACTTGGAACATTTACAATCTCCAGTGCATTCTCAAGTAGCCTAACTGCATACGGTACATCAGAAAGATGATATTTCGAAGACAGCTTGGTTTAACGTAGAAATAGAAGGTAGAGAAAGAAAAGGGGTGGTTAATTGTTGTTACTCTGTATGCCCATAACTGCGCAGTAATAGCCCATAGGTACTATTTGTACAATATTTTTTTTAAGGTATTTTGTTGATTTGCATAAAAACTGCCATTATTTTGTAGGCCAGTCTTACGAAGAGACTCAGGGTTCGGTCTCGATCTGTATCCCATCTTCATATTGGTACCGGTTTTGCTGGGGTTATGAAAAGGCTCAGGCTTATAAAATTCATCAAAAGACTGATTCGCAAATGGAGTATAGAATGGTTGATGTTTTTAAATGATACATTAATAATTGCGGGTACTGAAGAGAGTCAGTAGTAAATAGTGAAAGTTTTAGCGTGTTTGTATAAAACGACGTTGAAGAGTAAATATAGCCTATTTGTATAAAACAACGTTGAAGAGTAAATAGCCTATGATCAAGAGTGCGGTGTTGAGGGTAATTGTGAACGGAAAAATAGAGCAAAAAATGTAGGTGGATGGTAGAAAGATGGAAACAGATGATTCTTATAGGTTAGGCGTCGTAAGAAGAACTGAAAAGGTTAGAAATGTGGAGATACATCTGAAGAGGTGGTAAAAAGGTTAGCAATGGCGAAAATGGGTGATCAGTGTGTTTTAAGAGGCTTTGGTCATGTTAAAAGGGTGGAGGGCGGGAGGTTGTAAGAAGAGAGCATAATTCGGAACTGGTAGAAGAGGGGAGGAGAGGAAGTCCTAGCAAGTGCTGCCGTATGATGTGGAAGGGGTTTGGAAAGGAAGAGCCTTAGTTCTCAGGAACCGCTGGAATGCTTGCAATATAATACTGAATGGGACAGTGTGTGTGTGTGTGTAGGGGGCTATTGAATGGTAATTATATTCACGGTTTATTTATGATTTAGGATTTACAATAATGACTCAGTGCTCAACTTCATTTTTAAATATATAATATTTAAACAGATATGTAATGTGAAATTATAATGTATATAGGCTATATGTGTGTGTGTGTATGTTGGGGAGAGAGAGAGAGAGAGAGAGAGAGAGAGAGGGAAAATATATCGTTTGAATGTCCAGTTCTGCTGAGATTCTAAAATTTGTAATTAAGAGAACCCTATTTATTTCAACCAAAAGGGTATTTTTATTGCACAAAGTTACAGTGTAACGGGATAAAATGACTGCTGTACTGTTTGCACTCTCTTTGTACCTAAATGGCTGGAGCTAATTATAGGTTTACCAACACTTCTAATTACAATGTGAATCATCCGATTATCCCATCGCCACAGGCCGTTTTTTTGTCGGTGATATATATATATATATATATATACAGTATATATATATATGTGTGTGTGTGTGTGTATATATATATATGTGTGTGTGTATTTATTTATTTATTATAAAACAAACTATAACTATTTCCCCGTTGAAGGGATGTCGCCAGAGAAATAATACAATACAACGGTCACTATTACTTTCATATTTGGACTTGAATCTTTGATAAATCCAATATTGCATTATTAGCTTTTTGATAAGGTTGTACGTAGATTCAGTAGCATTGCGTCAAACCCTACTACATTCGTCATTCGCCTGCTATCTGGCATTCTGTCCTGCGCTTCTGGGATATTAAGGCCCTTCATTTCCAGTGCCTCTCGCACTTGACCCAATACACCTCGTTCTAAGCTGATCCTTTAGCCTAAAAAGTCTGAATTCTTCAGTTATCGCTAACATCTTCCCATAGGGGGTAGCGCCGTCAGTGCTCCTCACGTGGTGCACTGTAGGCATAACTTTAGATTCTTTTAAGCTTCCCTTCGGCCCCTAGCTGCAACCCCTTTCATTCCTTTTCCTGTACCTCCGTTCATATTCTCTCTCTTCCATTTCCATCCTTTCCTAACAGTTCTTTCATGGTGCAACTGCGAGGGTTTCCTCCTGTTACACCTTTCAAAGCTTTTTACTGTCAATTTCGTTTCAGCGCTGAATGACCTCATAGGTCGCAGCGCTTGGCCTTTCCCCTAAATTCAATATTCTGTTCCCGGTTTCTATCGTCCTCTGTTATTTCCTCATGTCCAGCCTATCTTTAAACACTCGGGTCCACGCTCTCATTTAAAAAATCAAGTGTCCTTGTAGTCCAAGCGGTTAGTCGCTTGCTTTTTAGAGCCTAGTTCGATTTCCGAGTCATGTGAAACGTTTTAAGGACTGTTATTACGCGGTGAGAGACCGTTGATTTCAGCCGTGGATTTTGTAACTGGGGACCAATCGACTTTGAAGGGTCGGATTAGAGGTGCAGACGAAAATTAGCCGAGGATGATTATGTAGAATACGGTATGTAGCCGTCAGATGCATCAGCGCCTTTAAGTCCCACAGTCGACATTTGCATTTAAATCAAGCATAACAACAACCCTTTCTTCTTAGACCTAGTCAGGCACAGGTTCAGTCTTCCTAGGCGATTTCTCTTTTACCCTTTCAATCTTTAAACTAAGATGTACTTAACTTTAGCCCATCCTCTGTCTGACTGATGCGACAAGAGCTAACTCCTCCTCCCTTTGCCTGCTTGAAATATCTCTCTCTCTCTCTCTCTCTCTCTCTCTCTATTATATGATATATATGTGTTTGTTAGTTTGTGTGGATCTTTCCATAGTCACACTTTCGGAGAGTTTTTGTAATAATTCTAATTTTCGTATTTTGTATCCAAACATAGTATATACTATTTATTGCGATTTACAGTCCGGCGCATTTACTTTTGAATGACATGCCATGTCCCAGCAAAACCTGGTCTGTTAGATAAATATCATGTCTAGCCGTAGGCTAGGTTCCAGTTTTGCGAAAGTGCCCACCTTTGAGATATTTTATATATATGAAGGATCACAACTGCCTACGCGTAATTTTTACTAAAGTATTGAACATTCATTTAGTGTTTTCAAATAAATAACTGACTGTGTGCCCGTGGTACTTTAATTATTGAATTCAACAACCTCAGACAAAATTTCCCATTAGGCGTATGTGGTAGGTCGAGAAACAGGCGAAACCGTGTGCAGAATAGGATACAGTTATGAGCGTTATAGGTAACTCCAGAGTTAGTGTATCATCATGGTCACTGTATAAAGTCAATACTTAGTTAAATGCAACTAGCTTTGTTCAACGTAACTGCCTCGAGAAGATATTCATTTTGGAACTGATATGCTGCAGTCAGAATTCTCTAGTCCAGTAACGTAGACCGGTGTGGAATGAAGAATACAGTTCCAGTGGCCTTGCATAGCCATTCTATTCTCTGGCCGCTTTGTAAATGGAAACATTTGTTTTTTTGTGCAGAACAAATCTGATGAGCTTGACGCTCGCTCGCTTTTATGTGTATCCCAACAGCAAGTTAAACTTACGAAACCCGATCGTTTCAGACCTGAACAATATGTTCCTTATGCAAACACAATAGCTACTCGGTAGGTGGGTGGTCGTGGTGCCACCTTCCTCCAGATAGGAAGAGGAGTGGTGGAGAAGTGAGTTGGAGGAAGGGAGAGGGGGAGTTCTGATAGGAGTTGAGGGTGGTCGAGAAAGGAAGGGAGGAGGAGGACTGGGTTGCTCTTATCGGCTGTGTCCATCTTCTGTCGGGTTACCCGACAGTCTGTTGCCGTTCCTTCTCCTCATATTAGGTCGGCCTTAAGCTCTGAGCATGAGATGCTTCAGGCGCATTATGCCTAACGAGGGGTTACATCGAGGGTGGGGTTGAAGGTCCTGCGGGAGGGTATTTTGGGGGAGGGGTGTAGGATAAGGAAGACGTAGTTTTGGTAGTGAGAGGTTACCGATAGCCTGCGACTCCTAATTATTCCAACATTTTAATCAGTTAAATTCTGTTATTGTTTTTAATCAGGGAAGTCAGGTGTTGAATCAGAAGGGCAAAGGAACAGGTGTAAACAAAGGGAAAAAAAGGTAGTGATGAAAAGCGTATGGTTTTACATCGCCAGTAACTTGCTGCACTAACTTGGAACGAAGATGCGATGCCTGAAACAGCATGGGAGGAGAGATTTCGCCATCCGTCAAAAGGGTAAAGTTTGGAAAGAAGGTGGTTTTATTTTGCAATGAATCATCATTACTTGTAGTTTGTGAACACGTACTTCTGTCCCTTGTCAGGTGCTGTTCTCTCTCTCTCTTGAAGGATAGGCTAATTATCTCCTTTATAATCAACACGACTTTCCAAAGAAAATTTACCTAGCTTAGCCGATCGATCAATCAAACAGAAATGATAATCAGAATTCCAGAATCAAACCGCGAAATTTACACCGTCTCCCGACTGCACCAGAACTTTCGATAGAGTTGATTCACATCACGCAAGAACCTTATGGAGAAGAGGATAAACCTGAACCTTGGCTCATAGAAGCCTGGTTGCCCAAGTTTCTTTCAGATCGGAGACTAAATATCATCCGATGTTGCATAACTCAGACCAGGCCGCAGTCTGTGATCAACATGATAAATGGCTGATAGTGGCCTGTTAAGCTTGCTATTAACTAATTACCTGGGATTCTTGAGAAATTTCCGAATTTTCCAGTTGGATTAAATTATTTAGTTTCTCCCAGGACGAAGATAAAACGGTCGGTGATACTTCGGCTTGTTATCTACGCGTCACCTACGAGGTGCTAGTACTACAGTAAACACCGTAGGGTAAATGTGAAGTAGACGGCCGCACCAAGAAGTCGTTTTTTAATGTGATTTGTTGACCATACAATATAGAAATGGGTGTATATAATACTTTGATCCCAAAGTAGTACAAAACGGTCTTTATTGGATGAATATTTGAAAATGTTTGGGATCTTGGTCAGAGCTGAAATGTAGTTTTGAAATAGTCTGCAGTTGACGATCTTGAGAGCAGCATCTGAAAATATATAATGGCCGGCATACTAAGTGAGTGATATTGATTTGACTAGTCGTTTGTGGCTGTTGAGGAAAATGGATGGCTGATGAACAGTATTGTTTCCTCGTCCGACGAGCAACGGCTGTTGGTAGGGCTACATACGTACTCCCTCTTCACAAAAATAGAGCGAGAAGGAACGGACTTGTTGTACTTTTTTTATTGTTGTTGAATCAAAAAGCTTCGAAACTACTATACGTAACATTCAGCAAAATACAGCAAAATATTGTACATTAAGAAATTTCTTGAAGGTATCATTCATTTAAAATTACCCCGACACATTCGCCTTTGTTTCACTTCCATCCTAAAACAAGAGGTTAAAACGTTCTCTTATCCCAGGCCCATCCAGTGCTGTATCATAATTCAGCTGTGGAGGCTCGTGTTTCGCTGTTCGCAATCACGGCTTTCAACCCTCGATGCATATCAACCATCGCTAACCAGCCAGTACATGAATTTTAAAAACTTTGACAGACTCTTGGATCTCATTCTAGATAAGCCAAAATATCATGCTACCCTGTCATTTCTGCGGTCCCGATTCAGGTTTGAATTCAGACTCGATCTGGCACAGCGTATTCCATTCCCAAGTCAGGTATGACATCATCACTTTTTAAGTAACCAGTTCAGATGATGACCCCCCATACACTTGCTCGACGCGATATTCCTCCATCCCAGGAAGGATGGAACCGTTGTATAGGACTTATACAGGTTCTCTCTTGATCAGGTTGTCTGGGATGGATCTGCGAATTGATTAATGGTTGGTAATGGAAAAGCTTGCAGTAGGATACTTGGTATTCATATATTTACAGTAGGTCTTCTTATATTAAGGGGTAGGTGACAAGTTACGAGAACTACGGTATCTAGGCAACTTGTACAGATTTCTCAACTTCTTCCATGCATTTGACATAAAAGAATAGATGCCCGGTGTTTTAACAGAAAGCTCAAACCGACCTCTATTCGCCATGAAAATATTAATGAAAACTGAACAGTTCTTGAAAAAAACTAAAGAGCGAAAATTGATGCCTCGAAGTTCGCGTTGTAATCATACAACTTGTATTCAGTAAAATAACAATAGAATTAAAAGGAAAACTAAATTCCCAAGAGAATTCCGAATTACACATGCGCCATAGAGTAGAAGGCAAATATGATTAGCCTCCTTGATGAAAGAGAAAGCGTGAATGAACTGAGTAAGGATTATTTGCACGGCAGAACGGAAATAGTCTAAGGCACAATTTTGTTTACACATAATTAAAAAACCGTCGCTACCGTCATAACATTTAATGTGTGTCTATGGTGTGAGTTGAGTATCACAAGACCATTATTTCGCCCGTAGATACCGCTTGCTGGCCTTCGTCTGTAGCTACCGCTGGCTTCAGTTTGTAAATACCGCTCACTGGCTTGGTTTTTGTAAAGTGCTTACCGAGAAAAGACAAAGTTCGGTGAATCATTAGCGCGTTTTTGTCAAGAATATTTTCCGTTCTAAGAATCAGATTCGAAAGCAAAGAATGGTGCAAAGGTAAATGCAAAAGAAGTTATTTACGAAAGGATACAAAACAGAGTGTAGGTGGGGATCGTGAAAGATATTCGTGTACCAAAACTAGCATGGCACGAGTTATGCCATGTTGAGTGAGAATAGCAGAATGTGAATGTCCCCCAATTAATAGGGGGTGCCCCCAATGAAAATCATTTCTAGTGTGTTTTGTAAATAGCCATTACTTTAATTATTGAAGGAAAAGTCAGGACAGTGTCATCCTCTTCACATGGTCTTAAATCAGGTTTTTTTTTTTTTTTTTTTTTTTTTTTTTTTTTTTTTTTTTTTAAGTTCCAAAAGCACACTGTCCAGTCATTGGGCACTATTGTCAGTAATGTTAAGTTGCTAGTAGGGACAATGCGTCTGAACTCGTTTCTGTTCACCGATATCGAATGAAGCCCGTACGTAATTTTATACGAACGTGTTCGTGTAGCGCTCAGTTTCCTGCGTGTGGTGTGTATCTTCCTTTTTACAGGGGTAACTTAATCTCCCAGGGAAGTGCGTCCGATATCCTCTTCCGTTTCAAGAAACATCATTTCGCCCAAAGCCAGTGATAGACTAGGTACGGTGTCTTTTCACCCTCGGATTTACATAACAAGCGGGTACATGCAGGTATGCTATGCAATGTGAGATATAAAGTATTTTTGTGCTGTGGTACGGAGGGAGATAGTTGCCCGATTCGCCCTACCTACATATATTCACTTTAATGGCTACATGAGATGTTTTATTTTCTTTGATTTCATTCTCTCTCTCTCTCTCTCTCTCTCTCTCTCTCTCTCTCTCTCTCTCTCTCTCTCTCTCTCTCTCTCTCACACACACACACACACACACACACACACACACATTTTTCAATGAGAAAAACATATTTTGGTAGTTTTTGAATTTTAAGCAATGGGTTCGGTTGTATATAAGTACTCTAAACTAGCTTCAGCATAATTACCATTGACAATTAATGCTAATAAATAAACCAGGCCACGGTTCGAATCCTGGCCGGGCCAGGAACACTTATCAATCATGATTCCCCATATGTGTAAATTATTCGGAAGGTATTGTGAATTCGATACTCTAGTCTACTGTATTGTAGCTTAATTTTTGCGAATACGAATCAAACGTGTATAAGTAAAAATATTCATATATATACAATATATATATATATATATATATATATATATATATATATATATACAATGTATATATATACAATATATATATATATATATATATATATATATATACAATGTATATATATACAATGTATATATATATATATATATATATATATATATATATATATATATATATATATATATATATATATATATATATATATATATATATATGTGTGTGTGTGTGTGTGTGTGTGTGTGTGTGTGTGTGTGTGTGTGTGTGTGTGTGTGTGTTAGTAACACCTCAAATTGCACAAGATGTCGTACCTAGATCGGCCATAGCAGTGGATAGCAACCTGTTGCCGTCCTAACAGGTAAAGGGATCATTCCCTCTCCGACCCTCCCCACCCTTTTTTTTTTTTTTTTTTTTTTTGCTTTGTATGGTGAATGTGAATGCCCTAATTTTTTTTTTTATTTCAATGAATGGATCGATACTTTTTGTATAGGTATTGTATCACTAGCAAAGCAGCTTTTCAGTTGCGAGTTTCGCAAAGACGGGGCGACTTCGTCTGGCGACTTTTTTTCGCCGTTTTTAGCCCTTGTGAAAGTGTGATGACGTCAGGCGAGGCCCATGATTTATCGCGGTTCGGTATCAGTAGTGTGGAGAGACTCCTATAGGGCAGGAAGATCCAGTTGAGAGTCGAGACTACGACTATTTTTTTTTTTTATTTCTGAAATGGGAAATTGTAATTTGCTCTCTCTCTCTCTCTCTCTCTCTCTCTCTCTCTCTCTCTCTCTCTCTCTCTCTCTCTCTCTCTCAATCTTGAAATTCTCCCGTTACGGGTAAGGTTCTGAACTGAAGGCGCATATTAAATTCACCGTTCGTCATCGGACAGCGTTATGAAATACCCGTCTGGTCTGGATGCAGCCATTGGCTACGTGTAAAATTATCCCCAGCCGTAAAGAATTGTCCTTTGCCGAGTCGTGGCGAGACGTATCGGTTTTGTATCTGTCCTCGGTGCGCACATTGTTTTATTATTTGCTATAGTTTTACGATGCGAGCTTTATTATTTATTTTAGTTGTGCGGTGCATGCAAAAAATTGACTTTCCAGTGTTGTGTGACCTTGGGTACAGTATGGTCTAGACATATTGGTTTACAAGCCAGTTTTGTCGAGGATTGCTTGATCGGCTTTGTACACTTAAAGGTCCATTGCATGATTTGTATGCTTGCTTCCAAAGGTGTCACTGGATGTAGTGAGCGCATTATTGCCCTTTTGATGTCGCCTTTCTTTGCTGTATGTTGTCTGGAGGATACGACAATTAGATTTTTTTTGTTGGTTGATAAATGAGGCAGTCAAAGTCGGTTTTGAATGCTGTGTGTGGCCTGACATTTTGGCTAGTAGTGGTACGCATCCATTTTCTACTATTTTGAACTTGGTGACCTTGTAGGAAACAGGTGGGCAAGGTGGGAGGGTTTAGGATGTACGGTGACAGGGGGTAGGCCAACCAACCCCAACCCACTCTCACCCTCTTTCCTATCAAGGTGAGTCCCTTCCTCCTCTCCAATGTCTTCGCAGTCTCCCCTGCCGGACCGACGCTGCGTCTGAAATGAATGAAGGGCAGATTTCATAAGGTGTGGAATGTTGTTGTTATCTCCCCTCTGCCCCTCAACCAGTTCTTGACGCCCTCCCTCTGCAGTCGTTGGAAAATGAATCGAGAGGCGAAGTGCATGTAGGCAGTAGGTTCGTGCATCCTCACGTCTCCCCTACCCTTCCTTTATCCCCTCCCCCCACCCTCTTCCTCCTCCTCCTGAAGAATGAATGAAGAGGCGAACTCGAACTGCATTATGTGGGATGTTGCTCCCTCCCAGGTATCTTACTAGATCGCAAAGCCTTCAGTGTAGCATAATGGGGAGGCTATCAGACGAGAGTGGATCGAGCCAGCCCTGTATGTTCTTGCCTTTTGTCTCAGGAGAATAGGGTTGCGCTTAATCACAGGTCTCGGTATAATTGTAGCTACCGCTGGAATGATCGCGAACATAAAATGTAGATTTCTTGTTAAGATACTGGGTGTCTGTGCGAGATTGTGTAGCTTTTTGTAAATGTTTAAGAGTGAAACCGAATGGGAAGGAGCCCCCCGGGTTGGAACCGCGAAGTTCGCTTTATTTATTTATCTTATTTTTTAAATTACTTTTCCTAAGGTTTAATACTTCAATATACTGATAAATTTTTACTCTAGTTTTCCGACTTTTTTTTAGGCTAGGCTATATAGAATTTGTGGCTTTGTTTAATAAACTGGTCCCCTTCCCCCTTCTCTCTTTCTCTGGCCCTTTTAATGCGGTGGTAACGATTTGTTCTGATTAAGCTGGCCTTATGCCAGTACGTGCACTTCTGCTAGATCAACAAAGAAGGAAGGGAACCGCTTTTCCTTAACATCCAGTATGCCGCTGTTAATCAAGGGTAGTAGGTGCTCTAGGCTCTGTTCCGCACCTGATTATCAGTTGATTTTTTTTTTCTGTTACTGTTGGGGAGAGAGAAAAACGAGGTAGAAATAGATGAGAATGGTCATTATATCGTCGCAATGTATGCCATCATATCTTGGAATAAGACAGAGAGAGAGAGAGAGAGAGAGAGAGAGAGAGAGAGAGAGAGAGAGAGAGAGAGAGAGAGAGAGAGAGAGAGAGAGAGAGCCTCGAAGAGACAGTCATCACGCCTTGAGCGGAAAGTTATCGTTAGATAGGCTCTTCTTTCTCTAGCCCACAAGCAAAAACATTGGCTGATAAAATGATGTGGAGATACTTTCCTACATTGGGTTATTGGTTACGTTGATACCTTACAATATCATCATCATCTTACTAGAGCTGAAGGCCCAAAGTTTATCCGGCGTGTTGATATATGTATTAATGTCAGCCTGGGGTAAGCTCTCCGACGTTATCAGAATCAAAGAATTAATTTCAACCAAATTTGGCACAACGCGTACATATTTGAGTAAAGGGGATTCGAGTTTAAGGGGGCGGGGGCGGCCCATGCCATTTTCTTAGGAGTAATAATTAAGAAATATTGAAAATTGGCTTGGCCAGTTTCAAAATTTTCTCCAGCCTGTTGGGCTAGAATTGACGAGCTGATTTTTCAAAACATGGGTCCGGGGGTAAGGATAGGACTGCGCTAGGGATCCAGAGTTATACATCGGAATAGGCTATGTAGGAAAAGTACTCTCTCCCAAACAACAGGACTTCAGTTTACAGTTTGTCAGTCTAATTATCAAGCAGTCAGTCTTAAGGACTGAGGATTGAAGTTTGATCCAATGATAGCTACTGGGCTAGACCTTCGGCCTCTAGCTGCAACCCCTTTCATTCCTTTTACTGTACCTCCGTTTATGTCTTTCTTCCATCTTACTTTCCACCCTCTCCTAACATTTGAATCATAGTGCAACTGCGAGGTTTTCCTCCTGTTACACCTTTCAAACCTATTTACTGTCAATTTCCGTTTCAGCGCTGAATGACCTCGTAGGTCCCAGCGCTTGGCCTCTGGCCTAAATTCTTTATTCTAGTCTACGGGGCAAGAGTACACCCACGATGTTATACCTAAGAATATGTGGGGAAATTTCTCGTCATAATACATGCAAATGCAGCACTATGGCTCGGGTTGGTAGTGTGGCCCTTGGAACATTTCATCAGAATGAACGAAGTGAAAATTATCATCCTGTGGTACAAGCCTCAAGTCCACTAAACTGGGAAAAGTGTTTCCACAGAATCGAAGGGCCATCTGTTAAAAAAAAGGTTTAATTGAAGTGAAGACAATTACCATTAATTAAGACTTTGAAATAAATCATGAAACAAAAGCTAGGGTAGAGCATAGGCATTAGTAATATCGCCAGAAAGACTGTTCCACAGTTTCTCAGGCTAAGGAATGAAAGACCTCTCGCTCTGAGGAGGTTGATGCTGAGCAATGCAAGTAGCACACTTGTTCTTATGGGGGGAAGGGAATATAAAGAGCATTCAACTGCCTTATATTTCATGTTTGAATTTGGGACTCTTGAAGATTGCTGATTTACGTCGGCTTGAAATCTCGTTGAAATTGGATGCATTTTGAAACTAACTACTCAGATTAAACTTGTCAGCCATTCTCTGATTGTATTTTAGTTATCCTGTACTGGTACTGTGCTCTCTTGTTATGTCGGAGCATTTTTTCAAAATAAATAAATAATACAGCTCGTAGGGAGTATGGTAAAATTGATTCTGTTATCTTTCCTAATTGGTAGATATTAATCGTCTCCAGGATCTCTAAGATCTTTTATGGTGGCCCTTTATGTTTTTATGGCGCTGTTACTTTACCAGCGTGCTGACGTATGAATTACATGGTGGTCATGTACTTTTATTGAAAGACTTTATCAAATAATTTATAGGAACGTTTTATGGGGCACAGAACTTCGGTGATAATGACAGTTGTGTCATTGATGTGAAAGGCTGTAGCTTGATCATGGTTGGTTTACAAAAAAGCCTGGCTCCCACTTGAGAGGGTATGTTAGTCATTAGCCATGATGGGATGAGGCATTGCAACACAGCAGAAGAATATAAACTCGACGAACCACTCTTTGTGAGTACCTTGAAACTATTTTATTTTTAATTAGGAACTCAAATAGTAGTCAAGACTTGGCTAAGAACTCTATGATTTGATTCAGTAACTTTTGTTATAGAGATTGCTGTTGATGATGTACAATGTAGATAGAGATCACTATGTAAATTTAAATATCGCCAAGAGAATGGCTTTTACGTCTTATTTGTTTGTGAAGTTTTAAATTTTTTTTCTCTAGTGACAGTTGGCAAACTCTTTCTGGGAACATAATGAGATGAGCAGAGCCGAGGCAAAGCAAGGCGACCGAACCTTCTTCATGTTTTAGATGGTTTTGTTGGTTGGTGGACGCTCGGGAGATGGGGGGAGGGGGACGGCGGCGCCTGTTGTCTACTGGGGTTAGCGCTGGATAAGGAACTGAAAGGGAGGGAATAAATTTCTAACAATGTTGAGAACTGGTAGTGGTCGCTCCTGAATGTCTTTAGGCCTAGGATTACAGACATAAGGTAGGTAGGCCTAACGTAGCCAGTGCCTCTGGATGTCTGGCAGATAAACTTTTGAAAAGCGGTATCATTTCGAGATTTACCATTGTAAGAGTTGGGAATGGTATCAGGGAAGTAGGCATGTAAGAAAAACTGTCACCAAGACACGGTCGCCAGACTGTCACTTGGCGATTATTTTTTTCCCCGAAAAATCCAAGTCTGGCGTCGATAGTCAAGGCAATCAGGTAGCGCAGTGAATATTTGAGAGAGAGAGAGAGAGAGAGAGAGAGAGAGAGAGAGAGAGAGAGAGAGAGAGAGAGAGAGAGAGAGCCTTGTAAGATATAGCGATTAAATGAATGAGTGTGAATCGTGGACAGAGAGTGAGTGCGTGTGTGAACTTGAGCACAGAGATCGAAAGTGAATCAGGGAATCTGCACCGAGAGCGACTGAATCTTCGGCAGAGAGAGAGAGAGAGAGAGAGAGAGAGAGAGAGAGAGAGAGAGAGAGAGAGAGAGAGAGAGAGAGAAAATATTTGTCAGAACGAATGAGTGAATAGCCCATGGAGACAGAGAGAGATAAATCTATAAGAAGAGAGAAGGTGTAATGTGGTCGTTTGTAGACATTTTCTCGAATAATTTCTTGCTCCTATGAAAATTATGAGATCTCTTTAAGTTTAACGTAGCCACCTTGCATTAATTTTGCTTTTATCTGGTTGACCGTCCTTGGGCTACGCATCCCAC
This sequence comes from Macrobrachium rosenbergii, assembly GCA_039081455.1. NCBI lineage: Eukaryota > Metazoa > Arthropoda > Malacostraca > Decapoda > Palaemonidae > Macrobrachium > Macrobrachium rosenbergii. Next base: position 19,515,835 of record JANJGK010000023.1, read on the forward strand.
ACAGGCAGTCTATCAGTTATCGCTGTGCACTGACCGACTATCATTTCGAGCCAGTGAATAATTTTTTGTGGCGGTCTTGGCCCATTGTCTGTTTGTCCATTACGACTGGTCTTCCCGTAGGGGGATAGTGCCGTCAGTGCACCTCATGCGATACACTGTAGGCATTACTTAAGGATCAATTGCAGCGTCCCTTCGGCCCCTAACTGCAACCTCTTTCATTACTTTTAATGTACTTCCGTTCATATTCTCTTTCTTCCATCTTGCTTTCCACCCTCTCCTAACAACTGATTCATAGTGCAACTGCGAGGTTTTCCCCCTGTTACACCTCTCAAACCCTTTTGCTGTCAATTTCTGTTCCAGCGCTGAATGACCTCATCGGTCCCAGCGCTTGGCCTTTGGCTCAAATTCTATATGATATTCTGTTCTATTCTATTCTATTACGGCAGACTATAAAAGTCTGCGACGAAGTTGATAATATCATTTATTGATCCTAGCTGTCGAAACTAGAAGAACTAGAAGTAGTTAATATTTTTTCGTTTTTTAATGTTTTTCTGTTGATCTATTTAGGTTACTGGAACTTCCATCTCCAAGTATTTATTATCTGGAAAGTTTTTCGCGGAACACGGTTGTAATAAGCACTTTTCATAATCGTTTCATGGAACACTGTTAAGTTACTTGAATCGCAAATAGGAAAATTGTTTTGGTGAATGTCTATTTACATTTATGGTGAAAGAGTCTGCAGTCATTTAATCAAATGGCTTCTTGCGTTAAACTTTGCTCATTTACTTGTTTATACAGTATATTATTATTGAGCTTACACGGAACGTGAACATTTATAACAAGCGTCCAAGGAGGGAGGTTTAATATCTAATTGAATTGGATGCTCATATGAATTCAAGAATGTTTGTGGAAATGACTTGGGGATTTTGGGATGGCTGATCAGAAGTTGAAGGATGGAAAGGCTCTGGGAGATGACTGTGACTGGAAATTTGTATTTTAGAATCCATACTGAGAAGTGGAAATATGTATTTTAGAATCCATACTGATAAGTAAGACCGAGAATAGTTAATACCCAAAGAACAGTGAAAATTTAGTCAGGGAGGTGTGCATGTGTATTATTAAGTGTTTATAAACAGTTGTGTGAAAAGTTTGGGAGTTTGAGAAAAAAAGGCTGTAACTGGCTGTAGTGGACCTCGGTAAAGCCTAGGATAGAATTGATGCAGGTTCAGTTGGAGGGTGTTGGTGTTGTATAGTATAGAAGGTAATTTGTTTGGGGGGTGAAGTTCATCGATGAAATTGAAGCCGTAACTTAATAAAGATATCTAGATATGTGACTGATTTGGTGGAAAGCTTTATATAATACATAGGTGGTATTTCTCTATGGCTGTTCAATATTTTTGTGAGTGAAATAGAAAGGGACGTTAGAAAGTGAACGCTTGTCTGTAAAGTGTCGTGGGTTGAGAGCGCTCTTAGTGACTGATAATTAGGCGACTGGTGATAGAGTTTGAACTGGTAAAAGTGAAGGGAAGTTGCTGAGACTGGTAGAAGAGTAGGGGGTGGTTTTTGAGAGAAGAAGGTTCGAGTGAGTGTTAGACAAAGTGAGATATAGTAATGAGAGTAAAGGCAAACCTGGAAGATTTAAAAATGACTGTCAATATGAACGGTGCAAGAATGATATGATACTGGTTGATTCATATAACAACGATGCCGTGTAACAGTTGAAGCAGGATGTGAAGAGAAGTCACAGAGTAAGTGAAGCCAGGTTTTCTGCGGAAAGGACTGAAATTGAAGCAGTGTGTCTGTTGTAATGTGTGAAGGGATTTTTTGCACCCTCTTCTTTATGGAAGTAAAGTGTGGATGTTGAATGCAAATGATGGGGGGAAAAGGGTAGAAGGTGCTGGAAGAATTGTTTTCTTGTTTTTTGAGGTAAGACGGATTAAAAGGGCAAGAAGTACTCTGTGCGGAAGTGTGTGGTTTATAAAGAATTAAAGAATAAGGAGTCGTTTCATACTATGGAGAAAGGGTAGTGCGTGTAAAATTGTCTGTTTCGGGGTGGTTTTGCTATTTGGAGAGAATGGAGGTGGGAGGTTAGTGTAGCCTAATTTTTGTAAATAACGTAAGTTCTCTGAAAGAGAGTGGCATGAAAGAGGTACTGTATCTATAAAGTGTGAGTGCGCTTGGAAAATAGAGTTGGATATTAAAGTATTAGAGTGTGAGCTTTTCGTGTAATAATGAGCAGCTGATGGTATGGAAGTTTTCTGCACAGGAGGTACATCCTTGATTCATCAGTTCAAAGATCAAGACTGTCGTATTTGGTTTGAATACACACACATATATTTATAATTATATAATATAATATATATATATATATATATATATATATATATATATATATATATATATATATATATATATATATATATATAAAATCTGCAAGATAGTTCAAGTGGAAAGGGTTGTGACATAAGTCAGCAGAAAGTGTACGGGCTTATCATGTAGGTACTGCAATTTATATGTACCCGAATGCGTGTGGCAGCTTGTCTCTGAGTGTGGAGAGGGAGCGAGAGAGTATATTATAACGTTTCATAATCTAATAACGTGGAAGAATTACTTCGTACGCACGAGTTGCCGTTATAGTTTGCGCGTTTTGCATACTGTAGCCTTAATTGGATTGTGTTTGTAGTTTTTGTACACGAATATTTTTTAGATGCGAGTGGTGGTGATGGCGTTAGCTCGAAGTCCTCCTGAGTAGGATACAAACATAAATACTCGGGTGTCTGTGAGGTGCCGTGCTATATATAGACGGTGCAGCCCATGGAAGGAGAGGCTGCTGCTGCTGCTGCTGCTACTGCTCTAGCCACAACTGCTTGTGCCTCATGCAATATTCCACATCGTCACAGCTACCACCCACAAGAAATGTGCCCATTAACAAATTTAACAAAATCACCAGGCGAGGGCATGAATGATTGTTAATATAAAAAGCAGACGAAGAGGAAGATATGAATGGAAACTTCTCTGGCCGCTTGATGGAGTTATCATATAAAAAGTGGGAATTGTTATTTTAACAGACCTTCAAATGAAACTGTTTGAAGTCGCTTGATGGAGTTATCGTATAAGAAGTGGGAATTGTTATTTTAACAGACCTTCACATGAAACTGTTTGAAGTACAGTGTTAGCTACAAGACGTGTGTTGTTTGCTGGATAGGATGTCTACGTGAAGTGCATTTTAAATCAGAAGTGTGATGTTATAAATAGCTTATTTTTGTTATCAGTTTTTGTTGTCTTAAATTGTTAAGATAAAGGTTGTTTCCTAATATTACTGTCCATTGATATTTGTTCTTTTGTATTAGGCTATATGGATTATGTTTACAAACGATATGTTGTTTGCCAGTTTTAGATTGTTTATCTCCGTCAACAAAGTTGATAGGTCATGTTTTCCCTCTTGCATGAGTTGTGGAAGCGGGGTAGGGTTGGCTGCTTATGTTAGTATAAAAAAGAATTTGATGAATCTTGGTCCCATGGAAATTGATAAAATCAGGCAGATAAGCTCATTAGTTGATGAACTTACGCTTTTTGGGATTATTACGTGCCAGCTTGATGATTTTCTCTCAGGGAGTCGATATCTTAAGTCGATTTCCTTACAAAGGTTAACCATCTCGAGCAGGTTACCTAACGAATGTGTCGGCCAGTTTATATCAAATTCTGTTCCTCCAGTCTTGATATATCCCGTCAACACGCACATGAGATTGGGATTAAACTCTTAATGTGTGCGTGTTTCTCTCTCTCTCTCTCTCTCTCTCTCTCTCTCTCTCTCTCTCTCTCTCTCTCTCTCTCTCTATATATATATATATATATATATATATATATATATATATATATATATTATACACACACACATATATATATATATATATATATATATATATATATATATATATATATATATAATATATATATATATATATATATATAATATATATATATATATATATATATATATATATATATTTTATACACATACATATATATATATATATATATATATATATATATATATATATATATATATATAATGCTAATTATGCATAGTGGTTTTGTCTGTAATTGTGGAAAATCGCCACCGAATTCTAGACTGGTTTTGACCAGAATGTTGGATATCAGATGTCTTTAATAGCGCCATGTAGTCTGCTTTACTCCACCTTCATGAAGACCAGGTCATTATGTACCTCACTGAGGACTTCGTTTAACATTTGAAAGAACTCTCCTCCATGATGCGTTCCGTCGACAGTACTGATTCGAATAAATTCGCTTTTCTCTTGCCTATCCTTTTAGTCTCATTTGACCTGACCACCGATTTAAAAATAATAATAATAATAATAATAATAATAATAATAATAATAATAATAATAATAATAATAATAATAATAATATGAAGATGAAGATGACGCTTATTCATATGGAACAAGCCCACACGGGCCTTTGACGTGAAATTCAAGCTTTCAAAGAATAAGGTGATCATTAGAAAGAAGCAAGAGGAGGTAAAGGGAAATACAGAAAGAAGAGATCCCACTTATTTAAAAGGAAAAAGAATGAACAAATTAACAAACAGATAAAAGTGTAAGTAGCCTAAATTATTAAAGTGCAAGTAACTTTTCATACATGGCTTGTGCGACCTAAATTTGGCTTTACTGAATGTGCGAAACAAAAGAAATTCCTCCTACATTACATAACGTACAAGCGGAGCCATATGTAACAAGACTAACATACTTAGCCTTGCATACGCTAGACTCGTACTTGCATATTTCTGATAAATAACTCAAGGATAATCGTGCAATTAGCCACCATCCTCAAAACGGGCTGGTTAGATCGTATCGTGTTCGTTTCGGCGGATGATTGTGGCCTTTGGTTGAGCAATTGCCGAAGTTTCTTGCAAGGGAAATGAAATTGAATTTTGTACCACCCCTCTCTCTCTCTCTCTCTCTCTCTCTCTCTCTCTCTCTCTCTGAGATGGGCATCTCCATAGAATCCTGAAGGGTCATTGGCCCTAACATCTGAAAGAGGTTTTTTATCCTCTCCGTTCGTATTCCAAGTGGGCACCGATCTCCTGCCCTCGACATAGCCTTCAAGGACGAGCTCTTCTGAAGAGATCGTCTTACGTGTCTCTCTGGGTGTCCGCCGTTGTAAGACGACTCCGTGAACATAGTTATCGTTTTGGCATTACGCTCATAATTATATCGGGGATCTTTATTGTATGTTGAGTACGACGAGGAACCAGTATCATCTTTGACCTTCGTCTAGAGAAGTTGGAGCGTGGTTGTTTTCACTCATTTCTCTTTGTGTGGTAGAGCAGTATACCTCAAGGACGGATGAACGGGATTCGATGAAACATTTGGCGTATGTATTCAGTAAGTGAAATTTTCGATCCGATTAATTTTGACTGAAATCGAAAAGGAATTGAGTGTATGTTGAATTGGTTTCTTCCAATTGTTAAGTATCCCAATGTCACCAAATGATTGAAATTTCAAAGTTTCAGTAAAATTAATCGCACCCTTTATTGAGTTATCCAACTGGCTCACACATGAACGCATGCATTCGTACACAGATGTTGAATTTTCGGCGAATTACATGCTTCATGCCGATTACATATTTGAGTGGCCTTGGAGAACATTATGTGCTCTACTGAGTGTTGGAGAAATATACGTTCCTCTGAGTGCTCTTGTTTATTTAATTTATTGCGTTTCCCTCCGGGTTAATTGCAGAAGTCCTAACTTGTGCTTAATTCGATGGGATTGTGTAGATTCTATAGCAGTAAGAATTTGACGTGTTTTTCGAAATGGATGTTGTCTCTGCAAGACCAGACTTACAAGGTGTGGGTTTGTTAACGTATATTTTCATATACGAATTTCATACGTGTTTGTTTGTATCTCGCAAGAGCCCCATGGTCGATGACTCTCCTCTTCTCGTTGGATCTCAAGAGATGGTCAGGAATTGGCCTAAGTGGGGGCATGCCAGTGCCAGACGCCTCCTCCTCCTCCTCCTCCTCCTCCTCCTCCTCCTCCTCCTCCATGGTTGCTTCTTATAATGATGCTGCCCACGCTGAACTTCTTGACTTTAAAAGGACCACCGAGTCTGTCATTATTATGTTAAAAATAAAGAAAGTATCACGAAAAGTAGCCTTCGTCTTTTTGAGAGAGAGAGAGAGAGAGAGAGAGAGAGAGAGAGAGAGAGAGAGAGAGAGAGAGAGAGAGAGAGACTCGACTAAATCATATTCGACGCACTGGATAAAAATGTTACCATATGTTATCTCATATACATGACAATGATAATAGGACAATTAATATATACTGATAAATCCGGAATTTGATATATATATATATATATATATATATATATATATATATATATATATATATATATACTGTATAGCCTATATAGGCTATGTATGTACGCGCGTGTGTGTATGTGTGCAAATTTCTTCAGTATAGTCTTGCTGTGTTCATGAAAATCAATGAAATGAGTGAGTTGCCAGGAAGATGCTTAAGGAAAGTGTAAGTAAATTGACATTACAGTCGAATTTTATTAATAATATATTTTCTAGTAGGCTGTGAAACTTCTTTTTGCGAATTTTCCTCACGTTTCATCTGTTTGTTTCCTTTATTCCCTCATTCCCATCCAGTAGGTTGGTAGTGCCGGCAGTGCACCTCACGTGGTGCACTTGAGGTCCTTTGCAGCGTCCCTTTGCCCCTATCTGCAACCCTTTTATTCCTTTTACTGTGCCTCCGTTCATATTCACTTTCTTCCATCTTACTTTCCACCCTATCCTAACAATTGTTTCATGGTGCAACTACGACGTTTTCCCGTTACACCTTCAAAACCTCCGTTACTCTCAGTTTCTCCTTCAGCGCTGAATGACCTCGAAAGTCCCAGCACTTGGCCTTTGGCCTAAATGTTATATTCCGATTTCAGTTCCTTTATTCCCTCTTTGAGATAGGATTTCCCTCATTTTTCTTGGAAAGTTAAATTTATAGTATACTCTGGATACAGTGTGTTGGCATTTTATTGTATTGCTTAGGTCTTTATTCTTTCGTTGTATATCTTTTCGGGGTTAGGAGTTGGGAAAGGAAAGCTTAGATAATTTGTGATGCTTAAAATCCACTCTAACGAAAGATTTCCTTGATTTCTCTGTAATGGCAAAATCTGTTTCTCTGTGGGATTGTTGGTATCTCGTAATCTGTTGGGCCTGAGTTCAAGCATCTCATGGGTCTTTGGGATGGGGGAGGCGGGAACGTGTAGGACTTATCGCTAGGTCATCAGCAGCCACTGCCTGGTTTCCCTTGATCCTACCCTGGGTGGAGAGGGGATTTCGGTTGTGTTTGTGTGTGTATGCTTGGTTTCAGGGACATTGTCGTATCTTCTTTCATATTCTCTTCCTTCCATCTTACTTTCCACCCTCTCTCGACAGTTGATTCATAGTGCAACTGCGAGGTTTTCCTCCTGTTACACCTTTCAAACTTTACTCTCAATTTCCGTTTCAGCGCAGAATGACCTCAGAGGTCCCAGTACTTGGCCTTTGGCCTAAATTCTGTATTCACTATTGTTAGGAACAATCGTTTGTCGATTGTTCCCTTGGTAGATTGTTGCCTCCTTTGTTTTTGTTTGTTTTTAATTGCTGGCGAGTTGACGTCTGTTAGATGGCGTCAGACTTCGTCAGTCAGGTTCGTAGCAGCAACAAGTCAGGTTCGTAACAGCAACAAGTCAGGTTCGTAGCAGCACCGAGTCGGGTCCAGGGTAGCAGCAAGCCAGTTGGAGTAGCAGCTGCAGGTATCCGTGCCTGCGAGTCAGGTTCGTAGCAGCAACGAGCCAGGTTCTGGAGGGCAGAACGACCGGTGGTCCAGGGCAGCAGCGAGCCAGCTGGAGTAGCAGCAGCAGGTATCCGTACCTGCGAGTCAGGTCCTGGCAGCAGAGCAGAGCAGCAGAGAGTTTCTTGAGGACGAGATGGTTGCCGTGTCGGCTCTGTCATGGTCGTCGTAGATGGAGGAGGACGTCAGTACGTTTCTTGGAGGACGAGATGGTTGCCGTGTCGGCTCTGTCATGGTCGTCGTGACTGGAGGAGGACGTCAGTACGTTGCTTGAGGACGAGATGGTTGCCGTGTCGGCTCTGTCGTGGTCGTCGGTACTGGAGGAGGACGTCAGCACTGTGCTTGAGGACGAGATGGTCGTCGTTACGACTCTGTCGGAGTTGTCCTGCAGTGTTCCTTTGAGCTGCCTGTTTATTTGTGTGATTAGTTTTGCTGCCTGGGTATTGTTTATATTTTTGAACGGTTCATTATTTTGCTCATGTAAAATTTTTCACATGCATATTTTTTCTGACCCCATTCTATTTTGTGTTTAAGCTTTCCTCATCAGTGTTATTCATGTAATTTATTTGGACTTGCTGCTTTCTGATTTAATGTTTTGAACTATTTTTGTAGACCCTTACGTGTAACGCTTGTACTGTTAATGGTTACTCAGGATGTTTATTTGGTTATTGACCTTTTAAAGTAATTTGATTATTTTATTTTTGCTGCTGTTAAGTGTTAAATTCATTTGTAGTAATGTTCATTTTGTTTTTAAATTGAACCTGACTCAACTGTAAATATGTATATAACTAATTTGTAATAAACTAATATTAAGGTAACCTTTTTTGTATTTGTTCTGCTCCTCCCTCCTTTGTTTGTCACCTCTCGTCAGTCATTACAGCCCAATTGCTTGTTTATTTTAAAGAACCTGTTGATCTCGAAAAGCGAGATCATAATAACTATCAATTAAAGACATAGTCCGAAATGACCTGTCCCTTGTCCTTGCCCCTCATGAATGAACGACCTTTAAACATGGTGACCAAGTGTAATGTTGATTTTGATCGGAGAACCGACTGAAAAAGAAATACGGTACATTTGTCATAGCCGCCTTTAGTTTGTATTTCGATTTCTTGTCATGGATTTCTTTTCAACTTTTGATATTTACCTTTGATTAAGGAACCATTGTGATACCGAACCCAAGATGTATGTCTTTATCAGAATAATAGTCTTAGGCAACTTGTTTCATTGTAGTTTCTTATTGAGACAGAATGAGTGAGTCATTTTGGTAATGTCATTATTAAGGAAATGCCGCATTCCTCGAGATTGTCACCCTAGGAGAAGGACCTGCCCTTAAAGGCGAAAATGGTCGATAACTTGATTTTCCTAAATAAAATAGGCACATTTCAAGTGTACATATAAAGGTTAAAGTAACTTCATAGCAAGACGACCTGGTTCAACCTGTGCCGGGGTAAGGGAGAGTGATGATGCCAAAGTCTCTGACCTCATGTAACCGGAAGAATCAAAATATGAATTAAGGCCAATTATTGTTTGTTTGATTAGGGAAGAAATTAACTTCTCTTATCTTATCAGATAACGGTCCTCTTAGTTTCTGGGCTATTCTTTGGGAAGAGGTGCCGACAAAGTAATGTCTCAGGAATGTCTTTTGTCTTTTTTTTTTGTTTTTTTTGTCTCTGTTTCATTTATGCTTTAATTTTGTCACTACTTTCTTATGTCTAAACGTCCTATTATCCGTAGTTTACAGATTAAAAAAAATATTTTGTGAAGGTACAGCTGTGAGTTAGGCCATAGCCATTATGGAGACTAAAAAATTTGAATTCTTAATATTTATTTTCTTATAATTTTTCGTTCTTAATCTGCTTTATCGTGACAGATAGCTTTGTTCAAAGCGTTGATTTCCTACCTGATGCTTTTGAGCACCTCTGAGCTCTCTGATGGTGTTAAAGCAGTGCTCTTTCACTGTGATTAAAATCGTGCTTGTGAGCACTAGCTCTCTTTAGGCCTAAGTTCGACAAAGTGCTGATGCTCTCCATGTAAGACTTGTCATCAGTTTCGAGTATAATTGCTGATAAGTGCATAATCACACACACACTGATACCAATGTCATATTGTTGTCAGCTTATTTTTTAATTACCGATGAATGTTGTGTGTAAGCGGCATAATTTTTTTCAGATGCGGTAAAAGTAACGATGATGAATTTCTGTGATCAATCTTCACTCATACTGAATCGTCCGGATATAGAGTGACTAATCCCATAAGGCAACGATTATTTCTCAAAAAAAAAAATGTATTTAAAATCTGCATCACGACTACTGAATAAACTTTTTGGCGATACTGAATAATAATAAAAAGGAATTGGCACCAACCGTAGTATTATCGTCTGTGTTATGCATATTTGGCCGCAGACACACAGATGGTAAGAGCGATAGTTTTATTAATGATTCGCCTTTATTTTTATAAATATGTTTGCTGCAAAAGGCTTGGGATTTATTTTCCCAGTCATCACAGCAAGCTCCTTGTAATGAGATATATATTGTTTCAGGGACAAACATCATTACTAAATGTCTGTAAGAATGTGTAATATTTATGTACGTGAATCCTTTGTTCGGTGAATTTAGTGTTGTTTTTAATTCCTTGTGTTTCACAAATTTATTGCTGGTTTGACTTGGTTTTCGTTTCCATTTATAGTAAAAACCTTTTAGTGAAATAAGCTAAGAGCAAACATGTTGTGCGCTGCGTGGAATCACGAATGTATCTATAAATGTGCCACATGAAACGTACGCGGATTTTATAAATGGATATTTTGTACAAGTTATTTTACTTGTCAGTAATCGAGATTGTATAATGCTTTTGCAAAGTTTTTAAATTTTGGAAGAAATATTCACCTAATTTTTTTTATCCTTTCCATAGTTCAGTGTAATGAGTGATATGTAATTTTAAGAAGAAAACATTGTGTGTACCAAATGAGTATGTACAGTTTACAAATTTGGTAGATGTCGCCTTCTTAATATGGATCTTAATTTTACAAGTTTTATTTGCTGTTCTTAATTGTTACAAGTCAGACTGCTTCATAAAAATTTCCAGAATTGTGGTGGCACCCTCGCAATTAACCGAAACCAGCTGGGTACTCTTCTGCTTGAAAAAGGTCGCTAACCTCTGGTATTGACTTGAAAGAATAGTTCGACGAAAGAAGGGAATAGAAGAAAGTGCAGTGTGTCGTTGGTAGTCATATATGTTAGTGATTTTTTTAACATATGACTTATTTTGGACTTTTATTTAATTTGGTACTTTGCACTTTATTTTAATTACTTATTCCAGAGATATTTGTTGTCGATTTAAAAAAACTCACACGAATAAGATATTTTATAGGCGTGAAAATTGTCTACAGCGCAGCCCATAGAAACTGAAGAGTTTCTTTGTTGCATATTTGTTATTAAAGAAGAAGTGAGAGTCGTCGTTAGCCACAGCTTACCCAGGGTGCAGAATGTGCATGGTAACAGACCTCGTCACCGAATCACGTACGCCTAGTTTTGGTCTGATATTTCTCTGCTTTATTCGAAGAAATCTAGATGATCCTGTAGTGTGTAAATCTACTGTTGAAGTAGTGGTTTTAACCAAACACCACCGGGACGGGGCCAGTTCGAGCTGTAAGGATTATTAAAAAAAATGACCTCAAACAATGGACTTTTTAACGTGTAACTAAGAGATTTCTAACCGTTGATGTCTCGAGTACCAGAGATGATGTTTGATGAGGATAGTAAGTGTTTGTTATCATTGATATCTTATCTGGCGGTTGGTAAGAGAGAGAAAATAGACCAGGAGCCGCCCTTGTGGTTGAAGACTTGCGGTCCAGCTCACATGGTGCACTGGCTGGCTCGTCGGTACATAATGTAGTCTAATGCAATGGTTTGTTCTCAGTTTCGTCATCTTTCCACTGAATTAGTGCTTTGGTGTTTCTAAAGAATTTATTGCTTTTTTGGTTTTCCTGTGCAACCGTACAAGGGGTTTCTTCAGTTTTTTTTTTTTTTTTTTTTTTCGTCTTTCTTTTATATATACATCTTTTCCGCTGTCGACCCTTCAGTGTACTGGAAACTTGATAGGAAAGTAATAGGTTACATTTGCTTGCAGGAAAAGGAAGCATGTCTTCCTTTTTGTTTAAAATATTTTATGGGGCCTAATAGGAAAGGAAAATAATCAAGCAATAAAAAAAGTAAATAAGAACGAAACTTGAGATGTAAGTGGACAGAAAGCCGTTGGAGTGCAGGGAAGGTATACTCATATAACACTGATCTGAAAGTAGGTGGTGGAATGAAGGAGACGTAATCTGGAATAAAGATCACTAACATCTTATGTAAAACTTTCAAAAAGTGTGCAAGAACAAAAGTAAAGAAAAGAAAAATAATGAAAGAAACGGTAATGAAAAGTAGCCGTGAATTTTTGGGCTAGGGATAAGCTTTCACAGAAAGGGGGTAAACAGTGACATATAATAAAATAAAAGTAGGTAAAGCTGTCTTGAAATGAAGTAAAAAATAGGCAGCCAGCAGTATTATCATCATGTTTGTTTTCACTATGTTGAAGAAAATGAGTAAATATCAATATTTCCAGCAGTCTGAAAAAATGGCGTGTCGGAAAAGGAAAAAATTGTGAAATTTTATACAACAATGCTAATAATTATTATTTATAACCAAAAATAAACAACGACATAAAAGTAGATACCGATTTTATTTTGTTAAAATGATGAAGACTGTTCAAAAGACTGTTTCCACCCAATCGTCTTTTAGAAAAGAGGGGGTGTTTCAAGTAAATCTTGTACACTAATCACTGACAAGCTGTTGAATTGTCTAATCAAATTTATAGAGTTGTTGTAATGTCTTCATTTAAATGTAGTGTTAATTTTTTTCTTAATATAACACTGTAGTGGTTGTGTTAAAACGCTGGTAATTCTCGTTGCTCTCTTTAGTAACGCCTAGGTTTTAAAATAGTTTTCCTACACATTCTTTTACTTTTTTTCTCTTGGGAAGAATTTTTTCTCTCTCTTTTTTGATAGATCATTTAATTTATTTTATGAGGATCATGTTATCTAGGAATTTTGTCTCTTTTCATCTCTACGCTTGAGTTCACTTACAGTATATTACGGGTCAATTCTTTGCAGTTTCTTATTCGACGGCGAAAGGTATAATGAATTTATTTTTAGGACTGGATTTTTGCAATTAGCCTAACAGGTGTAAACTTAAAAACCGTCCGTGTTATTAATAAATACCATCATTACTCGAGAGCTAAAATACATGTATAGGGTCCCAGTAGAATATCTCGCTGTGTTCCAACATATCACTGTGTTGCAGATTGGATCAAGTCAGATAACTAAGAAAAACGAACATTGAAAATAAAAAAAAAATCAAAGATAGGGAGCAAGATTAAAAAGAAAATATGCCGGGAAATTTATACGCCGTGGAAAGGGAATGTGAACAGTAAAGTACAAATATTTTGTGCGAACATTTTCTCAGTAAAGCGATTATTTCGCCGCAAGAGTTCATTAATTTTACAAGTGTGCGAGACAGACATCTCATACTGCCTTTTTTTTTACACATAAAACAGTTCTGTTGTTGTTCCTCTCTCTCTCTCTCTCTCTCTCTCTCTCTCTCTCTCTCTCTCTCTCTCTCTCTCTCTCTCTCTTTAAATTTATACATGACGCTCGGTTTTTGGCAGGCTTCACGCACTCTGCTAAACTGCTATTAGTCTCTCTTGGCTGACGGTTTATCCCCGCAGGACAAAAGAATGATGATGATGATGTGGAAGAGGAGGCTTTTGAGCGATGGATTATGTGGATTTCTTCTTTCTTTTCTTTTTTTTATGCAGAAGTCTTCGGCACGGGCGATGAATGCCTTATTTTGATGTACCCCAATCCAATAGGAAAAAAGAACTGGGAAGAATAGAAGGACCACCTAATCCTTTATGAAGCGATTGTTGGATTGGCATTTTGACGATCTTGTTGGAGGTATCAAGTAGTCTATGTCAGATTCACAGTATTTTATTCACCAAAGGCTGCAGTGATGTTAGGATTTTGATGAGTGTTTTGGCGTACTTAGCCTCTGTCTCCCTCTTCCCCGCCCCCTTGCTCTCTGTCTCTCATTTCTAGGTAGAGCTCTATGGCTTTGCCAAATTTCTACGCTTTCCTCAACGAGAGGAGTTGGTTCTTACTGCTCTTTTGGTCTCAGGCGTTAATCAACTGCACGGGACTTTTGGCTTAAAGCAATGGCTTCTAGCCTCCTCTGGCCGAGACCCACAGTCCTCTATAAATCTTTCCTGCCCTAGACTTGAAATGATCACTGTAGAAAACTTGTATGTTTTCAACTGTACAATATCGGTTCCTGGTCGTGAATGCAACCGGTCACCGTTCCACAATAATGTATGTGATCCAAAAAAATATATATAGTTGTTGCCTCAGCTATTTATGCACTGCTTCCGTCTCATCTTACATGGCGGTACATCGACAGCCTCCTCTTTAATCTATCGACGCATTATTATTATTATTATTATTATTATTATTATTATTATTATTATTATTATTATTATTATTATTATAAAACAGTTGTGAAACAAGCCTATAAGGCCATTAACATGGTCTTCACGGCTGGAGAAAAATCATTAAAATGAATAAAGAGGTAACTTCCAGCCACCCCTATGAAAGTGTGGTGCTTAAAATCTGCAGCCGTCCTAACCTGATACCATTCTTGATAGTGAGAAACTGCACGTATCACATGGAGAAGTAACAGATGACTAACCAACTTAATATGTAAATTTTCTTTTCACTAGGGAATTGTGAATCCTCAAGTATAGCTCCCTTACGTATTATCATTGTAACCTAGCGAAGAAGTTTGCAATTTCGTAGTAACCAAAGGGCTAACTTCTGACTCTTTCGCTAAAGTAATATGACCTACAACCTGAAATGGAACTACGGTTTGAAATCGTCCATAGTGAGCTGAAATTCGTCTTTTCTCTTACATCCGAATGACTGGCTTCTGCACAAAAATTATATACTGACATACAAATGCAGTCTGAATTCATTTTACCTTTATGCAGGAATTCAAACGGTAAGACGAGACGCAAGGAGAGAGAGAGAGAGAGAGAGAGAGAGAGAGAGAGAGAGAGAGAGAGAGAGAGAGAGAGAGAGAGAATAATTGTCACAGAGAAGTAACCAAAGAGGTAAATATCGACAGTAGAGAAGAAGAAGAAGAAAAAAAAAGTAAAGCTTAGTTTAACCAGACCACTGAGCTAATTAACAGCTCTGCTAGGGCTGGCCCGAAGGATTAGACTTATTTTACGTGGCTAATGACCAATTGGTTACCTAGCAACGGGACCTACAGCTTATTGTGGAATCCGAACCACATTATAGCGAGAAATGAATTTCTATCACCAGAAATAAATTCCCCCAATTCTTCATTGGCCGGTCGGAGACTCGAACTCGGCCCTAGTATAGTGCTAGTCGAGAACTCTACCGGTTCTTCCAACGAAGAACTAGAAGAAGAAGAAGGAAGAGGAGAGAGAGAGAGAGAGAGAGAGAGAGAGAGAATAGGGGGAGAAGAATAGTTGTCAGCGTGGAGTAAACGAAGAGGTAAATAGCGAAAGTAGTGGAGAGAGAGATAGGCAGTAGAGAAATCAGGGAGAGTGTGTTGTCAACAAGGAATGATCGAAGAGGTGCATCGACAGTAGTGGAGGAAAGAGAGAGAGAGAGAGAGAGAGAGCAATGGAGAAAATAGAGTGAGTTGTCAGGTAGGAATAATCGAAGAGGTAAATATCGAAAGTAGTGCAGAAAAGAGAGAGAGAGCAGTGGAGAAAATAGGGAGAGAGAGTTGTCAGCGAGTAATAATGTAAGAGATAAATATCGACAGTAGTGCAGAAAAGAGAGAGGGAGTGAAAGAGAGCGAGAGAGAGAGCAGTGGAGAAAATAGGTAGAGTTATCAGCGAGGAATAATGGAAGAGGTGAATATCGAAAGTATTGCAGAAAAGGGAGAGGGAGAGAGAGAGAGCATGGAGAAAATAGGGAGAGAGAGTCGTCAGCGAGGAATAATCGAAGAGGTAAATGTCAACAGTAGCGGAGAGAGAGAGAGCAGTGGAGAAAATAGGACGAGTGAGAGTAGTTTTCAACGAGGAATAATCGAAGAGGTAAATATCGATAAGTTGTGGAGAAGAGAGAGAGAGAGAGAGAGAGAGAGAGATAGTAGAGAAAATAGAGTATGGGGAGGGGGGGGGGGGAATGGCCAGGAATCATGGCTGACTAACCTGGTCATGCGGCCAATTGGACAGTTTGGACGGCAGAATACAGAAGTGTGTGTAGCTAATTGGAAAGAAATGTATTGGATGTTGGTAGGGTTAGAGAAGAAAGATAGGAGTAGTGGAACCGGTGAATCGAGGAAGGCAGCAGGATCTCTGCAAAAGGTTTGGAGGTGTTTGTGAATGCTGAAGTAAAAAGTATTTAGGGAATGAAGGATAAAGTCTCCTTTAGGTAAGTGAAGCATGTATATTGAATGCTAACGGAAGGAAAAAGGGATAAGATTTTAAAATGAACTATGAATTGTTTGTATATATATATATATATATATATATATATATATATATATATATATATATATATATATATATATATATATATATATATATATATATATATATATATATATATATATATATATATATATATATATATATATATATATATATATATATATATATATATATATATATATATATATATATAGATTCACATACACAAGTATGTGTGTGTGTGTGTGATTTTTCCCCTTGCAAATAAGGCCCGTAGTTCAAATGCCTATTCTACACTACCTTTCTCGGCCTTTCCTCCTTCCATGTCTCAAGGTTGATTGCACTAAGGAGTGCGGTTGTTAACCCTGTGACTTCCTGAAACCTGTTTGATACTGGTACAAGTTCATATGAGGGTTGACTGATGGTCGGTACTCCTGGGTCGAACTGTGGCCCAGCAAATGTGAACCCAGTTTTATACACTGAGCTATGGTGTGCCGCACGCAAATATAATATATATATATATATATATATATTATATATATATATATATATATAATCACATATTTATACACATATTTATATATATTATATAATATATAATCACATTATCCATAGTAATTTAACATATGAATATACAATTACAACCAGATTAACTTTAAAGTTAATGGCGGTGTGAGGTAGTTGGAAGGGCATTTTTTTTAACCATTTTTGAAAGATTAAAATAACAGTAGTAGTAGTAGCATCTCCTTGAAACCTGTCGCTGGGCCCCGCGCTTGAAAGTAATTATTAGGATGCTGTCGCGTCACATATTCCTAGAACCACACACACACACACACACACACACACACACACACACACACACACACACACACACAAGCGCGTGCGCGCACATATACGTTCTGAAAGGTACTGGTGCTAGTTTTATCTTCTTTGCATGTTTATATGGATTAACTTTGATGGCTTTTACTGTTACCTCGTGTCTGTATGCTCCCCGTTTGTTATGTTCCCACTAGATGGCATTGTTACGACGGTGTTTTAACCTCCCACGTTGCCATCTATGTCGAATTTAATGGGAGGGAAATGCCTGCCTTGTGTCCTGAGGGGCGAACTTGCTCTTTGAGTGTCCAAGGTACAGAAAGCCAACAGTTTGAAATTATATTAGTGGTGCAAATAACGCGGGGAATCCTTACCTATTGCGTCAGTAAAGAGCATGAACGTAAGTTTTTGTAATGAGATTCAGCAGAGGAAGGTTGCACTCTGCATCATCTAGTACCCCAATAGCCATCGGATAAGTGCCTTATATCGAGGGCTTTGTTCGTTGCCTCGCTCGCATGTAAGCCATTCAAGAAGGACTTCTTTCGAATGCCAAGCGATGCAAATGTCGCCAAGGGCTGTTAAAAGAGGAGAGAGAAAAAAAGGGAAGAAAGATTGGACTTAGATAAGGGTAAAAGCCGACCAGATTAATACCAACACGATCTGCAAGTCTGCCGTTGCACATCAAAGAGACTCGTCGGCAACTGGACCTTCATTTAAAGAAAAAAAAAGTAAGAGAGGCCTTTACATATTTCTGGGGTTGTTGAATAAGTATGATTTTTTTTTCAGTGCCGGCTACTGTCTCGTATTCGCTTCTTGCCTTTTATGCATAAGACTCGCCTCCTCTGACAGAACTTATAAATGTTTTAATAGGGATAAATCCCAATTATTTGGTTAATTTTTTTGCATGCCAGGATTCGTAACGGAATTTTCCATTCTTGCTGTGCCTGAAGAACATCACCGATTAGGAAGAGATCTCTCCCGTCAGTTTTGGTTTGTTTGAAGCAGTTGGGTGTCATTTTTCTAATAAGTATTTGATGCTAACTTGCAGATTTTTTGTAAGTTTATTCTGTCGCATTGAAAGATACCCCGCTGTATAACAGTTGTAGAAATGATAGGCGACCTAGATCCTTCCATTTATCAAGCAGACGTTGTGGCTCGAGACGTCCCTTCACCGAAGGCTTTCGGCTCTCCTTCAGCGCACAGGGAATTAGGACGAAGGGTGGGAGTCCTCTGAGTCCTGTCATGTATCATGTTAATGAGGCACGGGAGTGCCTTATTAACATGATACATAACCTTAGCGTTCGAAAATGTTACTCGCCTGAATATGAATCTGCCAGGTTTGAAGTTATTCTGTTTCGACAGATGGTATATTTGAATTTTCATTAGATTAGATTGTTGGGGTAACGCAGAATCAATTTTGACGGATTAAAATTCCTTCCCTGTTGTCCAATACGCCAAAGGAGAGTTCACTTAAATATCCTAAAAGAGAAAGGCATAATCAAGGCTAGTCGAGATCGGCCAAGGATTTGGCTTTTTGGAAATAGCTAATGGGTCTGCCTTATTCTGTTATTTTCTGTAGCATTTGATATTTCATCTTTCCCATCTTGAATTCTAAACTAATTCTCTCCCGTCGCCGCTGGCCTTTTTTTTTTTTTTTTTTTTTTTCCATTTGAGGAGTTTCCGACGGCGTAAGTGATCGTGATGCAGGTAAGACAGGGTTAAGACTTCTCTCCCTCCTCCTCCTCCCCCTCCCTCTCAACCACCCCTCCCTCGATCAGTCATTTTTGAGTCCTTTCTTTTCCACGTCTGTATCCTTTTGTCTCGTTTGCTGTGCAGCCTGCATCGTCTTAATTTTTGTGATTTCTTTTCTCCCTGCTGTATGGACTTTTCGTTTGGGTAGACCAGTCTGATGCCCTCCCAAGAATGTGAATATCGCTCAGTTCATCAGCAGGATGAATCTTTTTTCGTTCTCCTAGAATTCTTTGAAAATCATTATCTTAAATCTCATTCTCTTTCATCCCCGCCATCAGCTCTATTCTTATCAAACTAGTAATTCGTCTCATCCATTTTTTCGCCAGATGTAATCAGTTCATCTTTATAGAGAGTGTCTGCTTGTGAGGCTTGCAGCGGGGGGGCTGCAGGGCAGCGGCGTTCAACCGCTTGTGTATCCAAAACTGAAACCAGCTGCCTGTAGGGCCTGTGTAAAGTCTGTATTTGGTGCAAAAGTGTCTTGGGTTCATGTTACCGAGACTCGAAACCAGATGCATTTTCCCTTACGGGGCTTGGTTTAATTTTGATGGAAATGGTTTGCAGCTTGATCTGCTTCCCTCCAATGTAAAGAGAAGTTTTATTTCTGTTATGTTTCCACTTATTGTACGATTTCTTTGCTAGAAAGTGTTTTAAGAGATTGGTCAATGACTGAGCCTGATCCTGAACACCGACCCCATTCGCCGTTTGAGGCCTTGAGTTACACTTAGTGTCTGGATGCTCCTTTGTTTATCTCCTTTTCTTTTTCTATTCTTCTCGTCATCAATTTTTGTTCAAGGTGGTAGATACGTATCTCCAGATACGTGGAGACGGTGCATGCATTTTTTTTTCAGATTGATTTTTTCCCTATTCTGTATTTTCTTTTCTTAAGTTACTCCTCATTTCAGAGCTTAAGCTTAGTCACAGTATACACTGGTTGGTCCTTACCTTTGGACTTTCGAAGAACTTGAACTTTCGAACTGTATTCTGTTGTCTTTAACCCGTTGGTTGTAATGAAATGTGAAAAATCACGTAATAATAATAATAATAATAATAATAATAATAATAATAATAATAATAATAATAATAATAATAATAATAATAATTTGGCAGCAGACCCACTTTTAAACAGGTTTTATTGAATATTATTACTGGTTCAGCTGCATTTATACACGGGCTTCAGCGGGGGGTCATGGACAGCGAATTTTGATTGGTTGCAGTCGGCGAGCTTCAAGCCACATTCAATAATAATAATTATAATAAATGCAAAACATTACCAGGCATGAAATTTATTTGAATTAAATACATTCGAAGGAGCTAATGAGACTAAAAAGCTTAGTGATAGAAGACAAATGGGAATTCATCTGCTGCTACTTCTACTACTGCCATTGCTGCTCTTCTTATTACTTTTGATATACATAGAAGTGTTGAAGTGTAATAAAACAATTGTTGTAGTGTATTTGAAAGAAGTGTTGAAGTGCAATAAAAGAATTGGTGTAGTGTAGTTGAAAGAAGTGTTGAAGAGTAGCGAACCCAAAAACGTTAGAGATATTATTTAACGTGATCACGAACTTTTGCCGTATCATTGTCTTTATTTTCCCATCCCATTTTTCTAAGAAGTCGTATAATTTTGTGTTGGTAGCAATTAGGTTGCCGGTAGAAAGTCATTTATGGAATTAAGGCAAAAAAAGTCGCCCTTATTAGCGTGGTGTAATATATTATTAGATTGGCATGTATTTGTACCAGATTTAAATGCCGGTATGCCAGATTTCAATACCGTTGTACCATTACTACACTTTTGACCTTTTACTGTATATCTAGGCCCAGTATTCGTGTTTTTTTTTTTTTTTTTTTTTGTAACTCTCAGCAGGTAGATTGTTTGTTTCTTTTTACATACTGGAAGGTCAGCAGTGTCGTTGAATTGAAACTGGTTGTAAAGTCGAGGTTCTAGTATTTCATGAAGTAAGAGAAAACTGCAGAGGCTTTTAGATCTTTGTTGCACATTTTAAATTTGCTTTATAACCCTGTGTCATTCTTCGGTCTCTCCTGCATGACGTAAATGTTGTTTGTTCCGTTGACTTTTTCGCTTGAAATATCAAATGTATTGATACATTTTTTGTTAAAATGATCTGTCATGTGGGCGTTTCTATCATACGTTACGTTCGAAGATTTTCGCCATTTTTTTCATATTTTATTGTTAAATTTATTTTGACTTTGTTTTCTGTAAAAGAAAACTGTCGTGCTGGCTTTGTCTGTCCGTCCGCACTTTTTCTGTCCGCCTTCAGATCTTAAAAACTACTAAGGCTAGAGGGCTGCAAATCGGTATATTGATCATCCACCCTCCAATCATCAAACATACCAAATTGCAGCCCTCTAGCCTCAGTAGTTTTTATTTTATTCAAGGTTAAATTTAGCCACAATCGAGCGTCTGGCAACGATATAGGACAGGCCTCCACCGGGCCGTGGTTAACGTTTCATAGGCTGCGGCTCATACAACATTATACCGAGACCACCGAAAGATAGGCCTGTTTTCAGAGGCCTTGATTATATGCTGTACAGAAAACTCGATGCGCTGAAGAAACTTCGGCGCATTTTTTACTTGTTTTTATCGCTTTTAATTGTGACATTTAATAAGATGGTAACTTGCACTTGAAATGATTCGTCCATACACGTGACACAAGTTTTTTTTTAAAGATTATTAACCTAGGTATACTGAACTTTTTCTAAGTGTTGACAGAACGGATTTGCTCCTAGATTCCTTTTCGTACTTTTTGTTAATGAGTAGTCAAGATACTGGGAATTTTATCAACTTGCACTTAATGACACTTGTTTGACATCGAGGGGTAAACGGTTCGTGAGCCTGGAGCCGGGTCAACATTAATTATTATTATTATTATTATTAGTTGTAGTAGGTTAGCAGTGGATGTAGAGGAGGAAATAAAATGCACTGAAATTACGTATTCTGAAAGATAAGATAAAAGTACATCACTGCAAGGTTTCTAGGTAGCTTTTTTTTATTGTCATATAGGCACTTGAAGTCGATCTCATGTTTTTGTGAAATATCTTGCATTATTATTATTATTATTATTATTATTATTATTATTATTATTATTATTATTATTATTATTAATTTTAAAACTATTAGTATTCAAAACGTCCTTGTACCATGTAGCCTAACAGAAGTTCCTTCGGAGTAGAATACCTATGTTTGAAAAAAAATATGCATATAATGTATTATTATATATACTGTAATATATATATATATATATATATATATATATATATATATATATATATATATATATATATATATATATATATATAATTATAATTATATATAATATAATTATATTATATAATTATATATTTATATATAGGTGTGTATGTATATATTTATATATATGTATGTATGTATGTAATGAAAAGACAAGCGTACCAGCAAACTGGAAGCTATATAAAATAACGGTACCAGGCAGAGACAGAGTGGCTGTGGACATAACGCATCAGAGTAGTATTACAGCCTCCCTTAAACCGAACGAGCAGCAGCATCAGTAACCCTGGCAGGAAGATTGTTCTACGGTTTCACCGTACAGGAAAGGATAGACACCTGGTGCAGGCAGAGAGGCATCGTTGCCTTTCTGCAGAATGTGGATGACAGAGCTCTGCTAAGCGAGCAGCACCCACGAATTCGTGGCGGAAGTTGGGGTGGGGGCTATGAATTCTGTTAAAATAAAAGCCCGTGGAACATACACGCGCTCAC
>JANJGK010000023.1:19541053-19548553 GCA_039081455.1 Macrobrachium rosenbergii
ATTGAAAACAGTTTCAAGATAAAATGAAATCTTCATTTTGCTTCTAAGGCCTTGTTATACCAAAGGAAATTGAAGTATATTCTGATAGTTTGCTAATGGAAGGTGACTATATGGTGGTAGTGGGCCGGGTCATGGGGTAGGGGGGAGGTATAGCAGCTACCCTTTGGAGGGGCTGAGATAAAAGGCGAGGCGGATTGAGAATCAAAGGTGAGACTCCCAACGCCACCCCTCCCCCCCATCCCTCCCGCCCCACCTCCTCACACCATTCCCCACCCATAATCCAACCTTCCAGATAACATCACAACATAGTCAAGGAGGGAATCCTATTCCTCTAATGTTTGTAATGAAGTTTCTTCCGAAGGGTTTTCGTAGAGAGGCATGCCTCAAGTCGTCCTCCACTCCTTTGGTCCTTTCTGGCCGTCCTGAGTTTGTGTGTGTGTGTGTGTGTGTGTGTTTGTGTCTGTGTGCATGCATGCGCTTGCGTGCGTTAAAATTTCGAACGCGCATACTATCCTCATCTGGTCTGAATTTGATAGCAAATTGTAAAGTTTAAATGAGATTATTTTCTATAGTGTGTTTGTATTTCCGAACACTGAATACTCTGCTCGCGAGAGTAAGGTATTACAACCATTACATATCGGAAATGCATGTATTGAAGGTTATTTTACCAATAGATGTTGTAAGGAAGGTCCCTCTGGACTTCCCATAGATATAGGAAAGAAGCGTCAGTATCTGCAAGAGAAAAAGAAATTGCGGAAATACTCCTGCCATTGCCGAAAGGCACCAACGAGAATCAAAGTAATTGAATATGTATGCAATTAATAGCGTTAAACTTCGAATAAGAGGATAATTAAAAGCTGAAAAGTAAGCAAGAACTGCAAAATGCGCTTTGAAGCGCACTCAAGATAAGATGCTCTTGGCAATGGCAGAACCCTATTATATTTTGATTATTAGTGTTCAGAATGAAGCGACCATTCATTTACAACAAACTCCAGTCGCTATTAACTTGCAAAACAAGCCTTCCAAAGAATAAAAGCTAATTGAGGAAGAGAACAGAGAGGCGCTAATGGAAAATCTCTAGTACTGGGCAGCGGGCCACCTTAACAAATTGCGAATGCCAGTGCTCTTTAAAACGAGTAGCATGCACTTGCTTTGGAGATGGCCGCTAAGAGCTGATTTTTAAGACAGTCTTTGAGCGATGGTTTAAATCACGATTACTGTCTGTGGGAGAATGGAAATCACCAATTCGAGCATTATTGTTTGAACGATAACCAACCCTAGTGGCTGCTGATGTGCGTAGATCACCATATCAGTAACATTAGCGCAAATGATTTTATGTAGTGTCAAGATGATCTAAATTGGGCTGTGTTATGTAGCCTAACCTTGGTAATGTAATCTTGGGAATCTTGGCGTGGTGTGCAGTGCAAGGTTGGCTTACTGAAATGCTAATTTTGCTAGAATTTAACCTCTCATATTGATAGGTTCCAGAATTTTGTCTATGTAACAACTTTGAATAACACAGTGCCCACAAACAGGCGAGAGACGCTGCCTGTTAACCAGTTGGGCATAACTGAAAAGTGGGCATTTTGAGCCTTTATAATTTCTGTACGACGTTACTGAATACTACTTGCTTACATTTTTTGAAAGGTATCATTTAAAGCAATATTAGCAATAGCGCTTGTTACGGTTGTTCCAAGTGACAAATGTGGCTTTTTTATTTCACAAACAGGAGATAAGTTGGGTCTGCAGTGGATTAATTTATGCACAGTCCACGAAGATTAGCCTTGCTTTTGTATATATTTTTGTTCCCGCTTCTTATCTTGACGGGACATAAGGAAGAATGGAAGATAGGGTTACTCCGAAGGGGGGTAGTGCCGTCAGTGCACCTCATGCGGTGCGCTGTAGGCACTGCTTAATGTTCTTTGCAGCGTCCCTAAGGCCCCTAGCTGCAACCCCTTTCATTTCTTGGCTGTACCTCCGATCATAATCTCTCTCTTTCATCTTTCTTTCCACCCTCTCCCTTCAGTTGTTTCAAAGTGCAACTGCGAAGTTTTCTTCCTGTTCCACCTTTCAACCCTTTCTACTCTCAGTTTCCGTTTCAGCGCTGATTGACCTCATAGCTCCCAGCGCTTTGCCTTTGTCCTAAATTCTATCTTCCATTCCATTCCAAGAGAGGGTTAAAGGGAAAAGATAAAGATTTGGCACAGTGATATTGCTTGTTTTCGTATATGTCGGGTTTGATAAGTGTGTTGTGTAAGAAATGAATGCCTTGCGATAATCTTGGCTAGAAAGATTGAAAATTGAAGGGTGCGGAATGAGCCGGGGTAATTATTGGTCTAATGGTATATAAGATATAAAGAAACTTGTGGCAATCTTTATTGCTCTGCACTTCAAAGAACCGCTTTATCGGCTTTGGGGTCAGTGCATTCGGCATTTAGTTGGAGATGGCTTATTGGGAGCCATTTTTTTTTAAGTGAATAACCTCAACACTAATTATCTCTTATGATTTTATAAACCCGCATTTAACTAAACTACTATTTATTTTTGGGATCTTTTGAGAGCAAAGCCTTCATAGTTATTTTGCTGTCTCTACTAAAACGAAACTATTTTGTTCTATGAGGGGACCTGACTGAAGCAAAACTTCTTACTAATTTATTTTGGGACCCTCTGATACAAAACTAGGCATTGATGTTGGGGACGCTACTGAATAAAGAACGTCTATTTTGGGGATGGGGTACAACAACAAATCTCTTGCTTATATATATTCGGGATCATTCTGAACCGAAGGTTTTTGCTTGTTCTTGCTTTTTTTGAGATCCTTGTGACGAAACACAATATGCGCCCTCTTCATTTAGGGAACCTTCCTAAAAAAAAAAAAACTTAATTTGCGGACCTTACTCAGACCTGGTTGCGGGCTGATTTTAGTTTAACGTTTATTGATATATTATTATAACAGAGTTACATATAAAAAAAACTCCGTTAAAAAACAATCAATATTTAAGTAAAAAATCGACTGGGGTGGCTTGGAGTTATATTTTAGGAATCCATTCAAATCATTATTTCTTTCTTGCTCCCAAGATCCTTCTGATATCAGTCTTTCAGTTCAATTTGGGGATGTTACTGCAGTATATTTTGCTGGGGCGTGGGGAGGGGGTTACATTGTCCGAAAGATTTCTTAATTTTGGAGGGTCCTACTAAAAACAAAGCTTCCTGGCTGTTTTGGGATCCTTGCTGAAAATTTTGATAGCTGCACGTATTTTATGTACTCTTTCAAGACCTAAATGATATTTTGCATAACCTTTTATGGTGTTCTTTAGTATCTGTGTAGTTTTAATATAAAATTTCATTTATCAGCCTTTCTTTTCCTGCGTCACATTTCAAAAAAGAATTTGGATGATCCTTGATTTGAATGGGCTTTTTTTCGACCAAAATCCGCTTTGTGTATCATGGTTCTACAAGCCCTTTTTCTTTTTTTTATCTTTTATTATAAAAACATTATCCGTATATACAATATACAATATCATATAGTATAATCAGTCAACAGTACTAACAACTAATACAAAGTTAGTAAGTCATTTGGTAAATTTTGTGATCATATGTATACATAAAGGAATTTTAATGACATTTAAGTACAACAATTATGTACAAATCATCTAAACAAATGCTAAACCAAGGTACACAAAAAGAAGCAATATATACACTAAACTCATTCACATCGTAACTGTTGTTACGCTGTTGCCAGGCAATACAAAAATAGAACTAGTTCAATCAAGGATGGAGGAAAACATTTCCATCTTCTCAACCAGTCACATACCTAATTATACTGATACACATTTCACTGTACAGACCATTCGAAATAAGACTTTACATCAACAGTGATAAGAGTTTCTAGTTCTTTCATGAGGCCGTTCCGTTTTGTTGCTGCCTCCTCGTTCTGCAAATTTCTCCATGATTACAGCTGTCAATTTTTTTCTTTTTGTTTACATTAACATAAAAATTCTCTTTCGTATATTTTGTCATTATTGCCCCACGTGGGAGTTTTTTTCAGAGGGTAGTTAAATGAGTGGAGTACGTAAAACCAACTGTAGTCATTTTGTCCATTAGTTATTTTTAAACGGACTAAAAGTCGAGATAATAATAATGATTATTATTATTATTATTATTATTATTATTATTATTATTAGTAGTAGTAGTAGTAGTAGTAGTAGTAGTAGTAGTAGTAGTAGTAGTAGTAGTAGTAATGAGTGCTTGATGAAATGCAGACCTATTAACATTATTTCTGTGTCGTAGAACTTCTATAGCCACCATTGCCAGTATGTTCTGTCGATGACATCTAACCCGCAAGCATTTCAGGAAGCGAAGAGGAGCCTCGAGATTTGAGCAGGTCGTATTTCAGCTTGCGAGACGCCACGAACTACAACCCACAACAGTAGCAGCGTCTGTAGCTCTAGCTCTTACTGCTGCTGTTGCTGCTGCTGCTGCTGCTGCTACGACCGAGCTCTTTAACCTAATATGGTCTAGAGTGAGCACGGTATCTGAACAACGCTCTCTTATGAGAAACCTTGCTTCCACGCCACTTAGCCACTCGTAGACTTGTTTTTTTTCTTTTCTCTCTTTTTTTTTGTTGGGTTACGATTTTTGAAGTGTCATTATTATTCATTAGGTTTGTATATTTTGCGTACATTATACTTTCAGTTTGTGTTTCTGCTGTGTTGGAGTTTTCGTTTTGGGCAACGGTGTACCATGCTATAAAGGTAGCATTTTAGTGGGTTGCTCTTTTAAGTTAATCCTTTAGCGAGGAAATGATGAACATTTTGTAAAGCGGTAGCTAGTATAATATATATTCTCTCTCTCTCTCTCTCTCTCTCTCTCTCTCTCTCTCGGAAATGTGATAACAGGCATCTCTCTCTCTCTCTCTCTCTCTCTCTCCTCTCTCTCTCTCTCTCTCTCTCTCTCTCTCTCTCTCTTGGAAATGTGGTAGCAACTAGCAAGTATCTCTCTCTCTCTCTCTCTCTCCTCTCCTCTCTCTCTCTCTCCTCTCTCTCTCTCTCTCTCTCTCTCTCTCAAGTGCGTGCTAAGAAACCGGCCTGTAGCTAGCTACAACTATCGCTGATAGCATTAAATATATTACTATCGTTGCTTATGGGGCATACCACTTGACCTGAACCTCGCGTGTGTCTGAAAGTTGGCAGGTCATTTTGAGTGACGTCTGGGGAGAGCTGCTTTATTTGAATTTTAGGATCCCACTAAAATTCTAATCTCTCGGGGTAACACGTAAAGCGTTTTAGTGGTCGACTGGATGTCTCCTTCTCTGCTTGATGAGCCGTCGTGCGCGGTGAAGGGGCTGGAGAGCTTGCCAGTGCTTGTGGAGACAGAAAGAGAGAGAGAGAGAGAGAGAGAGAGAGAGAGAGAGAGAGAGAGAGAGAGAGAGAGAGAGAGAGAGAATATACTTGATACCACATTTCTAAGAGAGAGAGAGAGAGAGAAATATATTGCTACCACATTTCTAAAAGAGAGAGAGAGAGAGAGAGAGAGAGAGAGAGGAGAGAGAGAAATATACTTGCTACCCACATTTCTACAAGAGAGAGAGAGAGAGAGAGAGAAAGAGAGAGAGAGAGAGAGAGAGAGAGAGAGAGAGAGAGAAAATATACTTGCTACCACATTTCTACAAGAGAGATAGACAGAGACAGAGAGAAATATACTTGCTACCACGTTTCTAAAAGAGAGAGAGAGACAGAGGGGGAGAGAAATATACTTGCTAACACGTTTCTAAAAGAGAGAGAGGACAGAGAGAGAGAGAGGGAGAGAGAAATACTTGCTGTCACATTTCCAAGAGAGAGAGAGAGAGAGAGACTTATAATAATTTTCTAGACTTGCAGACAAACTTAAGGTTCGTTTGCTGTTTTATGAATAATAAAATAATGATAATGATTACAAGGGTATCCTAGCGATGAGTGTTAATTAAATGAAGTGATGAAGTGCAGACATAAGTGAGTTTTGGATTTTATGTACATAGATTACAAAGGGTTTGTGGGATTATAACCAATGTAGTGGGGTTTCCGGGGTTGTGGTAAGGATTGTGGAGATGATAACGTTGGGGTTGATTGCAATAGTTTGAGAGCGTGGGTGTGGGCACGTACGTCGCTGTTGCTGCTTGTGCTTCTTTGTTGTTTTTCATGAGATAACTTAGCCCCTACCCCCACCCGTCTCTCTCTCTCTCTCTCTCTCTCTCTTTGGATGTTGTCGTGAGTGTGATATGACGTTTAGATTAACAAATGATTTCGTATTTTTATTTATTACTCTTTTTATCATTGCTATTTTCCGCATCGTTTTCTGTTTGGGAAGCAAATGTCTTCGACGAAAGGAATAATGAAAAAAATTTACGTATGGTCTCAATCCCACTTCACGAGAACCGAATTCCCAGTATTTTAGTGCGAGAGCGCTAACCAACGTTACTGGCATTCCAATATGTGGTCAACGTGAAACGCGTAATGATTTTTTTTATATCAGAGAAGGTAATGAGGATTTTACTACGAAATAAGCCGAAAAGCTGAGAAATTTCTTTCCTGTATTTCTCTCTCGTTTGAAAGAGCATGGTCCCGCAAGTATTTTTTTTAAATTTTTTTTTAAGAAATAATTTTTCTTAGCCAAAGGACCGGACACCACACCAGACACTCTTGATAGAGGATATATGTGCGAAGCTATAGGTTTATTTAAGGTACCGAATAGGCTAAATACGAAGTTATTTGGAAAAAACTTGATATTTTATATTTAATTAACGTAACTTTTATTTTCAATGTAACCATCAGTATCAAGTTAGGGGAAAAACGGTGTTCTAGCGAGATTAGATGATAACAGTTATTAATGTGTTATCTGATAGTATTGTACCGATAAATAATGTGTTAATGGGGATTGGTTCTACGGCAGTAAACGGAAATTTCATGGAAATGAAATTAAATCAGATAATTCATCTTTTTCCTAAGTTTGAATTCTGACGTCATGGTGATCTCATTAGCAATATTCATGCATTGTATTGGATAGTTCAGTTAAATTAGTTAAAAATTTGATTAAATTGAATTAAAAATTCAAGTGAAAACTTGAGAAAAATTCGTCAACGAGAGGTTGCACAGATAGCGATGGTTTAACCGTTAAATTCCTTTTCATTTTATTTTTGCATTACTCATCTCCCTACCCTATGATATAAGAAATTTCAGTAGGATCATTATCACATCCTGTGTGCTTCCAGCTTTCAAGAGAACAATCTCATTTTCATGTCTGGATTTTTGCATCATCATGCAACCCTTATATCAGCATGAACGAGGAACTTCAATAGTATGAAACCTATTTCTGTCATTTGTTGAGAAGGTCTGCATGAAGGTATCAAAGTAAGAAATGGCAAATATTTTTTTCTCTTTCGTTTCATCCGTCCATCAGTCTGCCTGACTGACAGAGACAGAGAGAGAGAGAGAGAGAGAGAGAGAGAGAGAGAGCTTCTCTTTG
>JANJGK010000023.1:19552785-19607785 GCA_039081455.1 Macrobrachium rosenbergii
GATTGACCAAAGTGGTGTGCTGTGTACCCTGATTTGGGAACCTTGAGTACGCTGTTGTAAATCTTCGATTAATAATGGAAAAATGTCTAATTCAGTATTTTCATAAATTAATTTTTTCCTGTCTGCTGTTTTTATCGTATATAATTCTTCTTTAGACTCAGTTTTGTTCAAAATTTGCAATCACTTAATGATGATTAATCAGAGAAAGAAGGGAGGTGTATGCTCATTATCGGTTAAATTTATATAGCTGTTTACTTATAAGTCAATTATCGTAACAAATTCATAGCTCTGTTTAAGTATGTGTGTGGTTGATTAAATTCATACAGTTCTATTTACTTTTTGTAAATGGAACGTTTAATGCTTAATGAAAAAGAAATCACTTAAAGGAATTGTCTTGTGAAATACTTATCGTTAAGATCTGAAACATCAGCTTTATATCCATTTTGAAATAGCAAGAAGCAATTCTGTATCTAAAAATCATAATAAATTTTAACAAATGCTTACGGACAAAGCCTCATCAGGAAGAAAGAAATTTAGATGCTTGCGAAGTGGTTCAGAAAAACATAATATCAATTAAACTCTAATTTTTGGCAAGATTAATTTAACAATAAATAGGATTAGAAGAAGACTGGAAATCATCATCTCTTTATTTGCAACAACGTTTCAAGAATCTGTTCCCGCCATAAGGGCTACATACGATACAATAAAATTAGGAATTTGTGCTATCTTAAGAATGTGTCAGAGCTAATATATTTCTTACATGACTCAAAAGTGTGCTCTTAATAGCTAAAAACAAAACAATCATATACGAACAAGAACGAATGCGTTTGCCGTAATGCTGTAGGAGAATAAGTTGTAAAAAAATATATGCGAACTTACGAGACACAGAGATCCCTTACAATTACACAGGAGTAGTTTTACAACTTTTTCGCATAATACCGTTAATTCCATTGAAGCTCGCAATTAGAGGTGTGTTTTGAGAAGGGCTTTGGTAAATAGCGGTTGATTTCAACGAAACTCATATTTAGAGATGAATGTTGGAACAGATTTTGTCAAATCGCGGTGGTTAATTTCAGTAGAATTGCTTTCGAGATGAATGTGTTTCATGGAACTTGTATTTAAGAAATGAATGTTGTGACAGATTTTAGCAAAACGCAATTAATTTCAATGAAATTTGCAGTAATAAATGAGTGCTGAGACAAGTTTTGACAAAGCCTAGTTAATGTCAGTGGAACTCGCATTTCGAGATGCATGCTGCGGAGTGGTTAATTTCAGTGAAATTTTCAATGAAGAGGTGAATGTTGAGAGTTTTTGGTAAATTACGGGTAATTTCAAGAAACTTGCATTTCTAGATGTACGTTGTGAATCGATTAGTTTCAATGTAATTCATGTTCAAGAAAGGAATTTTTAGACAGGTTTTAGTAACGCGCGGTTACACATTCAGAGATGAGTATTGGTTGTGAATAGTTTTAGCTCGTATAGTAATGCTTTCGTTTCTGTAAAAGGGGGGTCAAGGAGATTTTCCGATTTGGCTGCTGGTGTCCGTCGGATTTTTTTTTTTTTTTTTTTTTGCTGGTATATACTAGATTAAGCTTGTTTATTATGATAACCTTTCGACTTCTCATCCTGTCTCCTTATACCGCGAGGCGCCAGTGGCCAGCATGTAATGGTAGAGAGCTCTGTGGGTCTCATTATATATTTGGTTGTGAACCGATTTTTTTTTTTCTTAAGATTTTTACCGTTATTGCAATAGGAGATTTTATTCTTTGTTGCTTGGCCATTTCGTTTTTCCTATCCTAAGACTTTTTTTTTTCTCTCTCTCTCTCTTTTGATACGTGTCTTCAAAACTTGTTATCATGGTGTCTAGCCTTGTGGTGACATCACCCACAGATTTGATGAATCGATAATTTTGCCGTTTTTGTACTTTTCGTCACACTTTTGGACCCCGTTGTTGTGATGATGTGACGTAGGGGAAGGGGGAGATATGGGTCGGGGTGTGCCGCCCAGATAAGCTTCTCCGTCAATAAGATAAGGTTTAATGGGGACCCACTTCGTGAACGAATTGGAGGATCTCTGAAATTTCGAGGAGAGACTGGTCTTAAAGGCACGCTCGCGGCCTTTAGTCGCACACACACACACACACACGCACACACACGCACACAGTCTTGTCCATCCACCCACCCACCCACCCGCTCAGCATCCCCATCTCTCCTAATCCTCATCCCCCTGTTCCCTTTACCCTCCCGTTGGTAGCAGACGAAGGCTTGATGCTTCTGAAAGAAGCTCTTTGTGGACTGCTGCTGTGCAGGGCGCCATTCTACGCCTCCTTCCTCTTGCAGGCCACCTCCCCATCCCCCTCCCTCCCCTTCACCCGTCTCTCCTTCTCGTACACTTAAACAGCAATGTTGGATATTTGCTTATCTGAACCGTGTTGCTTATAATATCGTCTTCAGTGCTCTTCATTACCTTTCCCTGTCAGTCGTCGTTTTCTCTAGATATGCAGCCCCTTCCAGCTGATGTTCAAGGGCCGCAGAGCAAGGGTTTCGTGAAACAGAAGCAGGTGTAGTATAACTGATGGAAAGTTATGTTCGGAAAAGGTTGTCTTGTTTATTTTCATAATATTGCGTGAGATAGCTTGTGCTTAAGAAATTCCAGGAACAGCCAGGACCCCAAGGCAACATTTATTTTTTTTTAATATTCATGTTGTGTATGTTTGTGTGTATGAGAGAGAGAGAGAGAGAGAGAGAGAGAGAGAGAGAGAGAGAGAGAGAGAGAGAGAGTTAATTATATCTATTTATGCCTGGAAGTTAAATGCATTAGACTGACCTTGAAATTTTATTACTACGTAAATGAAATAGGCAAGCCATTGGTCATGAAATGAGAATTGACTCTACTTGGAAGGGTTCGTAAGGTCGAGAGTTGCTTACCTCTCTGGTCACAAATAGCGAAACCATAAGGTTGTGTCGTCGATAGAAGTCTTCACAAGCCCCCTGAGATGATCCTGTCACGATTCTTGGGTCGTGTTTGACACGTTCTAAGGATTATTCCTCAATGAGAGAGAGAGAGAGAGAGAGAGAGAGAGAGAGAGAGAGTTACAGGTTTATGGTGTTGATGATTAATTCCACGCAACGTTTCATTGTATTTTCTTAAGAATTGATTGTTCTGGATCAAATTCGATTCGTCAGATAGTATGAACTTTAAAAAAGTAGATTGAGAAAATCAAAACGCAGTATAAAGCGTTAAACGTCATACGTATATAAATTTACTGTCGAGAAAACTGGAACATCGTTGGAAAGTTGCATCATATTTTTGCTGGTAATGATTTAAGTATCGTCATAAACTGAGAAGTTATATGCATGGTCTTATTTGTCTAGTGGCACCCAGGAGGACAAAGCTGGTGTATATTTTTGTAAGGGAGGCATAAGTATTGCCTTTTTACGCATATTATTTATGAAAGGGTGGCATATTTAATACTTAAATACATTTCTGTATTGAAGGTATATTTTCTTTATTATACTTCTGTAAGGCAACCATATCAGTTACTTTCAGTATATTTCTGTTAGGGAGGCTTATCCATAACCATTTGGTAGTGTCTGTAAAATAGGCATATCTACTGCCTGTTTTAAGTGTATTTTTGTGAAGGACATAGATTTTGCCTTAATTTCTTTATGGGAGGCATTTGTACTATATCTACTGCCTCTTGATATAGATGTATCTGTAGTGGGTTTATATGCCCTACCTCTATTTCTTTAAGGGAGGCACATCTGTTGCCTTTAAGTGTATTTTGTAAGGAACTCATTTTTATTGCATTTTAGTATATTTCTGTAAGGGAGGCATATGCATTAACTTATTTTGTTACTGAAAGAGAGGCATATCTATTGCCGTATCATATACTATTTGTATGGGACTCATATCTTTCGCCTTAGTTTCGTATATTTGTTTTTGTGAGGCAAATCTTATGCTAATTAGTGTATGCCTTATGGATGCCTATTACATTTTAAGCATATATCTGTAAGGTAGTCATTTCTATTGCCTCGTGTTATAAGAGGCATAAATATATCTGTCCTATTTCTATTGCCTTTTGTATTCCCGTAAGGCAGGCATATCAATTCCCTTGTAGTATAAATCTGTAAGATAGCCAGTCTATTACATTTTAGTATATTTCTGTAAGATGGTCATGTCTGTTGCATTTTTATCAGATTTTGTAATGGTACTTATCTATTGTCTTTTAGTATGTTTCTATAAGGGAGACATATCGATTACCTTTTAGTATATTTCTTTAAAGGAACCATCTCTAATGTCTTTTAAGATATTTTTGTAATTCAGGCCTATCTATTGACTTTGGTATATTAGCGTACGGTAGGCATATTTTTTTTGCGTTTTGGTAGATTTCATTAATGTAAGAACTAAAGGAGGCAGATATATTGCCACGTGGGATATTTCTGTAAGAGAGACTAATGTCTTGTCTTTCAGTATATTTCTGTAAGGTAGGCATTCCTATCATACTGTTGTATATTTCTGTATGGTAGGCGCATCATTTGCATTTCTTAAATTGGCACTGACGACCTTCAAAATCTGGAGGATTGCTTGCTGTTGCATTATTTTGACCAGGTAGTTTATGTGGGACCGCCGTGAAAATAACAATCAAACAACCATGAAAATCTACCCCAAGTCGTAAACTTTCAATATCCTACCTTTGCCCAAGATACACAAGGCCCATGCTTGCTTCTTTGCCCAGTTGAAAATAGAAATGTTTCCTTATTTTACTTTTTTCGAAACTGTCATTCGTTTTATTTCCTTTTACTGTCACATTCATGTAGATGGGCTATGCTCGTTTAGTTAAGTGTAAATGAAAAAGATATTTCTTTATCCTTCTTGCCCTTATCCTACACTGTCTCTTTTAGGCAAACGAGCCACGGTCAGTATAACGCAGTTGAAAACCTGAAGCAAAAACTTGCGTCCTCACTAAGAAGGGTCAAAGGTAAAGGTGGTAAGGCTATATTGACAGATTCCTGATAAGGAAGTCCGCCGTGGCAATACCGCGTGCCAGGCATGCAAATCGCAAGAAATTGTTTTTCTTGCAAGGTCACTGTGAAGAAAAGAATCTCCTTCGCTTGGGATATTTAACCAAGTGGTTTCATTTACATGTTTTTATTTTCAAATGCGTTATGGAGATTTGAGTATACGTTTGGAGGTGAGATATATGACTTGTATTTTATTATATTATATTATGTATGAACTTATGAAAGTGATTTTCCTTCATATATCAAATATATTTTCTTGGTATTAAATGGACATGACCAGGACGTTGCAAGACAAAATGAAGCAAAAGAAACCTGCAACTACATGAAAAGCTTATGGGATGGAAATGATTGTGGTTAGCGTTTGATCTGCAGGAATGTTTTGAGAAGATTTAAGAGTGCTGTTGCTTTAGAAATGATTTTCTATGCTGACAACATGATAAGTCAGCAGTTGATCTAGGAAGCCAAACTTTAAATAGATGTCTTCAGAATCTAGACACTATTTTCCATTACGGAATGCTTAAAATCTTCCCAGTGATATTTGACAGGCAGAACTAATAACCAGTAAATATTTCTCACCTTAATGTTATCGGCTTCAAGTTCTCAGTTAAGCCGGCGAAGTATTCGAATTAAGGGCATACATATGAGGAAGCCATGCCCAAGTCTTAGGGGCGTCACCTACCAGTGAATAATATCTCGTTGCTTTCTTGTCCTCACTCGAGCTATTTACTCATTCTGGCTGGCAACAAGACTTGACTGACACTCGCTCCCTCCCTCGGCTCTTTGTAATTGGCCTGAATCCTCAGTCGGGTGAATTAACACTGAATTTAAGCACAACATTTCCGTTTGATTTATGTGGCATTTGCAATTTCTTAAATGCGCTGCCATGTGCTTACGTTTACTCTGATAGATCGCTTTGTCACAACATTTCTTTTGCGTAGTATTGTTGAGCTTTTTACTTTTGGGGAACTCAGAAGTTTACTGTACTTTTTTTTATCTCGGTGGGTGGGGAAGTTCTCTCTCTCTCTCTCTCTCTCTCTCTCTCTCTCTCTCTCTCTCTCTCTCTCTCTCTCTCTCTCTCTCGTAACGCCAGATAAATTGAAACTAATCTTCTCTCTCTCTCTCTCTCTCTCTCTCTCCCCTATTGTTAAAGTAATGGTTACCGCTTCAGTCAGCTGCTTAAGGCTTACATAAATGCTTTAATATAGATTAAATCGCCACACCCCCCCCCCGCCATCCCATATGTTTTTCCCTTTCGTTCGTTGGCCGCAGTTCATGTCCTCAGACTTATCGGTTCTTCCTGTCATCTTCTTCTGAAGGTGTGCATGCGTGCTTTGCGGCACGTGCCCTTTGAAGTTGCCGGCCTGATGGGCGTTTCCATGCATGAAACGTCATTGCATTGCGTCAGTCAGTTGAAATGTGGTGGATTAATGATTGGCATACCTGTGGGTCATGTGGTTGGTCATGGGTCGGGGTTTACAGTTGGCTTAATGGCAGAGAAGGGGGGGAGAGATGGAAGGGGAGGGGGCTGGCGGAAGAGATGGGGGGGATCCCCCCTCCATCGGTTATTGACGCAATGAAGGAATCCGAACAATTTTCAGACACAGATACAGACAGACTGACGAGGGAAGTCACCTGTTGGAGTGTTGGTGTTTAATATATGCTTTCTTTATTAGGGAATTTGATTTCTTTATAAGTTTGGGGTGTTAATACTTGAATGAATGATTTAGAGCTCTCTCTCTCTCTCTCTCTCTCTCTCTCTCTCTCTCTCTCTCTCTCTCTCTCTCTCTCTCTCTCTCTCTCCATGTTTCAGGGTGTGCACTTACAGCAGATCAAAGGGAGTGATTTTTTTCGAAAATTGGAGCCCGTTGTGTACTTATTCGTAACTGTTACGTAGTTTTACTAATTTCAGTTCCATTTCTTATTTATTTCTTTATTTGCCGCTACTGACGTGCACTAGGTTGATGCAATACATGTCGTCAAGACTGTTCTGTTCAGCCAGACGTAGTCGTCCAAAAGTTTTTTCTTACTTTAATGCCGCCGTCCTGCCGCTGCTCGCTGGTCAAAGAGGTGAAATGTGGCTCGTGGGCTCTGGAGAAAAACGTCAATAGGTGGCAGTTATTGTTCCTCAGGGCCTTTACTTTTTCCTGTGTTTTTTTTTCCTTTTTTCTCTCTTTATTCTCTTACTTGTTTCCCCGCAACGCTGCGTAGAGATACAGTTCGTTGATATGACATTATAAAAACTACTGTATTCGTTGTTGCCCTATTGTTGGATTCTTGAAGGCATTGAAATTACAATTCAGCGTCACCGATTGCCTTCGGATGGAAGTGTGGCAGGTTTTTGGGGAGGGAGGAAGGCAGCCTATCCTGTCCGGACAGGCAGTTGTTTTATGGGGTGACTGAGAGAGAGAGAGAGAGAGAGAGAGAGAGAGAGAGAGAGAGAGAGAGAGAGAGAGTGGTAGTGTGCAAGTGTTGCTGTTGCTGCCATGCATAGGAATGCAACGAGTGTGCCTTGGTGGGGGTTGCTTATCAGTGTTTTGTATCACGGCTTCATTATAATAAAGAGGGAACATTTTATTTGAATCTTAAAGGACTTGCCACCTCTGCTATCTCTCTCTCTCTCTCTCACTCTCTCTCTCTCTCTCTCTCTCTCTCTCTCTCTCTCTCTCTCTCTCTCTCACGCACAAACACACACACACACACGCACAAACACACACACACACACACACGCATGGATCATAAAGGATACTTGGAATGACAGGAGGACACAATAATCATGTGAAAAAAGAATACAAGAGTTTGGAGTATTTATGAGAATGTTATGATAATAAAAGATTTATCCTCCCATAGCAATCTAGTGCCTCACTGCATACTTAAGCAGGGAAGAGTCAGTGTCGTACCAAAGCCAAAACATTGGTCCTGAAATGTTTTTTCAGGAAATTTATAAATGATTATAAACCTTGGAACATTTGAAATAGGACAAGAGGACCTGTATCCTCAAAATTTACATTCCTATCTCTTCCGAAACCTGCCCACTTGTTTCCAGTCACGAGTCTCACCTTTGGTGGAACTTTGGTAAAATACCTCGCAAAAAGTTTATGTTAGTAACATGTACAAACAAATGGTCCCTGTAGTGGGGTAGTGCCGTCAGTGCACCTCACGGGATGCACTCTAGGCATTACTTAAGGTTCTTTGCAGCGTCCCTTCGACCCCTAGCTGCAACCACTTTCATTCCATTAACTGTACCTCCCCTCTGCTGGCAAAAAGGACAGGGACGTGTCTAAAACCATCTGGAGATGAAAATGTGATATACTTAAGAGGCTCATTTCTCAATTCTGAAAGGAAAACCATTCATATCTTTCTTCCATCTCGCTATCCACCCTCTCTTAACAATTATTTCATAGTGCAACTGCGAGGTTTTATCCTGTTACACCTTTCAGACCTGCCTACTCAAAATTTCCTTTCCAGCGCTGAATGACCTCATAGGTCCCAGTGCTTGCCCTTTGGCCTAAACTCGATATTCAATTCAGTCACAAACAGATGGTCAACAGCAACCTCCTTGGATGGTTAAAATGTGCGAAACATTCTGGAAAGCCCACTAAAGATTAAGAAGACGATATAAATGAAGCGCGGACGAAACTATTTTGAATATAAGTTCTGTCA
This sequence comes from Macrobrachium rosenbergii, assembly GCA_039081455.1. Lineage (NCBI taxonomy): Eukaryota > Metazoa > Arthropoda > Malacostraca > Decapoda > Palaemonidae > Macrobrachium > Macrobrachium rosenbergii. The sequence goes on from JANJGK010000023.1 coordinate 19,561,470, forward strand.
TAATGCTTGTAGTTTATCTCTGAAAATAAAATTGATAGCCAAGACATGAGAGCTCATACTTGCAAGCAAGCGAAGGACGAGGAAGGGTTAGAACATTTAACCTGTAATGTAGTCATCAAAGTATGACGTCACTTGACGTTAAACACGACGGGAAAAGTTTGTTGGTCGACACGTGCCAGTCATGCTGGAAATGCAGACGTTACAGGAAGGGAAGCGGTCTTTTTGTAGGACATTGAATAAGGATCTAATAATAGGTGGTCCAGTCGTCGAGAATTGCCGCTAGATTCTCTCTCTCTCTCTCTCTCTCTCTCTCTCTCTCTCTCTCTCTCTCTCTCTCTCTCTAATAAAAGGTAGTCCAGTCGTCGAGAATTGCTGCTAGATTCTCTCTCTCTCTCTCTCTCTCTCTCTCTCTCTCTCTCTCTCTCTCTCTCTGGGTATTCATTACACTATCTGTGATACAGTAATGCCTCTACACTAATTAATTCATGATAGAATTAAGAATTATGTTTACCATAAACCAGCAGACAAATATTTGAAACCTTCGTCAGCGCCACTCTCTCGTCCCCTTCGTCCCCGTATGATCACTCCCAACATTCATTTTGACCATTTTCACTCATCCGAGATGAGTTGGGGAAGAGGCCCTAAAGGAAGAGGCTACATCAAGATAGCCCGAAGAGGACCTGATTTTGCCTTCCCTTCTCTCCCCCCCCCCATCTTCCTACATCCAGTTCCTACCCCCTTCCTCTCCTTTCTCGTGTCCTTCTCCTCTTCTATTTAAGGAGGGGTTTCCAGAATTCCTGCCCTTAAACCTTCAACTTTTTTTTTTCAACAGTTCTTGTTAACAGCATTAAATTCCTCTGACTTTACGCAGGTGTCCGAAAGATTTTGGCTTTTCAAGCATTTTTTTTTTTTTTGTCTCATTGCACCAAGGAAAATGTGTCAAGGTTATCCTGTCATGGTTGCTTGATTGCTTAAAGTTTTTTTCTTTCGTTAACATTCACTACTTCTCCTCATTTCTTACTTTCCAGCTTTGTCTGTTTTGATAATCCTATTCCATAACTGTATGTCAGCCCTGTTACCTTCCATGTTTTACCCATTGTGTGATTCGCATCTACTGTCACCCTATCATGATCCATGACATATATTCCCAAATATCTTTATGAATCAGCTGCTTCTGTTTTTTCACTATCCTTTTAAACGCTCATTGCTTTATATTCATGGGTTCTTATTATCATCATAACCTTAGTCGGGTTCAGGTTAAATTTCAGATCTCTAATGTTTCACAAACTCCACTTTTTCACCAGTTTCTGCAGATTTTTTTTTATTTATATATTATTTGCAAATGCGGCTATTCCACAATCTTGTTTACGACCTGTTATCTTATCCCATAACGTCACACTTTCTACTTGTGTCTTTTCTCCTAACTTCTCTCTCACTACTTCATTTTAAACAGCCTTGGCAACATAGCACACCCTTTTCCTAGACCCATTAGAATACCAGACCAGGCAGTCACGTGCCTTAATATTCAATTCAAGGTTATGTCATCGGGAGAACTTATTCCTTTCAACAAGTTTAATTGTGTATGCAATTGTATCACTTCTGTCATAAGATTTCTCGAGATCTGTTCTTGCTGCTACAGTTTTCTCTTGAATCTTCCTTGTCTGAGCCTACTATGTTCTCTGATCAACCTTTCTGTAAACTTAATTTCTTGATGAGATCATACCAGTGCACTTTTCCAAGGCATACATAATATTTGCCATGTCCATGTAATTTTTCTGTAAACAATATTAAATTTCGTTTTAGATAAATGAACAATTATTCCTCTCCCCTATTTCAGTGGAGCCTTTTTCTCATCCTGACATGCCATATACACTGCCGTCAGCTAGCTTACTGACTCCTGCTTTCACCCCACACAGCATGGCGCCTAAAATCTCATAAATTCCGTACACCTATTCAACCTCTTAATTGCCCTCCTTACATCCTTTTCAGTCACTAACAAGATTACTCAGATTTTACACTTGACTCAGATACTCTCATGTCATTTAGCAGATTCTCTCTCTCTCTCTCTCTCTCTCTCTCTCTCTCTCTCTCTCTCTCTCATACACGCACACACACACACACACACTAACAACAACAATAAATTTAAGAATTTCATTCCGTTGCCATTTTTTATTCCAGTATCTATGTGCTCGTTAACCATGCCCTTCTAATTTACTTATCTCCAGTAGAATCGGTTTTCTACCCTAAAGTACTTGATTAGATTAGCCTCTTAATTGTCAGGCTTAATTTTAGTTTTTCCTCGCTCCACTTGATCATCTTAACCTTTTTCTTCTTTTCCTGTAAATTTCCTGTTACTGTGCAACTGTACCTCGAGTATTTTTTTCTCATCACAAAAGCTCTCATTTTGTCATCCTACAACTAAACTACTGATCTTTTCCTTTATTCATATCTACATATTTCAGCAAACACACATGATAATGTAGTGATCTCATCCTGTAATGTAAATTTTAACTTTTACGACTAGTTTTCATTGTAGCCCATTTTATATTAATCTTTTCCTTATGTGTCATTCTCATTTATCAAACTTGCATGTAAGATGATTCAATAGCCACATTTCAAATCCGTCCTCCAACTAAATCACCTATTTTCACTCTTGCCTTTATTGTTGGATGGTCAGATATGCTGCCAGCCACCCCTCTTCGTTAAAATATACATAAACTTATTTTTCATTTACCTTAACTCATGGTCTAACAAACAACTCTCAAGCTCATCTGAGAATGCAGTTTTATAAGACACTCACCATTTCCATTTGCTCCAGAAACTCAATTTCTGCCAACTACAGTCGTGGTTGCCAACTGATGGGTTGTAACCCCAAGGGAGTTGCCAAATGTTTTCGGAGGTGGCACTGAACCTAAGTTCTGAGTACATCTGAATCATTTAGAATCGAACAAGAAACAGGCTAAATGTTGCGTATAGCCAGAGATTGAATCCAGCTAATGAAATTTGATAAAGAAACTGAGAAAAATGCAGTGGTGAATTTTCTCCCAAAATTGTCCTAAGTTTCAGTGCTCATAGAATACTCAGATATAACTCCTAAAGATATGGTTGTTTTTAATTCATCCATGAATTTTTTACTAATGAAATAAGGGCAGGCAATTGCATGCCAAAGAGACTATTTAGGGTGTGATTGAAAGACAAGAAATTAGCCAATCTGTAATCTTAGTTGAAAAAGCAGACTGCTACAAGATTAAGGGATCAAATCGGGAAAATAGCCCAGTATGGAAAAATGCCAAGGAAAAGAATATAGTATATAAGAGATATAACAAATAAACCAAATAATATAAAACTAATTAACTGAAATGACTCATGTGAGCCGGCTCAACAAAAAACATATGCACCCAGTTTGAACTTTGAAGTTCCAATGATAGGGCAGTCAAGAAGACAGTGACAGAGCAAAAAAAAAAAAAAAAGGCAAGTAATAAAAATAGAGGGGAGAAGGTGAACAAGAACTTAAGGGAGAACAATGTTGTCGTTCAGGGAAGTAGATGCAAATACAAAGGGTAATCCCAAAATAGAAGGCGCAAGGCCCAAATGGAGAGATGGCTGAAGTGATTCCAGTCTTAGGTCGGTGGGAGTGTATTGAATGATTGTTGAATGTGGAAGATAGAAGAGTGGCAGAGCTGAATAATGGTGGAGTGAAAAGGGTAAGCATATGTTCGATGAATCTCGTGAAAGTGACAGTTGAGGATTTATGGAGGGCAATTAAGTTTGAAGGGTGGAAAGGCACCTAGAGTTGTTGGGACTCAACAAGAGAGATACTTTGATGAAGTAGTAATAGTTTGGTTTTGTAAAAGATCAAGTGTTTTGAATTAAGTATATTTGAGAGAAAGATTCTAAGGCTTAGGTGAGGTATTAATTACTTCATTGTATGAATGTAAAGTTCAAAGGGGAAACTTTGTGCTAGGGAAGGTTTATTGTAGAATTCTGATGTAGAAGACATGGGACAGAAAGACTGATCAGAGAATTGCATTGTAAGAGTAGACTTGGAAGATTTGTGGATCAGATTTAGTTATGAAACGTAAGGGGGGGAAAACTGTATATGGCATACATGGACCTAGAAAAACTTTGAATCAGTTGAGAGGCAATCTTAAGAATGGATGGTATAAAACATAAGTTTTTTTTTTTAGAGGACTAAAAGCATTCATAATTGAAGTGAATCATGTATTAGATAGAATACTGGTTTGTTGTAAACGTGCGTTTAAGATGGCTGATATGCGTATGGTTGAGTGATGCAGGAAGTCACATGAAAAAGATCAGACAGCTGTGAGAAATCTTGAATGGGTGTAGAGTCTATCTATAGTAATAAAAGCGGCCGCATTCAAACAGGGAGTCGTTCAACTGCCCTTCTGGCCCAGCCCAGCGTAGCGTGCGCGCCACCTCACTGGTGCTAATATTTGCAGGTGATGCCATCCTGGTAGGAGATAATGGAGAGAGACTGCAAAAACTGGTGAAAGATTCTGAAAGTGTTTGCAGGAGGAAAGAGTTTATAGTAAAATTTTACCAAGTGTCGTATGGTTTTGGGAGTGAAGGGAAACTAGGGAGATTATTAATAAATGTTACATAAAGATGGAAAAATGGAAGCTCTACATTTGGTTAGGTTTTGAGGTTTAAAGAGGTGAAGCAAGACAAGTAGCTGGGGTTAGGCCTATGCTCAACATTGGGAAGAGACTTGGAGCACTGTGGAAGGGATTGTTAAGCCAGCTCTCCATGACAGAAGTTGTGTGTATATTAAGTACAAATGAATAAAAAACGTAGAAGCTTCAGACTTGAATTTTTTGCATAGTTTAAGTAGTCTGTGAAGAATTAGAAGGCTGATAGATGTGTTAATATGCTGCGGAAGTAAAAAAGTTCGAGTAGGTGGCAAGATGTAGCCTTATGTTTTGAGATGGCTTGTTCATATGGGAGGAGTAAAGGATTGTAATTGGTGAGGAAATTCGGCTATGGTAGTGGGTAGGTAGATCGCTTTTGTTATTGGTGAGGACAGATAGAGGGAAATGTTTCAAGTTTGTTGATGTTAATAAAACATCAAGGAACTTATTAAGAAAACCAAATTTTTGTTTTTAGTCGCTTTAAATATTTCCACTATTAGAAAATGCTACTCAGTAATATAGCACTCTACTCTTTTATTATTTGTTTTTCCATTTTTTGTGGTTTCATCGCTATTAATATATATTCTTTATCGGAATACGTCGTGTATTTATTTGGTAATTAATTTTTAATTATTCGATTTTATAAGTATATAATTATGCTCAGGCATTTTGAAATTATGGTTTTTGGGTCGATTTTTTCTCTTTAATGATACTCACAGTGGTTTAATTTCGTCTTACCGAACAAATAGTAGAATAGATTCACAGATGTTATAAATTTTAGTTGTAAGTTTCGAACGTATAGGAAAGCGTTAGAAAATAGTGTATAAATTATAATTTAGTGTTTGTAAATTTTTTATCAAATAACTTGAAGTGATTATCAGTTGGATTTGTTAAATGACATTTCGTTATTTTTTGATGGATAATGATAGAAATTAACATTCATCGCCTTGAAGCACCTGCATGATGAATTGCGATTAGAAACAGGCAAAATGAATAATGTTATAAAATAAGGCTATAGAAACTAATTTACAGGGGAAATGTTTCGAGTGGGTTCGTTTCTGTTCATGATTTTAGCAATAGAAAATTAAGAGGAATCGTACACTTCTTTCCGAAGCATTGGTGCGTGCGCAGTTGTTTATTGCTCAAGTGTCTAAATATATGAAGGGTAAACCTTTCAGGCAGGATGAAGTCGAGCAGATACAACAAAGGCCGGTGAAAGATCAAGTGGTTTAAGTTTAACCCCATTCCTCGGGACAGACGTCTTGAGAGAGGCGTGAGTGTCCCTTAGATTTTGTCTCGTTTCCCCCCTCCCCCTTCGTCTCTCTCTCTCTCTCTCTCTCTCTCTCTCTCTCTCTCCAGTTAAGGCTGCCCTGATTGTTGTTCGTCGTTTCTGTGATTGCTTAAATGGTCCTCGTTGTTTGGAGCGTGGCCTGACTTGTCCTTGTTACCGGTGACGTTGTTTTAGTTGCTGTTGCTACCAGGTAGGATTTGTAACTTTCTGATGTCCAGTTGCATATTTAGATTGTTGTGGGTCCTAGTTGTTGTTGCTGTTTTACCATTCTGTTTATTCTTGAGAGAGAGAGATAATCGCCAGTGTGTCGTTGAATAAGAATATTACACATAAAAGAAAAAGGGTTGATATTTTACTGGTTTACGATCGATATTTTAAATTATCTAATTGTTTTTTATTAATAATTAAAATTGTAGTTATTTACCTGGTCGCCTTCAGTTTTTTTTATTTTTTATTTGTTTTTTTATTTCCGTTGTCTTCGTGATCATGTAACGTTTGGCAGTACTAACTAGCCTTATTAACGTTGTTTGAAAGGGTTTCAAATTAATGTCCAGCAAATTCTCGCGTGTATTGCCATGAAGATGATTATTCAAGACAGGCCTGACTGTGAGAGACTGCCCCGAGGACCCGTTGACCTGTCTATGCAAAAATGAGAGCTGTCGCCTGGTTTATTAACTTGAAATATTAATGCGGTAGTGTTGCTTGTTATTGTAGGCTTTCGGCATTCTTTCCCCGACTTGGCCCTTGAGGATAATTACTATCTCCGTGAATACAGAGTTTCGAAATATCCTAGATGTTAGGACAGGAAGGTGATGGGATACAAAGGGGGAGTGGGGTAGTGCCATCAATGTACCTCATGCGGTGCACTGTAGGCATTACTTAAGTTTCTTTAAGCATCCCCTCGGTCCTTAGATTCAACCCCTTTCGTTCCTTTTACTGTGCCTCCGTTGATATTCCCTCTCTTCCATCTTACTTTCCACTCTCTCCTAACAATTGATTCATAGGGAAACTGCGAGGTTTTCCTCCTGTTATACCTTTCAGACCTTTTCATTGTCAATTTCCGTTTCAGCGCTGAATGACCTCATAGGTCCCAGCGCTTGGCCTTTGGCCTAAATCCCATATTCTGTTCTATTCTACAAAGGCTCGACAGCGTCGTCAGATTCTTTGTATCACAACACTCCCCCGACCTCGTCCAATGAGGGCAAGAGTTAAAGAGAGAGAGAGAGCTTAAGGTTCGGGAAAAACCAAGGAACATACCTTGACTTTTGTGGCGACATACCCTGAGGTGAGATCGGTCAGGATCAAGGGATTATCTTATTGATATATCTTATAATTTAATACTTTTATTTTAAAAAAAACCTTAACCTGGGATGATTTTCATGTAGAATAAATATCTGCAAAAATTGTCAATTATTATTATTATTATATTATTATTATTATTATTATTATTATTATTATTATTATTATTATTATTATTATTATTATTATTATTATTATTGATGCAGTAGAATAAATATCTGCAATATTTGTCAATTATTATATTATTATTATTATTATTGTTATTATTATTATTATTATTATTATTATTATTATTATTATTATTATTATTATTATTATGCAGTAGAATATCTTCACTATTTGTCAATTATTATTATTATTATTATTATTGTTATTATTATTATTATTATTATTGATGCAGTAACCAGGATGGTGCACACATGACGAAGTCAGTCAAGCAGAGTTTTTACGAGTGCCCCAGTGACTAAATGGAATATATTGAGAAGATAGGAAGGCGCCACATTGCCGGAGGAGTAGACTGAGGAAGTGCTGCACTCATTTGCGTTTGTGAAGTGGATATAATTTTTAGATTTTAACCCTCTCTCTCTCTCTCTCTCTCTCTCTCTCTCTCTCTCTCTCTCTCTCTCTCTCTCTCTCTCTCTCTCTCTCTCGCAAGACAGGGAGGAAATTGAAGTAATTGAGAGCGTCGTAGACTTCTTGATCTCGGTAACGTGAAATAAATACACACACACACACACATATATATATATATATATATATATATAAATTATATATATATATGTATATATATATATATATATATATATATATATATATAATATATATATATATATATATATATATATATATATATATATATATATATATATATATATAATATGACATTGTATGTATTGTAAGGAACCGTAGATTTTAGGGGTATGGGTATTTTGGACATGTTGCCACCGTAACTTTTAGTGCTCGTGCTGAAATTTAAATTTTCTGTCGATATTCATCACTAGTGTATTAACGATCTTCACTTATTAAAAGAATCTTGTCATAATAAAGGTCAAAGTTCTCTTCGACATTTCGAAGTTCTATAACCCGAGATGGTTTTCTCAAGCTCTGTTGTTTTTAGAGGTGCATGGATGACGTTTGACGAATTGGCGCAAGTATAATAAACAATTCGGACGGTCCTCCCCCTCTCCCTCCCATCTTACTTTAAACCTTATCAGATTCGGTCGGCTTCTCTGAACCCTTTCTGATCTTGGACTTCTCAGAATTTCCGCTATTCTTGTATTTTGTAAAACTCCAATAATTCGAACCTGTAGGAATCCTTTTAAATCCTTTTTAACTTTCGTTTCCTATTGAACCTCCAACCGCTAACCCTTCAGAGACCCTATCCTGTACGATCCTTTGATTCTCAATTTTACTCCTGTTGCTAGTTTTCTTCTGAGGGCAATTTTCTCATAGTGGTTGTCTTTCGTGTTTTTTTTTTAATTCGAGGGCGGAAAATGAGTGAACTAGACTCGATCGAATTACTGGGTGCATTCTATATATATTTAGAGCATGAATTTGTCTTCCTTGAAGGGGTCTGGGTGATACATCACTTTGATGGTTTAATCAACTACCCCTCTCGCTGAAGGGCCATCGAAGTATGCTGATGGGGACCTTTACCTGTAGAGAAGTTAACCAGCAATCTGTTAAAAACCAGGGAATTTAAACGTTTATGCAGTTGCCTGAGATAGCATGAGGAAACTTACTTAGTTCTTTCTTCCTTTTTAATTTATACAAGTTTTTTTATTCCACGTGCTAGTTATTAGGGATGGCTCCCTTTAGCCAGTAATATTTTAGAGATTTACCCCTGGTTAATCCCGCCGTTTTTTCCTTACCGTTTATTTTTTTCTTCTGTACTGGAGTACTCAATGGCAGTCTATACTCGTCCTGTCCTTTGACGAAAAGAAAATGGTTGAGCGCGAAATAAGAAAATGTTGATAAATGTCATTTGATGATCGAGTGGTGCCGGCTGGGCATCTTGCTGTTCCTCTATCGGTAATTTATTTCTTGGCTGACCCTTCCTTTTCCCTTTTGATTTATTTCGTTCTTTTCGCCCGTTATCGCTCGTTGTGTTTCATTCATCCGCAGCTGATAACAGAAAGAGTGTCAGCCTAGTGGGAAGAAGTAAATGAGGTGGGGTGGAGCGGGATCGGTTCTTTTTTTTTTTTTCCTTTTATCTGGGTAGGCCTCTGCGAATCGTCCTCCCCTCAAAAAATTAAATATTCTAATTATATTTTATTAATTACTCAAACATTATTTTATTTATTGAAAATTATGAGAATTTGTCGAATAAGGTGATTTCTAAGTCCATATTCATAAGGAATATTGTGGCTTTAGGTATTTTTGTCTTGAATTCAAGCAGTATTGGATACCGTTTATTGTTGCAGATAATCTCATGAGAAAATACAGCCCGTGCTGGTTTATTCATTCCTTTCTGCCTCTACATGTATATTCGTGTATGTATGTATGTATATATATATATATATATATATATATATATATATATATATATATATATATATATATATATATATATATATATATTCCATTTCTGTGATACTCGTCATCCCTCAGATACCATCATCCAGCTTATTTACTCCTAATCAACCACATCGAAGTACACCATTAATTCTATTTTCCATCGTTCTAATAATCCTATATGTTAAAAGATGAGAGGTGACTGGGATATCTCAGCTCGGCTATCAAGAGAGAAGTAAGTTGACTTGGCTGTACATATTTCTGTACTGAAAATGGAAATCAGCCCACCGCTATTGTTCATTTACTGTGAGGATCTCTCTCTCTCTCTCTCTCTCTCTCTCTCTCTCTCTCTCTCTCTCTCTCTCTCTCTCTCTCTCTCTCTCTCTCTCAAGCATCTTTCTCTGTTCTCAGGTCTACAAATTCCAGCCAGTGTTTTTCTACAAATATAAAAACTATTCTTAACAAATTACTTTCTACACCATGCCCCCATAACATCGTCCACATCGGATTTCTATCAGTTATATCTTACATTTGGGGCTATGTACGACGACGCACAGCTTTCCTCTTCGCTACCAATACTTTCATTTGGCTACTATGGAAGCATTTGGATAGGAAAAGTGTCGAAGGGCCCAGAAACAATTGTTAAATAGGTTTCGCTGTTTGGATGACCCCATTCTAGTATCTAGGGAAACGCTTTCTACGTAACTGAAGTATGGAAGCATTATCAGAGGAGGTTAAGGTCGCAGATATCGTTAATGGCTAATCAAGTATTTTTATTATTTTTTAGTATCGAATGCCAGAGAATAAGTGTCATTACGTCATTAACCGTTGGGAATACGTACAGTTTTGATTTGGAATAGCTGGCAAGCATTATATGAAATGTAAAGAATTGTCACTTGGTATCGAGATAATTTTCGAATACAGTAGCCCGTGAACTTATCAAATGCTTTAGGGGTCTGGCCCTCTAATAAGTAACAAAATCTGGTTGGTGATGTAGACCTATAATGTCAGAACCTAAAATGTCGAACTATAGTGAATATACAGTAAAATGTTCCAGAAAGGGAGTATATAGCCTATAGTATATCCTACACTTAGAGATTCAAGATATATAATGTTTAAAATGGTAGCGTAGCAAAACCTGTGAAGTTCACGCCTGTCTAGTGGAAGGGTTACTGTATTTTACTTTTAAAGTTGATTGATTGATCTTCGCCGCAAACTTATTTGACATCACATGTTTAAATTACTATTGCTTTCTCTGTAGTGTTTTTTCTTTACTTTTTGAAGGGGCCAGGTAACGGGTCAAGAACGTCGCCGACAAATGTCGTATAGTTTTTGAGATTCAAGGTAAATGACTACGTACAACCATAGGAAACTTGGGCGGAATTGTGGAAACTCCGTAGATTTTGTTAGAGGCACCTAGAAGGGGATCGCTCCAGCCGTTACTGCTCCGTAAAAGGTTCGTCATCGTTTGCATTCACCGAGCACCTTGAACATCGTTGCAAGTTGCATCTGTGTGATATAATGCGGTGTTAGATGGACTGAAGTCGGCATAGACTCCTATAAACTCCGTCTGCATTGGTTTTGGAGTACTGACGGTTGATTCTCAAGTCAAATTGAAATGGCAGTAGTTTAAGACATACGTTTGGTGGGTCCCGGAGACACTGATTGTGGTTGAAGGCGCATCCACAAGTTGGTTGCTGGAAACACTTTCATATGGTGGTTTCTGTGGTTTTTGGAGGTGAATCCAGATTATGACAGATTGCCGTCGTCTGTCGCTAACCCAGAAGTCAAGAAACAGAAAGCGCCTGTCGCCGATTTGTACTTATTTGGGTGTGTATATATTTATATTCTCGTGTGTGTGTGTGCAGGCGCCAGAGCATGTGTAGGAGACATTTGAGTACGTAAGAAAGCCGTGGAGGAGAGAGAGAGAGAGAGAGAGAGAGAGAGAGAGAGAGAGAGAGAGAGAGAGAGAGAGAGAGAGAGTTATGATATGACCTTGAAGGGAATGCGGTGCAATTTTGTGTGATCCACTCTTTCTCCATCCATTTCTCGTCGTCTTGTCTTGGAATGTCTCTCTCCCTGTATACAAGAACATTTAATGTTATTGCCGCTTGAGATTTTTCAGAGCTATTCTCTTACTGTCTGGAAAACTTAACTTATAATATTGTTTGTTGCTGTTCACACACTGAGCACGTGGGGTAACCCAACTGTCATTATATCACTGAACGGCGTGCGCAGAATAATGTGGTCTTTGGTGGGAAAAAGATAATACCAAATTGCAGAGTTAAACGTTATGCTCAAGTTACAACCAGTGGGTAAATAAAGAGCGAAAGGTATGTGTGCAAGAAAAAAAAATAGACTGGGTCAAAGCGAGGAAAGTGTGCAGCACATGAAACAAATATAACTCGAGCCAGACGCTGTCGTCGGACATGGCACATCCAAAGCATCTGGAAACATTGGTTATAGGTCACCTCGTATCGTAAGGAGATCAAATTTTGCACTTACGATGGATGACCTTACTACCTTTCAGCAGAGCTCAGCGCACAGACTTGCCATCAGTTGTACGACGCATGTATTACAAGAAAGGTGTTTTGAGTTCCGTCAAGCATTCGATAGACTTTCCCATGATCTATGTTTTGTAATCTGTAATTTTAGGTTGTGTTCGTTAAGTAGAACCATCTAGTTCTGCTCGATGTCGATTTGGGAGCGACTTAGTTTTTTTACGAGTGAGTTTCAGTATCCTTTCAAGGTTATGTAATTAAGAATCTTCGAAGTCAGACTTTAACTTCCAGGTCGTTAAGGAATTTTAGGACAGTTGCTGATGAGGGGGACGAACAGTTAATCAGAATGTTTTGTTCCCTCGTCTACTTTTAATTTTCTGTAAAAGAAAACTATTGTACTGGCTTTGTCTGTCCGTCCGCACTTTTTCTGTCCGCCCTCAGATCTTAAGAACTACTGAGGCTAGAGATCTGCAAATTGGTATGTTAATCATCCACCCTCCAGTCATCGAACACACCAAATTGCAGCCCTCTAGCCTCAGTAATTCTTATTTTATTTAAGGTTAAAGTTGGCCATAATCGTGCTTCTGGCAACGATATAAGATAGACCACCACCGGGTCGTGGTTAATGTTTCTTGGGCCGCGGCACATACGGCATTATACCTAGACCACCGAAAGATATTTTCGGTGGCCTTGATTATACACTGTAGCGGCTATACAGAAACTTCGACGCCTTTTTTTACTTGTTTTATTTCTGGCAGATTTTAGGAAATGCATTTATGAATTTTCTTACCAAGCTGTTGCTAATTAATTAAGTCTGTAACTGCCTATGTAGGGCTCCTTGTAAATTTCATTCATATATTCTGTTTTTTATATTTTTTATTTGATTGTCTTGAATATTTACTTTTGTCGATATTAGTAGTTATTCATTGTAAGCGTTCTAGATATATGCTGCGTCACTATTGCTTTATCATCGTTTTATTTAAACCGATACTTCTCTCGTCACTATATGTTAAGCTTAGATATATGCTGTATCATTATTGCTGTCAAGTCGAATGCCGTTGAAATGTTAACATAGCTTGGCTGATTCCTAACTTTTAGTCACTGCAAAGAATATGATTTAAATCTGAATGGTCTTTGAAAAAAAAAAATCTGCATGTGAGAATTATTTACTGTTTTCAGGTCGTCAGTAAAATTTTAATGTTCATTGCAAATGATCTGTGTTTCCTCGAGGCAGTGAGATCGCTTTCCCCATGTCGCCTGAAAATACTTCAGAAAACAGGAAGCTGATGAAAGTAAGCTATTAGTAACTGAGGTGTGTTTATACCTGGAAGAGAGGGTGATCTGAGGCAACAAATAGTAGATGAGAAGGTGGGGCTGCTCCAGTTTCTTAGAAAGTGTAGCACGAAGATTCCCTGTAAGGAAACCATTACGTTGACAGAATATTCATGGAGACAGTAATATTAATGCTGCGAGAAGTTGCCCTCTTGCGAAACATATAAAAGGGGAACGTTTGGAACGAAATTTGGTGCAAGGAGGTAAGTCCTTTGTCAATCTTTGAAGAGGAGAAAGTTGAGAAGAATCCCTTGCAAAAATCGAAGTAAAATTTCCTTTCCGGAGAGATGGGGACAAGCTGAATTGGTCTTGGAAGCACTGTGGTGAGAAGTAGCCTTGTTGCAGGGTGGGGGTCTCTCTCTTGGGAAACGGAGCTACAAGTCGAGAGGAATTTTCCTTGGAAGGGATGGAATTTTTTTCTCTCTCTCTTAATGGATGTAGGTAAGATTGACAAGAGTAAAACAGGTGCCAATCGTGGGATTAGAATTTAACTCACTCCAGCTCCTTGGATGTTAAAGCCATTCCCTTCCAGTACCCCTTTTAGGTCTTTATTTCTTCTTTATATGTATATATATATATATATATATATATATATATATATATATATATATATATATATATATATATATATATATATATATATATTTATAATCTCGAAGTATAGGATTTTTTTATATTCCATGGTGGAGTTTTTTTTATGCGGGGACGGGCGTGGGGGAACACTGTGGAAGCTAAAGTGTAACCTCTAAGCATATTGGAAAACTTTTTATTTCATATAGATCAGGTTAGATCTCTGATACTTCCTGATTTTTTCCTGCGTCCAAGACCAATGGCTATTTTATTATATTTACACCACCTTTGACATTGTAATAGTATTTTTTTCACCTTTGTTGAGCTTCCAGCGACTCCCATCCTCAGATAAAGGCAAACAGAAACGTACAAGAGAGAGAGAGAGAGAGAGAGAGAGAGAGAGAGAGAGAGAGAGAGAGAGAGAGAGAGAGAGAGAGAGAGAATTAAAAAGTCGTTTTCCTTTTTTTGCATGCAGTGTACGTCTTTGATAGGCCATGTGTGTACCTGGCTGCAATTTAAGTTTTGGAAGGGTTGCAAGGAAGACGATGTGACGGGCTGGAGGTGGCAGCCGAACTGAAGTGCTGCTTGTGAGATCCTTACAAGGTCAAGTGCATTTTATGACTTGTGTGACCTTTTTTCGTCATTTTTCATCTTTACCTTTGATTTCTTTTGCTCTATTCCTCTCCTCTGATATTTTTTTTCATTCCATTCTGTGGGGGATGAGGTCTTCAGATACGAATTGGCACAGGATTGGAATGCAGGGATTAAGCTTTTGTGCATTTAAGTCTGATGCTTCCTTCAGGGGCTTGTTTAAAAGCTTTCGGTGATCTCTTCGACGGCGACTGCACATCCCCGTGGTTGACTCGACTTAGCTCGATTCTAGTTTAATGGTATTCATGCTGTAAATTATCGACATGAGACGGTGAATACTTGATGGGAATAGTTAGTGTAAGAGCGGCGCCGACGAGGCATCTCTAGTGGCTCCCTCCCTCCCTGCTCTCCCCTCCCCCACTCCCTCATATGCCCTTGAAGGGAGCAGGAGGAGGAAGAGGAGACGGGCCATTCAAAGCCTGTCTGTGACATAATTATATGTGTTTACAATGTTGTTGCTAAAGCACGATCAAAACGTTAAATACGCCGTATATTTGGAAGTTGAGTTTGGGTGGGCTACTTTGAGCGGGTGACGTCCCCAATGTAATTATTGTTTGTCATTTATCAAGGGTTTTGGAGAGCCACAGTTCATCACCTTGGCAGACGCCCAACGGACTGGCTACCCCAGGCTTTAAATGCCGCCGCTTGCTGGGAGCGCACAGACTCATTAATAAACATATCTCACTGCAGTGTCTTTACGCTAAACGAAAGTCGATAGTTAGGCGCTTGTTTGCTAAGCGATGATTAGCTGAACTCGAACGATCTTGACTAACCTGCTTTAAATGAGAAGAGGCCTCTGCTTTGAGTGGAATATTAAGGTATCAGGCAACCCTGCTGCCGCCAGACTGACTCCACATCGTTATTGTGAACTTTCTGTGTTTTCGGCCTTGGCGGTTGCTTTTGTCATTTCCTTTACGGTTCGGTGTGAAAATGGAGGTGGCAGGGTGGTGTGGGGGCAAGTCTAGAATTTTGTGGGTCAAGCAGGGCCACAAAATGGGTCGTTTGAAGGGAAGGGATGGGGGGCGAGAGCGAGGGTGTGGGGGAGAGGCGACGCTGTGGCGACATGACAGGGATAGCGGGCCCCAACAAACCTTGCCCCAACAAACCTTACCCCAACCCCTTATATATGTAATTTTTTCTCTGTTTGTTAATACAAAGCTCCATGACAGTTTTCTCCAAGCCTCCTCTACACATCTAGTATTCTAGAATATGTTTTCTGGTGGCGCATGTCCTTGCGTTTGATGGGATGCAACCACTTGATCATAATGGCGAACAAAACAAACTAGTAAATAACTTGAGTACCGCTAGAAAAGGGTACACACACCAGTACGGCACCTTCCTTCCTTACAGCTCTACCTAGAAACTTCAGTACCCTTCCTCTGCGCCTAGTCTAAAGTAGGCTTGCATCCTACTTTTTATCTAAAGAACAGATGGCTGTAAGCTTTCTCATTAAATACAAAAGATTTCATTAACTTATGACACATCTGTATGTGTTGGAGGAAGGGTTTCCACCAACCGCTCCTTCAGTGTATATGTAAAGAATTATAGTAGTTGCTTGTACTATCCAACCTTGGTGTCTGTCACGTATTGCAAGCTGATCTCGTCATAGGTGTGACGTCATCCTTCGCGGTGTAAATTCATTTGAACGTGGTGATGCTGTAAGGAATTTTGTAGATTGCAAGATTCTGTATGACACAATCTGTAGCTGGTGAAAAGAGCTGCATTGTTACGGCATGATTTATTATTAGCAATATTGTTATTATTATATATATTAGAGTAAGCCGTGCTGTCGTTCATTACTTTTTCGCCCATGTCTGAGGGCATGGCTAAATATGCCCTTGTCATTTCACTTGAAACGTAACTGAAAAGTGCAAAGAGAAAGGCCGTAATCAAATTGAGGGTGACCAGGCACTTTTATTAATTACCGAAACTAGCGATGCGCCGTCATTTCAAGAAACAATTCAATCTGTAATCTTTCTCTCTTAGCAAGAATGAAAGTTTCGGAAACAAATGTACTTGCGCAACAATTGAGAGAACTTTTTAGTCATCATCCATGAAGATGTGTCCGTTAGTCATCACGGTTCGTACGGTGATAAGTCTCTTGAATTTTTGTTCATAGGAACATTGTTTCTGTATGTTCTTAATAAATTGAAAAAGAAACAATGTCTTATTGTGTGTGTTTATAACAAATAAATAAATAAAGACTATGTCTAAAACTCACTTTGCATTTGTTGAAGCAGTTATCACGAAGGCTGGTGACGTGATAGCATCAGCAGATGTACTATAGATACCAAGTTCGTGTCGTGATTTTATCTCAAACTTAGATTATTGGGAATTTAACTTGGTTCAGTCAGTGGACTCATTATCTATGTTATGTTATCGCTGTGTTACGCGGGAGTTGCTCTAAGTTGAAGCAAGTGTTGGAAGGCGGCAATGAAATCCCTTAGATTTGTGTTGGCCGTGGTCATTTTGGTTGATATCGACCTTATTCATTTTTTGTGTGATGAGGTTTTCAGTGTAAAGGCATGGGCACGCTTGCACTCTTACATACACACACACACACACACACACACACACACACACACACACATATATATATATACACTGTCTTTTGATCAATTTTTGGACGATGTATTTAAGATTTAAGCTGTTTTAACCTGAATTGTTTTCTTTTTTTTTCCATATGCTTTTCCTTCTTCAGTGTCACTGATGCTGGGAAAGTGATTCAGGTCCACAACAATTGAAACTTATAAACTCAGCTGCATTGGTAGTTGTCTGTAGCAATGTCAGCGGATATGAAAAGCAGTTTCAGTGGCTTCTCCTAAAACATGTGACCAGAAACGGTAGGGTTCTTAATGTAAGGCACAATTAGAGATTGGCCAGGGCATTAAAGACACGCTCCCCCCACCCCCAACTCTCTCTCTCTCTCTCTCTCTCTCTCTCTCTCTCTCTCTCTCTCTACGTCCTTGGCTGGAGAACTTTATCCAGAAATTTTCAGTATTATTAACCTACCTTCATTCATATTTGCCCAATTCTTCTTCTTACGTTCTTTTCTGTTGCTGCTGTATGACATGCCCAGGGTATTAAATTATTACCTAGGGCTTATACTGTAGATATGGCAGAAGCAAGTGACTAGGGACGAGAAAATGAATAATATTATCAGTAAGGAACATTGGCTAAATGATAATACTGAAGACATTCCACTCAAGGAGGAAATAAAAGATACGTAGGAGCGTAGCTTTTCAGTCAGCCAGGAGTCGTGATTTAGGTTGTGCTCCTCCTTTCCGTCCGGATGTTTCAATAAAAAAAAAATACTTGGGAAAACTTTATCCCGAGAGAACAAAGCCCGTGCCGATGTAAATCCGGCTTAGTCTAACACAGATCGTTTAGATACTTATTGGCAATACTAAGCTAACTAACATAACAGCATTTTTCAGTTTGCAAAAGATTAAATGTACTTTTCTTTTGGAATTTGAAGCATTTTTGGTATTTTTGATACCTGATGGAATGCACTCAGTAGGGAAAATAGAAAGCAGACCACAAAATAATTTACACAATAGCGGGTTAGATGTTTAATATAGGCTATATTAATTTCTAAACTAATTTCCGAAGTTTTCCTCTGGTATACATTGTAATCAAAGGTATTCCAAGTATCGTCCCTACTCATATTCTTCATACAATTTCCAGTCAGTTGTTTATAAAAACAATTTATAGAGTAATTGGCCACGTCTTGTTAGTGAAAAGTGTTGTATGCCAATTAAAGGTTTAATGTCAACGAACAATGCATTTTATGAAACGGTATACTGCAGGTGATAGCAGTTATAAGGGTATTGTTATGCTAAATGCGTGTGTGTGTTTGTAAGGACGGTGGGTGCTGTACGTCGGTTATAGGTAGATAGCTTTGAACATGGTCATTGGTGCTCTTCGTGAGTTTGATTAAAGTTAAAGTGAAATAGGAGGTTACTTTTTGTGGATATATTGAATGAATAGCTTCCAGAGAACTTCTTAGTAGGTGGGGACCATTTTTTTTTTTTTACTGTGCCGAAGCATATTTTAGTAGTTCGGAAAAAAAAATTCTGGTAGCGGGGCTGGGGAAGTGGTAGGATACAGCCGATAGCACTTAGCAAGATAGCACTTAACAAGAGCTCGGTAGTTTTGGTGTTAGAAAATAAGGACAAAATGTAATGAAATTGCTAACTTCCATCTAAACAAAATGAAAGAAATTTCAACCAAAGTAAATGTTTTAGGATTAATATTATTTGTATCACTGGAA
This sequence comes from Macrobrachium rosenbergii, assembly GCA_039081455.1. Classification (NCBI taxonomy): domain Eukaryota; kingdom Metazoa; phylum Arthropoda; class Malacostraca; order Decapoda; family Palaemonidae; genus Macrobrachium; species Macrobrachium rosenbergii. The sequence goes on from JANJGK010000023.1 coordinate 19,580,550, forward strand.
AAATATGGAACTTTATTCCCATTAAGAAAAATAAAGGATTTTGTATATTTAGATAATTCAAAATATATAATATATATATATATATATATATATATATATATATATATATATATATATATATATATATATATATATATATATATTCTTATACGTATATAGTGTTGTACATTCTAAGGCTACTATAGGTTTCCATAGATAACGAAAGTTAAGTGGCATATTCTATGTTAAGGGAATGGCCGTGAAGCTTCATGTTACTCTTTGAAAGTGTTTTAAAGCTGCGGGAGTCTTTTTGTACTTTCATCAACAATTCAGTGGTTACAAGGATCAGTGGGACACTAACTGCTCTCATTTTTTCCCCTAAACCGCCACCCGTTTAGGAGAAGCTACTAGTCTGCGTATGTATAGAAGCATTCACATAGCAAGGTGTGGATGATTAATAGAGAGAGAGAGAGAGAGAGAGAGGTTGGGGGTGGGGGGGACGCTCTTGAGGTTAATTGTTTGCATTGTAAATGTGAAGTAGACGGTGAGGAATGGTTAGAAACGTACTAAAAAAAGATAGTGTAAGGGATAGATGGATTAGACTTTTAAGAAGTAGGTTGTGATGTGGGAAAGAGGGCAGCGATTAGTTGTTGGGAAAAGAAAATCACGCAATTGGGAAGTGCTGAGAAAAAGATTAAGGAAACCGAGTAAGTTCCAGTTAAGAGTTAGGTGGAGTGCAGGGAGTGTTGGAGTGGAAATGGTCTTGATATCCACGCAGCAAGAAACTGTGTACTATGATGTAACACAGTGTGTCGCAGTGTCTCGGCGTGGAAGTTTTCAGCACAGGTGGTTCATTGTTAATTCTACAATATATGCGTCAGTGCGTCTTATTTCTTGTGTCCTACCAAATATGGTCGACTAGTGGTGGGCTGCAAACCGAAATGGAACCACTGTGGTTTTAATTTTGAATATTTTCGGTGACATTGTCCTCGTTTTAGAAAACTTGTCATTAAACAAAAACTCAATCCCAAGTCTTCTTACGTATTATTATTATTATTATTATTATTATTATTATTATTATTATTATTATTATTGTTGTTGTTGTTGTTGTTGTAAAGGTGGAAGCATCACACGAAATAGTCCTAACGGTCCAGTTGAGGAAAAAATGAAAAGACGTAGCGAAGAAAATAGCAAATAGGATTACAAATGTACATATGAAAACATATACTACAGTGTCAGTATGTTTCATTAATGGTATCACTTTTGTAGTTAAAGGAACTTTATGAATCACACCTGACACTGGGGACAGGAAACACTACACGAAAGCAGGGTACATCATGGATAGTTATTGATCTGTTTGGAGGTCGTTGTGGCCTTTGCTTTGGGTTATCAAATGGAGATTGATACTGGTTAGGTTATGAGTGTGTGTTGTGATTTTTTTTCTGTTAGATTAAGTTCTAATTTCCATCTGTCTTTTACCCCGGAGGGGGTTAGTGCCGTCTGTGCACCTCACGAAGTGCACTGTAGGCATTACTTAAGATTAGCTGCAACCTCTTTCATTCCTTTTACTGTACATCCGATCACATTCTTTTTCTTCCGTCTTACTTTCCACCCTCTCCCAATTATAGTTTCGTGGAGCAATTACGAGGTTTTTCCTCCTGTCACACCTTGGAAACCTTTTTACTGTCAGTTTCCATTTCCGCTCTGAATGACATCATGTCTTAAAGTCTATATTCCTTCCTTCCATCTGTCTTTTAGGGTTTGGTCTGCGAGTTTCTTAAGAGTTCTGAATATTTTATTTTTCCTTCGATACAAGGCTGTGTAAAGTCATCCCGTCGCCTGCCCAGTAGTTCTCTACAGAGGTAAACAGATGGAAGCAATACTGACCTAACTTGTGAATTGAATTGCTATTACTTCAGCAGTTTTTCAAAAGATTCCTTCCTCCAGTGGCAAGAATATTGGGTAAACTCAGCCTGACTTCCGATATCAGATATCAAGGTCTCCTTACAGATGACAAAGAAGTCTAAAGATGAAATTAATGAGGGGTTGCATTGCCGTTTTGGCTGAATAGTCCTTCATCACCAGTGTTACTCTATGGATACGCTATTAATGAATTGATCGCAGTTATTTTGAACATTAGTTGGCGTGTGGCCAGTGACTTCTTTGTTATTAATGCAAGGTATGAAGTCACAAGCTCCCCCCCACCCCCATCGTATTATACAGGAAGATAAACCCTCAACAAACCGAAAAGTTGCCTTCTGTAGAACGGCCGGAGATAATTGAGGAGGTAGCTTAATACCAAAGCCTGAATTTGCCATTTTTTTTTTTTTTACAGAGGTCAGTATAACAGACATACTTATAGCGTCATCTAGCTCGAGGGTTAAGAACGCAGAGATAGAGACGGATGAAGAGGACAATTTGCATAGGACCTGTTTTTCAAGGATAGAAATTTGGTAGTTACAGGATGAATGCAACCTGTAAGATTCCTTGCAAAAAGGCTAGTCGTGTTATCAACTGAAACTTGACCGTATATAACATGCGAACCTGTAGCCAGTACACAGCTTAGTCAGAGAGAGAGAGAGAGAGAGAGAGAGAGAGAGAGAGAGAATGGCACTGATAAGGAAGGGAGACATGATCTTGTGGGAGGTGAGGGAGAGCAATAGCCTATATGCCCGGGGGGTGGGGGGAAGGTTTGGGGGAGGACAGGTAGGCACGTGGAGGGAGGCGCAACAGGTAGTTCTGTGGTCGGAGTCAGTCAGACGAGCAACATAGCGCGCCGTGGCGCCACCGATTAGTAATGTGTTTTTTTTCTCGTACCTCCCGCTGCAAATGGCCGTAAAGAGAGACGAAATTTGTCGTAAACATCATTGTCTTTATGGCTGTTGTCTAGCTTTATTTCGTACCCATATTTCCTATTTTTTCGTATTATTAGTATTTATTACATACCGATGCTCTTGGTTTTTATAGTGGGAGTCCTAACTTCTCACCCGGTATTGATCATAAAAATCCGGCTCTCTCTCTCTCTCTCTCTCTCTCTCTCTCTCTCTCTCTCTCTCTCTCTCTCTCTCTCTCTACACGTGTATGCTCCTCGAAGAAATTGAGTATCGATTGCTTCAGTCAAGGAAGCTATTGTACGGCAGGTACTTTATTGGGGAGAGTTACTCAGGGATTTTTTTTAATTTTTATTATCAACCCTGCTTTTCTTTCTCTCCTTGAACCTGTTATTTCTGCTTTAGGCATGGATTAGATTAAGCCGGTAACTTGCCCTTCTTGTCGGCGTACGCATAGATGTTTTATGGCAGAGAGAGAGAGAGAGAGAGAGAGAGAGAAATATGGAACTTCCCATTGCAGGATATTTTATAAGATAAACATTTCCCACTTTTCTTCAGAAAAATAGCATTTCAGAGTGGATGTATGATGGGATTGGGATTGTGCGTGCGCGCGTGTGTGTGTGTGTGTGTATGTTAGAGAGAGAGAGAGAGAGAGAGAAATATGAAACTTCCCATTGCAGGATATTTTATAAGATAAACATTTCCCACTTTTCTTCAGAAAAATAGCATTTCAGAGTGGATGCATTATGGGATTGTGTGTGTGTGTGTGTGTGAGAGAGAGAGGGAGAGTGCTGGCATGAAAAGTTTTGTTTTAGAAATTAATGAATATAGTTCATGATTTAATCGGATAATGGTAAACATTAGACCGCTTTTCTCCTTTAGACTTACTTTTTATTTTTATTTAAAATGAAACGCTAAAGCGCGCGCACACACACACACACACACACACACACACACACACACACACACACACACACACACACACAGAGAGAGAGAGAGAGAGAGCGAGAGCGACTCGAGGTGTTTGTGAGAAGACGAGACGAAACTAAATTTGTCTACCTAATTGGTTTACCTCTGGTAATTTAAAAAAATGTTACAGCGCACTTGGCGCCCGATCGGCCCCTATTGTTGTCCTGTGATGGGCGACTGGAGTAGATTGATTGAGCGAGTTGCAAGTCTTGAAGGTAATGTTTACTTTGTCAATTTAATTGTGCTGTGGGTCGTAGAAATTGGCCTTCTCAAAATATGTAACTTTTCAGTTTGATTTTTTTAAATTTTTATTCGAATTTTTATAAATATTTGTATAGGTACTTGGGTATGCTATGTATGTTGTTAGATGAGATTTTATTTGGTCTTCCCTTCTCAATAATATAATAAACTACGTATATTTGGCCTTGATGACCTTGGCAGCTGCATAAACCAGTCAACCATTTTCCCAGTTCGGAGATAATATGAAATGATAAGAATGTTCAGCTGCACCCAGAAATGTGTGGAGTAGTTTGACCCACTTCCAGTTACCAGAAGGTTTCTCCATATAACACAGATGTAGGCTTTAGTCATGTAATCGCACCGTAGCTGCCTTTCTTTTGAAGGTCACTCTTGTTAGATCTTCGTTTTTTATTTTTTTGTTTTTACTCATTTTAAAATTATTCTTGTGCAAATGAACCTGGTACTCAAGTCTTATGGATCCCGTTTCTATATTTTACGTTTGCAAAGTCTGTAGAGTTCTGAAATAAATGATGGGGAGAAAACAGATGGGTCTCGTAAACCCTCCTGCGGTATCTCAGGTAGCTTACAGATGAGCTTGCCCCAGTATTTTGCTGCCATTTTCATATTATCCCAGACACACTTTATTTATCCTCCACCCTGGAAATACTTATACCACTTGTTCCTCAAAGGGTAGCCCTTCCCATAATTCCAACTGTTTTCCTATTCCTCCACGACTATAGCTAAAACATGAAATTGCAAACAGTACTGATTTTTTAGAACTTCTGGAATCACTCTGCCTTCTTATCATCTGGTGATTTTCAAACTTACAGTACATCTGATCATCTTTGCTCTATATTTTAAGGCATAAGACTGGTTCTGGCATTCGCCATGATCCCAGCTCAAGGTTTCACTCGTTTCTCTAATGTTAATTTCATCCTTCATATTCCACCAGTCCTCCTCCAGTGGTGTTTCTCGTTACCTTGCAGAGGATTCTGCTCTGAAATTGTCGTATTATTCCATCTTGGCCCACCTCAATAGCTTGATCTTTATCTTGCATAATGTTGTGAAATTCTAACAATGAAGATGCAGATGGTATCCTTGAACGAGGCAAAAAAAAAAAAAACCTGAATTGCTTTTATGTTTCCTAGACTAATTTTCTTGATCTCCCCTTGCTGCTCTTCGTACTTTATTTTTTGTTTTTAGAATTCTGGAATTCCACCTCTCTCTCTCTCTCTCTCTCTCTCTCTCTCTCTCTCTCTCTCTCTCTCTCTCTCTCTCTCTCTCTCTCTCTCTCTCTCTCCATTTCGGGTTTAGAGGTAACTATTAGTATTTCTTGAAAGAATTGCAATATGGGCCTGGTTAAATATGCTGTTCGAGAAGTTGTGCGAGGTGTTAAGTGCAGCTTCTGCTCCTCTAAGCAGAACCTCTTTCATGCGGGACTTAATTAGGGACTCTGTGCGGACCTCATTTTTATGGATTATATTATTATTATTATTATTATTATTATTATTATTATTATTATTATTATTATTATTATTATTATTATTATTATTATTCAGAAGATGAAATCTATTCATATGGAACAAGCCCACAGGGGCCAATGAGTTGAAATTCAAGCTTCCAAAGAATATGGTGTTCATTAGGAAGAAGTAAGAGGAAGTAAAGGGAAATACAGAAAAAAGAGGTCCCACATATTAAAAAGAAAAAGATAAATTAATAAATTAACAAATAGATAAAAATGTGTATTTAATTGCAAGAAGAATAGTATTAGGTAGTAATGCGTTGCACCTTCGCTTGAACTTCTCAAGTTCCAATTGCACGACATCCTCTGGGAGGCTGTTCCACAGTCCAACGGTGTGAGGAATAAAAGACCTCTGGAACTGAGAGCTCGATAGCAAGGCACATTGGTGCTGCTGTTCAGCGAATCTGGTTGCTCTCGGCAGGAAAAGGGGATCAGGGATCAGTTGTGAATATGAAAGATCTCTGTAGAAATACAATTTATTAAATATTTGAACTTACGCTTCGTTAGACATTCGTGATTGTTCATCGGAGGTTTGATTAGTCTTTCATTCCATTCACCCCTCGAATGTGGGCTTCTCGGCGTTCTTCTGTATTTCTTGAATAATTTAGTTAGATTCAGTTATTAGTATCATTATTTTATGACTTTTAACGTAAGGTGAAACAAGAATAATTTTGCCGAAATCTGTAACAGGAGTTCTCGCATTTTACCGGTGGATTTTGTAGAAATTAATGAATACTGTGCACTGTTCAGCCTGTTAGTTGTTTCAGACGCTTCTCATTCGAATCTTTTGAAATAGACTAAGTTTTTTATTGAATCTTTTCGAAGGTTTGTTGAGGGCGACATTTTTCATAACTTCCTCTGACAAACAGAGGTATTGGTTTTTTCCGACTATCTCTAAGGAGTTACTTTCAGTTTATTAATTATTGATAAATGTAAGACAAGTAATGGTGTAGTTATTTCTTCAGTGTAGGGTTGAATGCATCTGCCAAAGATGTTTATGCTTTCACCCTTGTAGATTTCCGTGTGTGCGGTGAGAACGTGTAAATAGCTATGATAAATGTATTAATAGATATATTCAAAAGTTGGTGCCAAGTTGATTATCCTGTATGTTCACCAGTTCTACTTAGTGCTCTCGAGTTATGTTGATTGACTGAGGAACGGCAGAGTATCCAATGCTAATCAACTCTGAATTTTTTTTAATAATGTCCCTCAGTATGTTGTAGTAAATACTATGTCCATTCATCGTTCTTTGCCCTTTCGTCTTGCATGCCTTTCACATTTTTTTTTTTTCTGGTAAGGTAACGTTGGTGGCATTTTTTGGGTACTGTTCGATTTTATGTTGTCAGCATTAAAGGCAGACATTCAGATTTTACTCAAGATCATTTATATGCCAGTAGTAGTAAGTTTGTGTTGAGATATCTTTACTTTATGGCATGCAATATCTTCGGTATTTCTAGTTAGTATTGAGATCAATAAATGTGAAAAACATCACTTAAGAATGTACTGCATTGTATCAGTAAATGAATATTGCACTGACAAGAAATGACACCACTGATAACCCACGCCAGCTATTTAATAAACACTTGAGTAAAACCCATGGAAGTTCAGTCGGTGAAGTTTTATTGTGTTGGCAGTGCTGTGTGGTAGCCTTCATATAAAGCGAGAGTGTACGACCGCTAATACATTTACATTTATTGACAAGTATTTTGTAAAGCGGACGGTCTCTTGTTTGTCACTTTTTCATAAGTTGTATTTTAACAGAGATCTTTCATATTCACAGTTGATCCCTGATCCACTTTTCCTGCCGAGAGCAACCAGATTCGCTGAACAGCAGCACCAATATGTAGTAAATTTGGCTCGCTGTCGAACTTCTCAGTTCAGAGGTCCTTTACTCCTCACACCATTGGACTGTGGAACAGTCTCCCAGAGGATGTCGTGCAATTGGAACTTCAAAAGTTCAAGTGAAAATGCAATGTATTACTACCCTAATACTGTTCTCCATGCATTTTAATACATTTTTATCTATCCATTAATTTATTAATTTATCTTTTCTTTTTAAAACGTGGGATCTCTTCTTTCTGTATTTCCCTTTACCTTCTCTTACTTCCTAATGAGCACCATATTCTTTGGAAGCCTGAATTTCAAGTCAATGGCCCGTGTGGGCTTGTTCCGTATGAATAGGTTTCATCTTGTGAGTAATAATAATAATAATAATAATAATAATAATAATAATAATAATAATAATAATAATACATTCCTAAAGTTCCGTCTCCCAGGGTCCCACATGTCCACCCAAAGGGCCAGCAGAGCAGCGGCACTTTGTCCAACTCTTCAAGTCATCCAAGATAAAACTTTCGCGATCGGGTGTGAACGGGTAAGCAGGGGTGGGCCATTAAAGGAAGCGGTCTCTTTAGAGGGGGGAAGGGGTGCGGAGATGTTTGGCGTCGACATAAGCCTCAATGATGAGACACCTACAGGGGAGGCATGAAGCCCAGTCTGGGTGGTTTAGTCTCTCTCTCTCTCTCTCTCTCTCTCTCTCTCTCTCTCTCTCTCTCTCTCTCTCTCTCTCTCTCTCTCTCTCTCTGTAATCGGGTAGAGTAATTGGGTCAGATCTTGACGAATAGTCTCAAATTAGTTTTCAAGATACCCACTGACAAAAGTCTTGCAGGCACCAGACGTTAATTTTTGTAAGATACGATCACTGAGGAAATTATGCATCTATTCAGGCAAGTTCCCCAACATTCGTTGCATCACACATACTCAGGTATATCAGCAGCACTTTGAACCCCGTTAACAAACTCGCTTCCTGGATTTTAAAGCCTTTCATTTCTAATACCTCTGGCATCCATATAGCCAACTTTTTCTCGATCTTCTTATCTTCCCTCCTGCGACATTTCTAAATTGTGAACTTATTATTTATTTCATTCTGTATATTTTTACTCATCTTTTCACTGTTGCTAACTTTTATTTACCCCCCTTTTTTTTTCTTATCTCCAAGTCTCACCCATGACTTCCTTCGTTATCTCCAAGTCTCACCCATGACTTCCTTCGTACTCCACATTCATTACACACAATTAATCCCAACGGTTCGGAATCCTTAATTTACTTTCAGAAGAGGCAGTTGCTCCAAAATCATCCTCTCATATACTATAACCCTTGCTTCCATAAACACCTCTCTTCTCTTAATAATAATAATAATAATAATAATAATAATAATAATAATAATAATAATAATAATAATCTTTTGCGAAAACCCCAATGCCTTTCTTGCATTCCGATTTGTAATTTCCCCTTCTCATTCATTGCAGATACTTCCAAATGTATCCGGGAATCGACCGCTTCCATTCTTCCACCGAACTCATCAACATTCGTAGTCACATCTCTCTCTTTCCCTATTTACCTTTGGTCCGCGTATTAACAAGACTGCCTCTTCTAGGTATTCTTAAACGGGTTCTCTTTTTTCAGTATTCTGTAAAAGAAAACTATTGTGCCGGCTTTGTCTGTCCGTCCGCACTTTTTCTGTCCGCCCTCAGATCTTAAAAATTACTGAGCCTAGAGGGCAGCAAATTGGTATGTTGATCATCCATCCTCCAATTATCAAGCATAGCAAATGGCAGCCCTCTAGCCTCTGTAGTTTTGATTTTATTTAAGGTTAAAGTTAGCCATGATCGTGCGTCTGGCAACGATATAGGACATGCCACCACCGGGCCGTGGGTGAAAGTTTCATGGGCCGCGGTTCACACAGCATTATATCGAGACCACCGAAAGATAGATATATTTTTTCTGCGCATTTTTTCTTGTTTTTAAGTGAAACGAAAGATGCCAAGATGCGTTCACGAGAAAACTACAAATATAGAACGTTGTAATAACGGGAACAACTCGGCCTCCACATTTTCTCTTGACTTTTAAAGGTCTCCAAGAGGTTGATCACCGAAGATACATAATATAGTCGAATGTCTGATATTGATGTAGAATAAGAGATAAAAAAAAAAGAGATTAGATGTTATCTGAAGGTGCACCTCTTTTGGGAGGTAGGCAAAAACCTTCGTGTGCCTGTAATGAACCGTGAATTGGGTAAGACAGAGAGAGAGACAGACAGACAGACTTGTATAGCTTTGCGGCGTCTGCAAACTTTATTAGACTACAAGTTACGTTTATGAACAGAAATTTTTAAGTACTAATAATCTCTCATTGTATAATAAATGATCATATCTAATATGATGGTGTGTTTTTCACCTGACAGTCTGTGGTTCCACTTTGGCGAAAAAAAAATCCCCCGACCCTTAACCCATGCTTTTGTTTTTGTCTCCGTAGTGGATGTGAATGACCTGTCGTACTGTAGATAAACAATTGGCATTTTTCATATTGTTTAGTCAGATGTGTTCATCTCGTGGTTGAATGTGGGAAATAATTTCATCCTGAACGTGCGTTCCTTAGTACTTTTAGTGTCCCAGATTGCTCATCACTTCATTCTTTGAACGTGTACCTCTCTCGGTTCAGCCTAGAACTCGGGGGAAAATCGAGGAGGAACGGAAAGCAAGCATAAGGAATAACGAAAAGCAGCAGCAGTGAAAGAAAAGGGTTAAGTGGGCTTTTGGCTAAAAGGCTTTGAGCTGGAGCAACACAGACTTGAGGTTGCAGATGTTTATCACAGACCGAGGTGGCGCCGTAAGACCTCTCTCTCTCTTGCCTTCCTACTCCTGGGCTTCCCCCCCCCCCACCCCCCGTCTCTCACCACCTCCTTCCCCTGCCGCCCAACTCTTAATACTAACTTTTCCTTACCCACCCCCTTCCCCTCCCTCGACTGCTCCTCTCGCCCTCTATCCTCAGCCACTTCCCAGTCCTAATGATACTAATCGTCTGACTCTGACGCCACGCACAAACACACGCACGCACACACAGCTTCAGATTTGATGTTCGCTGATGTTTCCTCCGATTTTTCTCCGATTCTGAATGAGTGATTTGTATCTCTCTCTCTCTCTCTCTCTCTCTCTCTCTCTCTCTCTCTCTCTCTCTGTTAATTTCCTGTGTTACAAATTTTAATTCTTTTTCCGCGGAGTGCAGGAACTTTGACTGACAGCTTGTCGTCTTGATTTGTGAGTGTGTCACAGTTCGAAAACATGGAGAGGGAAAGAATCTGATTATCTAGAAGGTAGTGACAGAGAAGGCAGGCAGGCAGGCAGGCGGCAGGATGTCTTGAGGGATAACGGTGCTCTTATAAGTAACTTCTAGGATTTTGTTCGTTGTAGGATTTAGTGGACAGACTCAAAGTGGGCGGGTGAGGCGGAGGGGAGGGACTAAGAGATTACAAGATTGCTCTACGGGATTTCATAAGGTTTAGGGGATTTACTCTTAAGCTTACAGGCGCCTGCCCAATGTTGCCAACACCAAATCACGACGGAGGCAGGAAACATTGGTGTACCACGTCACTGTTGCCGCACGCACTCAATTAGTGTGCCGTCGTCAGGTCGCAAGTAGAATTATTCTTTTCCAGTTATGTTTATCGTTGTTGACTGTTTGAACTTACTTAAGAAAACCATCGTTGGTAAGTTAAAAGTCCCTGATGGTGGTATGAAATTACGCCGCCACTTGCTGATAAAATCTCTTAATCACAAGTATAATCTAGGAAACTTAGAACTCCCCTCCTCCCCCCCCCCCTCTCTCTCTCTCTCTCTCTCTCTCTCTCTCTCTCTCTCTCTCTCTCTCTCTCTCTCTCTCTCCCATACTGGTCAGATCACCTCTGTGCAACCTGGAAGTGAACCTAGACTGGAGTTGCCCGCAGACTTCTGTGTGACGTCGCCTTTTTTAATTTTAATTTTTTGCCGATTAGACATGATTTTTCTTAGCCCGAGGAAGACAGGGTAATGGGAAATAGAATTGTCTCAAAGTTAACTGTAATCATTCCGACAAAAAATCTGCGGCAAGTTTTGTTAGCGCTTCATGCTCAGCAGTTTAAAGGAAAGCATTTTGTTCTTTTTCGGGAAGAAAAATGTGCGATTAAGAGACTTTTTCATGGACAAAAAATCGAAATATGTAAAATAAAACCTTGATAGTTACGTGAAGAAAAATGATTTCAACTTTTGGCGAGCTGTATCCCTCCTCCCTGGTAAGCACGTTGGCCATGTTCTGTATAAGGTAGCACAGCCACCTCCTGTCATTACAGTACAGAGTGGCCTTTACTTAAACTCTGGGCCGCCTTGTACCTCCTTATCCGCCTCTCTCTCTCTCTCTCTCTCTCTCTCTCTCTCTCTCTCTCTCTCTCTCTCTCTCTCTCTCTCTCTCTCTCTCTCTCTCTCCGACACCTACCATGTTAGGCCAATGAATGCTGTGTGGCATGGTAGTACTGCTGCCTTGGCTGGCGCCACCTCACTCGCCCAGCTCCCATCCTTGGGCTTATCTTCCACCCTCTCACTCCCGCACCCCCTCCCTCTCGGCCCCTTCCTCTCCTCTCCTTCCTCATCTTTAGTCCAGGGTAATTACCGGCGTCTCAATCCTTCCACCCCTCCCCCGACCCCACTGGCCCTCTTCCTGTCATGCCCTCCCAAACCCCATCTCCCCCAATCTTGAAAGGAACCATGGGCAGTCCGGTGTATTTATAAGACCTATGTTTTTTTTCTTTTATCCGTGATTGATATGAAAGATTAAAGCGTGTTTTCCTTTCATTTGCAGGTGAGCCCCCGAGTTGGACCTTACAATTCGAAGATTGTTAACCCCGTACCCTTTAACCCATTGGAAACTGCCAACGGTTATCGTCGAGGTAGGTCCCGTCTCAAGCTTGACCAAAACCATGGTGCAGTCAGTCTTCTCTTTATGGTGTTACCCCAGATAGTTTTTGTGCAAAAAAGATGAACGACAATGTAAAGGTAAATTAGTTATCTGAAAGTGCACTAATTTCAGTGTTAGGTCTGTTGCATGACTGTTTTGCATACCCGTTGGTCGTAATTGGTGTTACATTTATGTATTTTACCCTTCTTCATGGAAGTGTATTCATGTAAAGTAACTTCGTGCAGATACTAAGAAGACTTAAGGTTTTTTGCATAGCGTATGAAGTATTTTTCTTATGCCTTTATGATGACTTATGCTTATTCACTAAATTTTTTTGTACCTCATAGAAAGTTTTCTAAAACGCTCTTATGGCTTGTATGTTGTATATGTTTTAAGTATATATAGACACAGTAATACTTTTAGGTATCGCTTCCAGTAACTGTATTTTTACTGTGTAATTAGTTTTATTTTTTAATGGTTAGGTAATGACGCATCTAGATGATTTATTCGTAAATCTTACTAAAATACCATTAACTTCCGAAGTACGCTTCACCAGAAACACTAATATAAAAAGAGAGAAGAAAATAAATAAAAAAGTTACTAAACCGCTCCATCGGTATGCAAACAAAAAGGTCAGTACAAGTCAGAAAACTTGAGACAGCGATGCTTGGTGCCTTAAAGTACTTTCACAGCCTCTCTTGAACTTGAGTATCAGCATCAGTAAAATGGCAAGACCTTTCCACAGTTTAACAGCATAAGAAACGTACCAGTGTGGCAACGTGTCACATCCTCAATATGAATACCGATGCTCAGAAAGGCGTAGCGAACTCTGTAGTTCTTGTGGCACAGGCACTCAAGGTCGTACTGGCAGTTTCTGTTGAAATGGGCCTTAGAAGCTAGTCAGATCTGGTGTTCTCCAGTGATGGAATAAGGAAACCAACTTTTGGAGCAATCCGTCTGAAAAAATAAAGTTCCGCAGACGCTGATGACATGCAAACCGTAGAACGTTATACCAGTATTAGTAAAACATGAGGCCTGGAGCTTGTGGCACTGTCCATCTGCTCTATGAACAAAGAAACCTTATGAAGAGTACCTGGACTTTTGGCAGCATCAGATAGTTTGAGCCTACTGAAAAAGGGAGCTTAGTGTCAAAGGTTACACCAAGTATTGTCAGATATTTTCAGGATTAAGGAATATCACATATGCAAAGCAAATCATTTCTTTGGGGGTACAGCACGAGATCAGCTAATCAGTAATGTTATTTTTTTTTTTTTTTGCTGGAATTACTGATCAGTTCCAGATCTTTGTTGAGGCAAGCAGCTCTTTTGTTTTGAATTTGGGGTTTGAACAGTAACGATGTGTCCCATCGTCTTCATGTAAGAGTTTATGGTAACTAAGCGAAAGGAAGCGCCAAGATAATTTTTGAAAGTGTCTAGACGTACATCCGTTGTCAAGGTTGTCTAAGATGTAACTAGTGAGATCCAAAAGGGCAACACAAATATTTATCAGAGTTTTTCATTTGCTTTCTGACTGACATCAAGCTAATTGTGCATTCAAGTCATTGTTATAAAAGCTTGCAGATCAACTCCGAGCAACCTTAGAAAGCGCTGGAAGGAAGGAGACAAGCTTAAAATTGTTGCAATCAGCCCCTTGACAATCCTTTGTCCCAGGTGCCGTATTGGCTAAAAATGAGAGTGAGTTGATAACTCGCCAGGTTTTATCACTTTATATATTTATTTTTACCTGAAGCATCCAGGAGATGTCTGTTTAGCACGCGTACTATAGTTTTTTTTTTCTTCAATTTACACCAGTTGCTCTGAACCAAGTAGGCAGATAAACTCCCCCTCACCATTCCCCTCTCTTTTAATACGCGGAATGAACGTATTCAGTCTGCCATTTGTCGTCCTATCAAGGAAGTTATTTAAATAACGTTGGATGGGTGACCTCCAAGACATGTCAAAGACTCAGGCGCCATCCACACACACACACCTTGAGCAATCGTGTGACAGTGGGCGAGGCTAGCAACTTCATTCACCCTACAACACTTGCTGAAAAGTGGAAGGCTAGCACTTCTTGAGTTGCCTCGTCCAAGGGGAAAGCCGTAGAAAATGTGGAATAGTCTTTGGAGTTGAATGCTTGTATATAGGAAGTGTGTGAATGCGAGATCGAGGTGAATGATGGTGATTGTGTGTATGTGACACACTGCAAATGAACCTTCAGTATAAATAAATGAATTTGCGGGTACTATGTAAGTTTTCAGCACACAGGTTCATCCTTAAATGGGCAGTTTAAGAATGAGTGGTATTCTTTATTAGGGGAGCTACACACACACACACACACACACACACACACATACACATACACACACACACACACATATATATATATATATATATATATATATATATATATATATATATATATATATATATATATATATATATATACTCGTATATATATATATATTATTGAATGCTGCTATGTAAAGAAATAAGAAATAAACGAACATTCATTCCAGTGCTGCCGGTAATATACTTGGTATCTAGCTCGTAGAATGAACACACTGAGAAGTGTTATGAACGTGCATTTTTTGACGTGTAAGTGCATCTTTTACACATCCTGGGCTCCACCATGCCGACGTCGTTCGGGCAGACCGGTTTGCTCTCGTCTTCTCTGGATTTGCCTCCGACTCCATAAATATTAAGGTGTCAGATGGCTTATAGTGTTTATGAAGGAAGTGCTTAGCCTAAGGCCCTATGTTGTCTACCCGGACTCTCACTGGCGACAGAGGGTCGGCGCCTCTTCTGTCCGCCTCACCTATACGGTTTCTTCTTCGCTCCATCTGTGAGTGCGTGCGTGCACGCGCGCGCTCTTGCGTCTGGGCTCGCTTGCAAATCTATCTGGGGTACTTTGCATTGCTAAACGTTCCTGTCCCTACGTCATAGATTCTCTCTCTCTCTCTCTCTCTCTCTCTCTCTCTCTCTCTCTCTCTCTCTCTCTCTCTCTCTCTGTGGACATGGGTCTAGGGGAGAAACAAAGGTCTAGGGGGGGGGGAAAAGTAATAAGGGAAGCGGGACAGGGCCGCAGGTGGGGATCTGGGGGGAAGGGGGGGGAGGGGTAGGTGTTAGGGATTTCCATGTAGATCGGAAGCAGAGAGCGAACACACTTTGAAGGGCAGCAGAAGTTGTGGTAGACAGGCCTTGAGTGGTCACCAAAAATAGCAGATGGTTTTGTCCCTTTTCGTTCATCTCGACTGAAATTTCTTTCCTTCCTGGACTTCAGGAAATATCAACCCCCGCCCCTCGGCTGGGTGATTTTACCTGAGCTCCGTTATCTCACACTGTCTTATTAAGGGTGTCGGAGGGAAAAAAAAAAACGCTTTACTGTATGCTTATTCCACTCAGTTCTGGCTCACTTAAATGAATGTTTTGCTTTTGCTTCTTTTCTGTCCTACTGGTGGCCCACGATGCAGTGGTAATATTCTCTCTCTCTCTCTCTCTCTCTCTCTCTCTCTCTCTCTCTCTCTCTCTCTCTCTCTCTCTCTCTCTCATAGTTTTTATTTTTCTTTGGTTCTCTTAAGGAAATATCATACGGAACAGATAGATACAAAATAATTCGAAAACAAAACGATTGCTCACATGCTGAGCAAACAGTGCAAACATTTCGCGTTTACTTATTTCAGTATGGCTCGCATTGTTTGCAGTCTTGATATTGAAAAAGTGCAATGTGTGTCCATAAATTTGCACAACCACGATAGTCTACGGGCGATAAACTGTTTGAACTTCGGTCTTCCAGCCTAGGCCGGGCCTATCCCATT
This sequence comes from Macrobrachium rosenbergii, assembly GCA_039081455.1. NCBI lineage: Eukaryota > Metazoa > Arthropoda > Malacostraca > Decapoda > Palaemonidae > Macrobrachium > Macrobrachium rosenbergii. The sequence goes on from JANJGK010000023.1 coordinate 19,596,673, forward strand.
TCTGGTCCCTATAATTATGCTTTATGAAGATACCTTTGTCCAAGCTTGGACGGTGCGTATGTAAGTTTATTATCAGGGTTTATAAAAATTTCTTTAATATGGGAACAGGAAATGGTAGTTTGACATAATTTATTCCCTGTTTAAAGAATTCATACGTGCACTTAAATTTTTCTTGAAGCTCCCCCCCAAAAAAAAAAAAAAATTGATGTACTCTCTCTCTCTCTCTCTCTCTCTCTCTCTCTCTCTCTCTCTCTCTCTCTCTCTCTCTCTCTCTGTAATATTAAATGTGTATATGTAATGGCGTGTAGGGTATGTTGGTTATATGGCCTTGTAATTATTGTCTTTTATTTTGCCCTCTTTCAGGATATGCAACCTCGTTTACCAGTCTGTGACTCACTCCTTTTAGTCCTTTAATGTTTACAGATATGACAGCAGATGCTGTTTATGCTGTGTAGAAGGGAGGAGTAGATCCTTGAAAGGTGTAGGAGAGATAGGGTGCAAGAGGTAATGGAAAGGAAGGAACTTCATGTCATGGAAGAGGCGAGAGTTAGCTTTGTAAGTGTTTGGCGGGATGGTGATGATTATATATATATATATATATATATATATATATATATATATATATATATATATATATATATATATATATATAAAGTAAGTGTGATTTTATTGTTCGCATAACAGAATAAATTTGACATATCTACTTTACCCCACTACCTATCAATGACTGGATGTTTGTCGGGCAGTTTAATATAGTGTTTTGGTTCGTTTCATTGTTCTGAGAAAGGGGCGGGAATGGCCTGGCCATATTGTCTACATTGTTGCCGCCATCAGTTTTTCCTCACTCGGTAATTCCCCAACTCGGCGAGATGGGGGTGTATCCTGAAACTTACTTGTTTGACTTGGTCATTATTTTGATGTTGAGGCAGGACATTCAGTTGTTGATATTAAGTAAAATATGTTGATTCCTTTTTTGTTTTATAGACGATCAATACAAGTAAATATTTCGAGTATAGAATCCTGTTTTTGAGAAAGTGATGTTTGTGGTCGAGTTTCGTTATCCATGAGAGAGAGAGAGAGAGAGAGAGGCTTGCAACCAGGTACCCAGGTTTGAGAGAGAGTCAGTCATTGAATTGGGCTTTAAATGATCGGTTTTGAAATAAATTAAAAGGTGAAATTATACTGGAGATGAAGAGCAGGAAATGACACAGATGATTTAAGATCCTGAATCAGAACCGACTTTTACAAACTGATTTCCCTGTTGCCTCACCATGTGTCAGACAAAGAGGTTCCTCCACGCAAGTGTTTTAGTTATGAATGCACTGGAAAATTATTTCCATTTATTAAATCTCTCTCTCTCTCTCTCTCTCTCTCTCTCTCTCTCTCTCTCTCTCTCTCTCTCTCTCTCTCTCTCTCTCTCTCTCGTTTAGCTTTGACAGAAAGGATGCTTCGGTCCCCTGCCCCTTAACAAATCAAAGTTAAGTTCTTAGAAACTTTGCATATCATGAAAGCCCGTCATAAACTTATGAAGGTGCAGGCAAACATTCAGTACTAAAACTTCATAAAACTCTAATAATTCAGATCTTTCGTATGCCTCGGAAGTTTATCCGTCAGCTACACGCAACTGCCTCGAAATTTTAGAATCTGTCTTTATGCCTGCGTTCTTGCTAGGAGAGCTTTTTAGCCCCAAAATTTTAGATTCTGTCCTATTATTATTATTATTATTATTATTATTATTATTATTATTATTATTATTATTATTATTATTATGTTGGTCTATCACAGTTATCCTATTCAACTGGGTGGTTTTTATACTGTGGGGTTCCGGGTTGCATCCTGCCTCCTTAGGAGTCCATCACTTTTCTCACTATGTGCTCTGTTTCTAGTAGCACACTCTTCTGCATGAGTCCTGGAGCTACTTGGGCATCTAGTTTTTCCAGATTCCTTTTCAGGGATCTTGGGGTCGTGCCTAGTGTTCCTATGATTATAGGTACAATTTACACTGGCATATCCCATATCCTTCTTATTTCGATTTGCAGGTCTTGACGCTTATCAATTTTTTTCTTTCTTTCTTTTTCATCTACTCTGGTGTCCCATGGTATTGCCACATCAGTGAGTGATATTTTCTTCTTGATTTTGTCAATCAACGCCACGTCTGGTCTAGTGGCACATACCCTATCTGTTCTGGTACCATAGTCCCAGAGAATCTCAGCCTGATCGTTCTCTGTCACTCCCTTAGGTTGGTGTTCGTACCACTTTTTACTGCAAGCTAGCTGGTGTTTCTTGCACAGGCTTCAGTGGAGGGCTTTTGCTACCGAATCATGCCTCTTTTTGTACTGGTTCTGCGCAAGCGCCGGGCATTCGCTTGCTTTGTGGTTTATGGTCTCGTCTTTCACATTGCACTTCCTGCATATGGGTGAGATGTTATTTCCATCTATTGTTCTTTGAACATATCTGGATTTTAAGGCCTGATCTTGTGCCGCTGTTAGCATTCCTTCGGTTTCCTTCTTGAGTTCTCCCCTCTGTAGCCATTGCCATGTTTCATTATTATTATTATTATTATTATTATTATTATTATTATTATTATTATTATTATTATTATTATTATTCAGTAGATGAAACCTATTCATATGGAGCAAGCCCATAGCGGCCATTAACTTTAAAGTCAAGCTTCCAAAGAATATGTTGTCCATAAAGGAAGAAGCAAGGGGAAGTAAAGGGAAATACAGAAAGAAGAGATCCATTTATTTAAAAAGAAAAAAATAAGTAAATTGATAAAAATTTATTAAAATGCAATTGGAATTTCTGAAGTTCCAGTTGCACTACATCTCTGGGAGGCTGTTCCAGTCCAACGTTGTGAGAAATATAAGACCTTAGGAACTGAGAAGTTCGACAGCGAGGCACATTTACCGAATATTGGTGCTGCTGTTCAGCGAATCTGGTTGCTCTCGGCAGATAAAGGGGGTCTGGGATCAGTTGTAAATGTGAAAGATCTCCGTGTTCTTGCTAGGAGAGCTTTTGGGCCTGGTTGATGTTAAGAGTGATACCACTTTGATTGCATTACCAGTCATCATTACTCCATTACAGTTTTAGAATACAAAGACTTCATTTTTCCCGGGTCTTTGTTGCTGCAAACTGAAGTAATAATGTAATGGAAATCTTGCAAGTTTTCCCCAGCCTTTTAACTTTAGGGTTAAAACAGTTTTTAGACACTTCATATTCCGAGCGAAAATGCAGCTCTTAAGTTCCAAACGCATTTTTTTTATTGCTATTTTCGAAGTTTTAGTCTCTGGAAATTCTCAGTACTGACAGTCCCCATTAGTAATGATAATTTTGCAGTGCTTAATATTGCAACAGTTTAGAAAAATTGCAATTTCATTTCGTGGGGGATCTGTTCATACGGATATTATAGACTCGGAAAGGCAGATCAGCTGGCCAAGTCCGCAGTAATACATCTGATTCCCAGGCGATGTGGTGTTCCGTATCGTTAATTTTTGTCATGAATTGCAAATGTTTATGCAGATTTCTGGCAACAATAGTCTCTGGAAGTAGTGCCCAAAGAGACCTAAAGAAATAACTTGGAAGGATACCCCCTTCGAAATATATGACGCCAAGGAAATGGGGAGTTGTGATCTGCCGTATTTGCATTGGCCATACGCGATGAACTCGCGGTTACTCATGATCCCTTTTTGTGGTGATTACTTGCCTCGCTGACTTCAGTATTTACTGCACTGGTTGAATGTCCCAGGCTCCGGTCTCCAGTCCCGTAGGGAGGTAGTGCCGTCAGTGCACCTCACTCAGTGTACTGTGGACATTACTAAGGGTCTTTGCAACGTCCCTTCGGTCCCTAGCTGCAACCTCATTCCTTTGACTGTACCTCCGTTTATATTCTCTTTCTTCCATCTGACTTTCCACCCTCTCCTAACGATTGTTTCATAGTGCAACTGCGAGGTTTTCCTCCTGCTGCGCCTTTCAAACCTTCTTGCTGTCAGTTTCCGTTTCAGCGCTGAATGACCTCATAGGTCCCAGCGCTTGGCCTTTGGCCTAAATTCTGTATTCTGTTCTTTTCTATTCCGGTCTCCAGGAGCTGAGAGGTCGCTTTCTTATAGGCGGTTAGAAACATATAAAAAAATATTTAGTTTGGCCAGAATTTGTCACAGAAGCTTATCTTATGAAAAGATGCAGCTCTTACTTTGCGTATAATTATACATGAGAGATGTAGTAGTTGGCCTGTTGTATGCTTTTGTATTTATCATAAATATTATAATTAATCCATGGAGTGTAAAAAAAATATTTTTGCAGAAGTAACCCTACTAGTTAAGATGCCAGTTAACCGGTAGCAAACATCTTCAAGAATTTCATGGATACAAATTTTGCTTATTCCATGAATTTTTTATTTATATAACCAGTAACAATCGGTAATAACAACTTTGATCGTAAAACCCTGCAAATATGCAAGTTCCGTTTTCTGTTTGTGTTCAAGGAATAACTACTACTCCCTTAAAATTAGTGACTGTTTTTGTAAGGTTCCAGTTGATGTACTGTATTCATACCTAACCTAAGACATGTAATCATTATTTTAAGAGTAAAGGCCAGTGTGATTGTCTGCCAAATACTATTATCCACTACAGGCCTGAAAAAAAGCAGGAGCAAAATAAATATGTTTAAGTAGAATGAATCGATAACCATTTTCTCTCTCTCTCTCTCTCTCTCTCTCTCTCTCTCTCTCTCTCTCTCTCTCTCTCTCTCTCTCTCTCTCTGTCATTTGTCGGGAAGGTATTTTATTGGCGCAAACAGGCTGTAGATCCTCGTAATATTCCGGCACCTTATATTCCTGAAAAGCGACTATTTCTTAAAAGATCTATCTCTCTCTCTCTCTCTCTCTCTCTCTCTCTCTCTCTCTCTCTCTCTCTCTCTCTCTCTCTCTCTCTCTCTCTCGTTAAATGCATATACCATTACACACACACACATATATGTGTGTGCGTGTTTAAAGAAAGATAAAATCCACAAAGGAAAGAGAAACAATGGAGTACTCCATTGTTTCTCTTTCCTTCGTAGATTTTGTCTTTATTTACATATTCATCACGTTACATATTTTCGTGATTCAGTTATACATACATACATACATATATATATATATATATATATATATATATATATATATATATATATATATATATATATATGTGTGTGTGTGTGTGTGTGTGTGTGTGTGTGTGTGTGTGTGTGTGTGTAATGGTATAGTATAGAATTTAACCATATACTATATATGTATATAAATAAATAATGTATACACAAAATGCAAACACGCATCTGTGAGCTTGGTGAATATTTGTATACGTATACTTACACATGTGTGCACATGTGCGTATTATTTGTACGTGCGTTTGTGCGTGTGTTGTCCTCTTACACCGGTTGGCCGTTGGCGACACAGCGGTGTGGCGCCGGTGTAGAGTTGCCATCCATGATTCCTGGCGCCACTCACAGCCCCCCCCTCCCCCATCACTCCAGTTTCTGTGGGGTCCCTACCCGTTCTCCCTTCCCAATAAACTACCGTCGTTATGATCATATATAATATCGTAGACTTATTTGACTTTGTATTTGTACGTAATGAGTGGCGTTCTTTGTGAAGATCGTGCTCAACTTTCAGTGGGGGAAATGGGATAAAGGTTGGGAGTTCGCTGTGCTTGGGAGATTTTGCAGCGTAGACACATTTTTTTATGTTGTTTATTTTTATTCTTGGCGAGGATTAATTTTTAAAGTTCAAACCTCCACTTGTGAATATTTGAACGTTTTTCGATTTGTCAACGGTTCGTTTAAACGTTTCGAAGATAAGCTTTTAAAACGTAAGTCAGTATGACCCCGTTTAATTTTCGTGCTGGCATCTGCAGTTTCTGAACGGGGGTTCTTAAGAACGCGACCCTCCCAGGTTCAGTTGTCTATTAATCGTACTTAGGTTGATGATGTTTACTGCTGTTGTTTGAGGTTTTGTTTGTGCGAATAGTTTGTGACGTCGAAGGCTGCTTTTAAATTGGGCTGTGACGGCGTTCACTGTCTAGCAAGAGTCAGGCTCCGAGACAAAAATACTTTTATCTGCATTGCTGATTGAAGGGTTATTTATAAAACCCGAAAGGAAATGTGTGGGGAACTTCGGAGCCTCCATCTATTGTTCGATGGCGCACATTGGTATTAATGTGTAGTTCTTTCGAATGTCTTTTATTCGCCTGTTTTCTGAAGAGCTGCTTTCGGGACAAGAAAATTGTTTAATGTTTATTTTCCAGAAACATTTCTCTGATGGCTGCAACCAAGGAGATATTTCTCTCTCTCTCTCTCTCTCTCTCTCTCTCTCTCTCTCTCTCTCTCTCTCTCTCTCTCTCTCTCTCTCTCTCTCTCTCTCTCTCTCTCTCTCTCTCAAGAATTTTTAACGGAGGATTGTATGTCAGAGGGGTCGACTTGAGCATCACGTTGATGGTTCTTTGTGGCTGTTCTCTCCTTGGCGCCACTGTCATTTTGCTCTATCCACTTTCTCCCCAAGGACCGTGAATAAGAATCGACTAATTGATTATTAATTGTGATTAAGAGACATAACATCAAAATCACTCTTCGATACTAAGAATGGAAGTGACTGTATGGAAATATTTAGTAAATGGATTTTTTTGTGTGAAATTGCTCCAACAGAAGCATGTTGATAAGTGTTGGTTGATATAGATTATGCCTGCCTTATGCCAGCACGGGCTCTTTCGCAGTAGCGGTTCATTAGTGATGGAAAGATGTTCAAGTGAATTCAAGTGAGTAAGATTATTGGTTTGTACCTCGGGACTCCGATGAACCAACCGAGATTGAAGCACTCCCTGGAAATACCAAATGAAAAGTTATACGTTAGTACAGAGTAAAGGAAACCTGAATTTGAATGTAACGATTACTAGTAATAAGATTAATAACAGAATCTAGTTTCAGGGAGAGTTGAAAGGTACAGTACGTGAGTGTGAATTGTCTTCAACAAGTTTGAGGAAAAGTGAAGCTTAACCCACGGTATGGAGAAGGTACGGCGGTTGAAAAATGTGCCAAGTTTGAAGATACGGAATGGGTACAAACTGATGTGGAGTAAGTGTTGGTTAGTATACAATGTTGCAAGAAGAATGAAGTGCAGTGTTTAATGGTGAATAGTAAGAGGAAAACGTCTCTTCCCAGATAGCTGTCGTCTTGAGCTGCTACCCACTTAATTTGTTTCTCGTTCAGGAACCATTAAAAAGACGTTAGTTAGCCAAAACTTGGGGTGGAGAAGGTCCACATGGGGATTCCCCATTATTTTTCAGAAAGGTGCTTGGTGTCATGTCTTGCAAACCTCGATCTTTTGCTTTGCTCTTCCAAGAAGTATTTAGCCAGATGAGCTAACTGTAACAATTGCAGTTAGGTGCTCCATTGCTTCTTTTCACCTCTATTGATATCATATATGTGGACATTTGTTAGTTAATTTACCTTTATTATCTCTCTTTCTTTCATTTGTGGGACCTTGCTTTGGAACTGTAGTTATAGTTGAAGTTTGTTTCTAGTGGGCTATGTTAATAATAATAAGTTTGTTTCTAGTGGGCTGTATTAATAATAATAATAATAATAATAATAATAATAATAATAATAATAATTTTGTTAACAGTTAAATGATGATGATGATTATTATTATCATTATTAATTGTTTAATTAGTTAAGGAGAGTTCTTAGTAGCACTTTATGTTAAGTTACGTTTATCGAGTAAAAAGTTTAAAGGAACTGCATAAGAAATAATTTTCTTTTTGGAGACATAGAAGGTGAGAATGAGGAAAGTGCAAGAATTATAGAGGCATAATTGAAGAAGTTAGGAATGGTTCTGATTGTGAGAAATTGGACTTCGCAAGTAGAAGAGTGGTATAGAACAAACAAACAACAAGTTTGATACATGGAAAAAAAAAGGATTATTGTCACAGAACTGAAATTGACATTTTGTGGAGAATGTGTTGGAAGTGTGGTAGGATTAACAGTTTGAGTGATAGAGTTTATGCACTTGAGTGGAGCTTGTGGAAAAATGTAGACTGAAAGCTGACAGGTATGTTGTAAAAGTCTCTTTGGCTAAATGGTGTTTTATCGGGGAAGTTATTTGGATAAAGGAAGAGATTATAGATTGGACGTGAAATGCCCAAGAAAAAATACAGTGAGTTTTGAAGTTACTGAAGAGAAAGCTATATTACAAAGGTAGAAATTGGTGTCAGGAAAAAATTAATTTTTTAGTAAATGTTATGAATGAATAGTAGCTAGAGTTCTGCAGACATTGCAAAATAGAAAGTGTTTGAAAAAGACAAAAGATAGCATGCGCAAAGTAAATGTTCAATAAACTCATGTAAGGAAATGAAATGTAGTTACTGAAAGTGAATAAAAAGTGTAAAAGTGTATGTTGAGATGAACTGCGTGGTGGATAGAGGACTGGAGGGATATGATCTGTCGAAATAGGCCAGTAATATAAAATTCTAGCTTAGGTGAGTTGTCTTATTGTCTGACAGTAATTTCATCATGTGGATGATAGAATAAGAGTTGGTGATCTGGTGAAAACGAGGTTATAATTCAGACGTCATCGGAACAAGGCGAGGAAGATTTAAAAATTGCTAGGTTGACACTTTGGAGGAAGTGTTAATTTAAAAGCCTATAATATCCAGGATGCACGAAAGTGTATGCTAGATAATAGGTCAATGATGCAAGCAATGTCACGGGTTGACATGCAACTGGTTAGGCTTTCGTGGAGTATATAAACTGCGTAGCTGGAAAACGAGGCCTCAAAGCTTTGGTTTATATTAACGTAATCAGTTTTTCGTCCTTGACTTTGTAGTTTTGAGGTGGTATGGTTGTTCAATTTTTTCCGTCTACTTCTGTGGATCACTTTTATGAGACATTGTTTGCTTTTATGGTTATTAATAGCATTGACTGGAGGAGCATTGCTGTTAGTAATGGTAATAGCAGCAATAACAGCAATATCACAGCCCCTGTGTCTTGCACAGGCGCTTTCCTTTGCAAGTGAAACCATTCTTCGGAAAGAAAATGATAAGGTAATAAAGATCTGTGACGGCACCGGTCTATAATTTCAGGTTAAACATTGCAGAAGACGCTTTATTAACACACACACACACACACACACACACACACACACACACACACACACACACACACACACAGACTAAGTAGCGGCGCATAATAAGCAGGATGGACACTAGGATGCGAAAGGATTCGAGAAGCAGTAGGAGGCACTCAGACCCAAAACACATACACATCCCACGTAGCCTTCCCCCCTCCCCCCAACCCCCCAACAAAGGCCACATTATGGAATCGTGGCGGAAGAGGGAGCTATCGTGTGTCTTCGTTTCCTCAGACTTTGTTTTGAGTAGCCACAGGAATGATAAGTGCGAAGGAGAAGAAATTTGATGAAAGAACGAGCGAATGGCCGAACCGGTGGGTGGTGGCTCAGGAATGTCCAAGTTCCTGTCGATTAAGCTTCCAACAGGATAGCTTACATTCTCTCTCTCTCTCTCTCTCAGAAAATGAAGAGCTTTGACTTTTTCCTCTATAAATATTAATGTACTATATATAATATATATATATATATATATATATATATATATATATATATATATATATATATATATATATATAGTCAGGGCACTCATTATTATTATTATTATTATTATTATTATTATTATTATTATTATTATTATTATTATTATTATTAACCGTTCATATTGAAAAATATTCAAAGGAAACTTCCACATAATAGAACACCGATAAGTATAAAGACAACACTGCAGAATGAGCAAGAAAAATAAACAAAATACATAAACAAAAACCCCACAAAAAATAAACGAAGACAGTTGTGCTCGTCATTTTAATGTAGTATTAGCCTTCTGAAGTTTAGAATTTTAGCATTGATTACACTGGGGAGAGGTCCAATCCATAGTTTTGCGATAAAAGGCCGAGAGATTCCTGTAACTGACCAGCGTGGTACTTCAGCAGATTCTGATGTTCTACAAAGCCAATAGCACTCTAGTTTTAGAGGCTCAGACAGTAAATGCAATAGTGGAGTTCCCAGATTTATTTAGGTTATGGATATTTACCGGGAAAGTCGTTAATCATAGTAGTATTGATTGCAGTTAAGATCCGTGGGAGCTTTTGTCATAAAGGCGGGATAGCGGTATTCCTAGAATAAAAGATCTGACTGTGACATTAATACCCATCCACTCCGTAGATATAGCCCCGTAGGGGGCTAGTGCCGTCAGTGCACCTCATGCGGTGCACTGTAGGCACTACTTAAGGTTCTTTGCAGTGTCCCTTCGGCCCCTGGCTGCAAACCCTTTCGTTTCTTTTACTGTACCTCTTTTCATAGTCTCTTGCTTCCATCTTACTTCCCACCCTCTCGTAAAAATTGATTCATAGTGCAACTGCGAGGTTTTCCTCCTGTTACACCTTTTAATCCTTTTACTGTCAATTTCCGTTTCAGCGCTGAATGACCTCATAGGTCCCAGTGCTTGGCCTTTGGCCTAAATTCTATATTCATTCATTCATTCCGAAGATGTAGAAAGCCTTGCGGATTGATACCAGGTTTTCTGACGCCATTGGATATGCTTGAAGTGGTGTGAAAAAGAAAGCTAAAGTCAAAGCAATGAATTAAATTGTTATCCTTTGATACTTCAGTCACTTAGTTTGTATATGAGAACCTTTAGGTAAACAAGGAAAGTGCAGTACAAAACATTTTTGTGAGGTCTGCACTGAGATTCATTGCAACTAGTTAACAAATAAATCGTCATAATTACTTAATTGTTTCCGGTAAGCATAATGACCGTTGAAGTCAAATGTTTATATTCCAGGTGTTTGAATAAGATCTTAAGGATCAGGTTAGCGCTTGCAAGGTGGAGATTGACCTGTAATTATTATAATAGGTGTAGTCTTCGGAGGAAAGATTAATTATTGCAATAGGTATAGTCTTTAATGTAATTATTGTGATAGGTGTAGTCTGGAGAAATGTAATTATTGCAATAGATGTAGTCTTTGGAGGAAAATGTAATTATTGTAATAGGTGTAGTCTTCTGAGGAAAATGCA